>CM042076.1:40138352-40738352 GCA_023509865.1 Trypoxylus dichotomus | reverse complement strand
TCGCGTAAACTTTGGAGGGGGCTACAGCCCTAAATCTGGCGTTTCCGGCGAAAAATAATGCGTTGTGCTTCTACTAGCCTACCCTTTCAGTCTGTGAAGTTTCATGGAATTCTGAATATGCCCGTTGCTGGTGGCATGTTTGTTGCCTTGTTAGGTGGATCTCTTTTGCCTTTTAACCGCTGGTGACATCTTCATCAGTTAAATAAAATGAATTTATATGTTCGTGTAGATAGTTGTATATACTTAGTTACAGTTTTACCCTTATCAATTCTTTCTGGATGGTTAACCCTTTTTGTGGAGATTCTAATATGTTTTCAATCAAGAAGTCATTTCAAAACTTAGTTGGAAAGCTTTGATATGTAAATGTGATAGAATAGTTAAAGCTTATAACATATTTTAACAAAGGAATTTATTTCACTTTTGCAGTCGTCTATTTTCGACGTATATACGTATGCAAATTCTAGTGCTACATCGCGGTGGTCATAGAAAATAAAGATACATACCGTCGGAAAGAAGCAGACCGAGCTTTGACACGCTCCATGTAGAGTAACTCGACGATGTTAAACAAAAGTCGTTCCGATGCTGAAATTATAGCAGGATGTTTGATGTTTTTCCTTATTTTGTGCTGTTCTTTCTTTTAGGCGGTCTCCTTTTTTTTGAATAGCTTATTTGCTTAGCGTAAAAAGCGCGCAAATATTTTGTTTTAATTTAGCCGACCGGCGACGTTTCGTGCGCTTTTAAATTGCTTTTATCGATTTTTATCGACCGCCCACTAAGATACATATGTAATTGCCTCGAATTTATAGGTTAATGAAAATGTCTACCCTGCAATACATTGAAAATGAAAAGTACCACCTTTCTATAAGGCTGTTGACTAGTGAACGAAATTTTAATTTGGTTTATGGCTCATAAAGAGTTATTTTATTTGTGAGTGCGCTTAAATACCTGCCTACCGTTTGCTTTGATTTAAATTTTTGATCAATTAATTCATGAATGTATTTTGCGTGGGGGTTATAATGTATAAACGACTTCATACTTTTAGGTAGAAATGGAATATGGAGTGAAATAGACCTTCATAACGAAAATATATTAATTGACATCTTATTAGTTACGAAGGAAGGTCAATAAGCTTATTATACAGGGTACGAAAGATTTACCTTTGAAAGGAATGAGAAATTACATTACATTTTTTAATTTATTCATGAATGATAACGTGACACCATATGAGAAAGTACTTTAAGAGGGACGATCCATTCCTCGTAGCTTCCTTTTTGTAAACTTCCATTTACGCAATTAACAATTTATTGGTACGTGTTCTGGGAGGTTCTTCTCTAACTGCATCTCTAAAAGTATAGTTCCGCTATTTTTACGTACCTGGCACTTATAGCAGAGTATAGTACAGTCAGAACTATGTTGACAATGAGAGTTTATGTGCTCTTGAAATGCTCCGAATAAGTTATCAATTTGTGCGGTGTCCAGTTACTGTGTTACTTCTGAATTACATAATCACACAATCCTTGCAATAGTTGTGTTTCTTTCTGTAGTTTATCTTTGTTAGGGCCCATCTATTCACATACTCGTAGTATAGTTGCAGGTAACATACTATAACGGGTAAACACAAAAATGTGTTTACTCACCCTCTTATAGATAAAAAATAATTAGCAAACTGTTTATAATAATCATTGCTAGTTTAGTTTCCTTCTTGACTTGCTGTTAATATTGTTGTCGGCTGTATTGTAAGTAAAACCACTTTCTTTTTATTATTATTATTATATTATATTATATATATATATTATATAATATTATTAATTATGTTATCGATTATATACTTTTTAAATTTATTGAATTTCACAAAAAGAAAACATTTTATTCTCAATCCAAAATGAAATTCTCATTAGCAGTGTATGTATACAGGTTGCTTTGTTCGGAGTAATTGTGATTTTTGTTAATATTTAACATTTACATTAACATTTTGCCAACAAACAGATTAGCATTTAAATTTTATTTGCTGGTTTTAGTTGTTCTTGTTTAATTTGAAAAACCTTATGTCTCTCCATGCTATCAATAGCATTACATCTAATATCCTTAATGTTTGTTAATATAGATATAAATGATTACTATTTATATTATATCATCCCATTAATATTCTCAGTAAATAAATCAGTTTGCTAATCTTATTCTAGTCAATTGTTAAATCCATCCTAAAACAAGAAGAAATGTCACACTCGTAAATTATATATCAATAAACACCGTTTCGTATAATTTGGAAAATACAGAAATAGGTTGTAATATTTATATTAAACGCTACCATGTAACATAATACTATAGTAAACATATATGAGAAATATTCGTTCCATTTGTCAGTTCTTCATATAGCCAACTGCAGAGTTTGAAACATCCTAAGAATATAATTTTGACAATCTGGCAACCGCATTCGCATTTCTCATAAGAGCCATACTGAGTTTTGAGATGCTAACGAATTATAGGTTTAGTTCAAGAAAAAGAGTAGCATCCATAATGGACAAGAAAAGTGTAATGCCAGTAGGTATTGTGTAACTGAAAAGTTTTCAAAAATAACAAACACACGTGATAACCTATTCCTATTATTTCCTCTTGTTCACTGTGTTGTTTTGCAATCGTAAACAGCAAGGAAAATTATTAGAATTATTATTAGAATCTCTGCTCATTTGCCTAACTTTTAAAACATATCTAGGACGGATCGCAGCATTTGCTATATTTATACCTAAAGAAGATCAACTGTTAATTATACTAATGAAATTAAGCTTCAGTTGAACTTGCATCGTAGAAGATACCAGTTGAAATTCTTATCATTCTCTAGGAACTATATAATGTATACCATCATTATACCAAGATTAAATCCGAAAAGCTTGCTTTACTTGATTAGCGATCATTAATATGCATTTCGTGTAAATATATGAATGCTGCCCAAGGGCTTGTTGGCATACCTCTAAATAGTGTAGTAGCATATATTAACCACTGGTACTCTACTTATATATGAAAACATGCCAATTTTATATCGAAACTACAAATTCATTTAATGTGAATATGTACATATAAATTACTTTTTATAAACGTAACTATATTTGTTTTACAATTATAGCTTGATGACATATTTTAAACAATAAAACAAACTGTTTAAAACTAAAAAGTATTTTTAAGTGATGTAGTATACAATTGTACTCTAAACTAAATAAATCTTTAACCTCTGATATTAAAGGAAATTGCATATTGATTAATGCTCCGCAAACTTCAAATATTATTGTGCCATAGCTGTGTAGCGATATAGCTAAAAAGAGAGGAAAATCTTTAATTAAAATGCTTTACCAAATAATATTAGGTCACCAAGCACCATATCTTGCAATACGCGACAATCTTCAACACTTTCTTCATCTGATAAAATAGAATATGGGTGGTTAATGATGTTACTACACCATTTGGAGTTAACTAACCTAAGTTTTATCACCTGTCTTTGTTTTGTTCGTAAACTTTTCAATGTAGCCACAGTGCTCACTGACGTCATCACTTTGCTTGACCATTTCGAGGTGATTAGGGAGTAGTACTCATTTCATTTATCTTTACGCTAGGAAACAATAGCACTGACAAATATCAGAGTTCCTTTTAAGGCGGCTGCACAATTGAACGGTAACGTGACCGGAAAAGGTAATCAGAACGGGAAAAAAGTTAAATCATACGATACTAGTGTATACATGCCCTTTCGAGAACGAGAACGAAAAGCTACCCGGTAACGAAAACGGAAAAATTGGCCAAGTTTCAACTTTTTCGTTTTCGGGATCTTTTCAGAACCAATAGCGTAACTGGAAAGGCTAAGCGTGCGCAAAGTGTGGAATGCACGTGGTTGGTGTTATATATCGTGCATACACACATAACCCCTCATAACCACAATCCAACCAAAAAATAATACCGATATATATATATATATATATATATATATATATATATATATATATATAGCAATCATTATTATATCACAGTACAAGCAACAATGAAGGACGAATTACAACATTAAAGTAAACATCTATATTATGCAATGCATGCACATGAGAAACAAATGTATCTTTATCTAAGAACTCCATTCTTCTCTTATTTAGTTAAATGAAAAAAAAAATGAAAAAAACTAATGATAGTGGTTAAATTTTGTTAATTTGGCAAAGGAGAAAAGTGATGTAAACAACAAACATGTAAAATTCCCAAATATCACTAAATTAAAATAAATATCCATAATCGTACACGTAATCTTATCGTTAATTCTAAATCTAGGAAAGCTTTTCGTTTGCGTTTTCGTTCTCGTTACCGTTTTCGTTCGTGTTTCCGTTTAATTGTGCAACCGCCTTTAGTTGCTAATAGAAACTTATTTACATTGTAACGAAGTTTGGAATAAAAGATTAATTAAATTTAGTAAGAGTGCGGCTTATCTGTAAGAACTAAGCTATGTATTTCCCCATTTAGTTTTTTCAGTGAGCTTTAGGATTAGAGAGGTCACTTCAATCTGGCGTTAAATAGGAAGCGCTCTCTGTAACCAGCTAATATGATTTCGAAACGAGTGATATAACGTTGCGCGGCGGCGAATGCAATGATTCGGTTATGACACGACACAGAACTGCACTTCAAAATTTTATCTTGGCTACAGCCGGCCTTCTAAAAGCATTTTTTTCCCGAGTAACCTAAACACTTTTAGAGATATTTTAAGTCAAGTGCTGCTGCTGCGTTTCAACTAGAAACATGTGCGACTCTCTCTCGACACTCGCACGAGGAGGCTGCCGCGTATTCACAATGACTTCCTCTCCGATTTGTTTTTCTACCCATCAAAACACGTTGGGATAGGTACTTCGTATTGATGATGCACCATTCCCGCTCCCCCCTTTCTTTGTTTTCCTTTTTCTTTTCTATTCGAAATCGTAAAATACCGAATTTTCCGTATATTTATAAACAGTGTTATCGAAGTTTACAAACTACCTCTCGTAGACGCTTGTATCTCTCGTATTATTTTCGTCTCGCGCGTATAAGCGCATATATACATACGTACGGCATAGAATAGAGAGAATAATGCTACATACGAGAGCGGCTTCCTATTTTTGTTTGCAGTCTTGTTTCTTGCTTCTTTAGAAGCTGTTACATAAATTCTTTTCGTTCCCGTTGACACGGTTTTAAGTGTAAAGATTTAGGCAGTCTTTAAATACTCTTAAGTGTGAACGAATAGAGTCTTAGCTAGGAATATTTATTTCTCGTGCATGTCGTATAATTCGGATGTGATGATAATGAAGAAATTATACATTCCTGTAAATCTTTTATGTGTTTATAAATCTCCTTTTTCTTTTTCTTTCCTTTCCGGCCGGCTTCGCTTTACTTTGGATAAATGTGTATATCAACGGCATTTTATTGTTTCTATAAATTACTCTCTAACAAAGAGTTATTGCATCTTACGAAAGGTTTGTTTAGGAGCAAGTATTTGTATAATTAACGATGAAGGCTCTAAACACGCCTATGTACCATCTATTTCTTACGATATTTACATTTTAGACTTTTATTTTTTAGCGCTACACATATTAACATGAAAACAATTATTTTACTAAATTATACTTACTATCCAAAAACTAATTTTGCAAGAAGGCATGCAACAATGTTTGATATCTGAGACAACAATCTCCATACAACCGTCATTCAAGCTACGGATGAAATCAATAATAACCAATTATTCTGTTATTTACATCGTAATATAAAAATGTGTGTTTGTGGAAACTCTAATGAATAATTGAAGCCAGATACCCGTCGCATGGATTATTACAGGAACTTACACGGAATTTTAACGTCCCAGTTAATATCCACTCTTAAACATACGTGGCTAATTTGATGAATATTAATTAGTCAAGTACTTCTGGGGCAGTAGTCAGATATAGAGAAACAGAGGGTTACACACGAAAATAGGTGCCAAGTCGTCCAAGCTGTCTTACTCCCCAAGATGACCGATTTTTAAGACTAACATACAAGCACTACATCGGAGGCATGTAACTGTAAGGCAATTACAGATCGACTTAGCTGGAGTCAAGTACTCAAACCACTCGTAATAAGTTAAGTCAGAGTGAAATAAGAGCCAGAGTAGCCGTTACAGCTCCTCGTCTTGCTAGGAATTACCGAGTGACCTGCTTAAGGTTTGCTAGAAAACATGTCAATTGGAAAATGAATGAATGAGCCAACACACTTTCCACATATCAGTCAAGATGTACCTAGTCTTTACGAATGCCATCTGTTGCGGCGATGACCTCTTCATTTGAGGCAAATCCTTTTCCTCCAGTGATTATTCGCAATTCGCAAGTATCGCAGTAAACTCCCCTCCACACAAATTAATAATTATCGTCGCCCATGTTACCCAACGACGTTCCGAATTATTACCAATACTACTACACTAATAATACACAGTTTTGCGTTCCAGGGCTATCGCAATCCAAAGACTTCTTGATCATACGATAGATGATTTACCGGCAATAGTTTGTTAACAAAATTCACAGAGTGTGAAAATTTCATCACGTATGTTGCCTAAAATGATGGAAAAAATTATCAAAAATGAAGGCTTTATAGAGATTCGCAATCTTATATTAGTGCTGCTTCTATTACATTATTGTTATATATATAATCGACAAAATGATTCTGCTTTAAAACGTTGTATTTTCAGAAAATATGTAATTTGTGCAATTTCTAATAGTAAAGCGATTCAGAAAAGGTCCCATTATAGCATAAAACGATATAATTAGAACTGCGAAAACTGCTTTGATAAGCAAAACTCAAAACTATTCCAGAAGAGTGTTACCAGATAGCATATTTTTATACCTGTGTCACTATGTTTCTTTTTATACATAAAATGGTGTGTACACCCCTCCTTTTCGAATAAAATATCACCCTCAGGTTTAAAATACATTATATGTGATTATAAGCAACATAAATATAATTAGCCAAATTTGGAATTTATTTTAGCACGCAAGTTACCTTTTGAGTTTTATACGAAAACATTTTTATCTGTATATGAACAGCCATTTATAATCATTAACTAATATCGCAATATATTATAAAGTGTCCCCAAAATCGTTTTTAAACACAGATATATTCAACTAGAAACACTCGATTATTTTAAATACAAATTCTTATTTTTACCATCTCTATATATTCTTCTACAATATACGCAAACAAGCTTGTTGTTATATATTTTATTTCCAATAGTGAAATTCATTTCTAGAATTATTTTGAAAAATTCAACGAAAAATCGAAAATTTTCAGTCAAAAGTAACATGCGCTCAATGAAAATTTACATCAAAGTAGCCTTTGAAATTATAAATATGTCTTAACTTGTTACTGAAACTCCTAATACGAATTTTTTTTTGTAAAAGCTATTTGAATTACATAACAAATGTCAAAATCATAAAGCGAAAATTTTTAACTGAATTTATTTATTTATAAAAATTGTTAACAGTGTTATCCACTATGTTCGCGACATTACTCACATCTTCCTCTAATAGACGAAAAACTTATTTGTAAGATTATATAGAGCGCATCTGAACAAATGTTCTGTCAAATTGACGACTAATAGAACTAAAAATAATACAAGTTACGACAAAAGCTTTATTTAGGAGGAAAATTTATTTCAACACTTTTCGTTTTTAACAACTAGTATCTCTTCCAAGTACGTTTGTGACGTTTTCGAAGCGCATGATATTTGTTTTGGTATGGGTACCCTACCACGATTTTTACATTATTAATTAATATCCATACTAAACGCATTAAAAGAAATATTAAAATTTAAGTTCCCTCTGTATTGCGTTATGTAGCGGTTTTCTTCCTTATTTATATTTAATTTAGCTTTAAGAACACTACTAGTCCGTAAGTGTAATCTAGATTACAGCATTAATTTAATGAAAATACGGAGTTATTTGGATCTCCCTATATTTACTACAAAGTCATGTTTGTATATACATATGTCGTAAACGTTTGATTACATTGCATCGATTTTCAAAATGCCATCTTGTTTCTAAATTCCAATCTGTTGATAATGTATGTTTGTTTAATTCATTGGTCATTATTATTAGTTACTAAGCTGTTGATCTGGTAAATTGAATGTTTTTTATTTTCAAAAGCAGTAAATCGAACGCCATGTCAACTTTTTAATTGGGAAGGATTGAAAGATGCGACTTAGGTATTAAATTTGTACATTTACGTCAGAATAGGAACGTGAAATATTAACATTTTATTATTACATGTAGCCGCATAGCAAGTAACAATTCAAAGAAAATTTACGATAGAAAAAGCTCTCTTCTACTACATGTAAAGAATTAAAGTATAAATTCTCGGCTTCTAAGATAAAGCCATTAAATTTTAATTACCGCGTATCCGATTACGATTAATTATACCCGATAAACAATAAATTGTTCGTTTACTGTTATAAACACATCGCTAGATTTCAACACGTACTCGCTGCATGCAGTAAACATATCCGAGGATAGATGTCTACTACGGTGTTATAGAACATATTTACATCGAACTTGTACTTTCAAAGCTGGTTAGTGCAAAAAAATGCATCTATGAGGATTTTATACTATCGAGAATTAAATGGTTTCGCTTTTTGCAGGACGATAAAGTTTCTGTATTTACATAACAAATTCTTGGTAGATTGCTATCGCGGATATCATTGCATTTGGGTATTGCTAGTGACTTTTAATAAGCCTTACATGTTTGCTTGGAAAGGCGATATGCAATGTTGTGGTACAATAATACTAACTGTCAGTAGTTCATATGTATATTATAAATTTTAGACCAGAGAGGAATAAAAGAATTTTGAAAAATACTTGGAATTCCAACTTTGGACTTGGATTAGTATGTCGTGACTAAAAAAATTTTCTTGTGGCAAACGTATTTTTTCCAAATAAAGGAAACTGTTTCATTTCAATTATGATTTTAGCATTAACTTTTGTTGAAAGCTGAAGCAAATATCAGAATTTTTACAATTAAATTAGAACTGCTATATCAATCAGGCACATCCACTTCTTAGAATAGCATTTACAATCTAATGTTGATAGTAGATATTCACAATAATAAAACTTATTTACAAAATCCATTCAAACACGAAATCAATGTATTTCTGTATTCAATTTTATATAACGCCAGTCAGCCAGTAAGTGTGTCGATAGTATAACGGAGACTAATAAAAGCTGGTTTGAGGGGTCGCATAACAGCAAGAAAACCACAGTTAAGTTCTATACACAAACGGAAAAGACTAAATTGAACAAAAGCTCACGTAAACTAGAGTGTAAATCATTGGAAAAATGTGTTATAGACGGACAAAGCGAAATTTGAATTATCCAAAAGTATTGGAAAATTAGTTAAATAGATGCAAAAATAACAAAAGATGTGCATCTAAGAATCGTAGAGAACGATGCAGTACTAAGTGGATATGAATTAATTGGGGTGAGCTTCATTTATCAGCAAGATAACACACCGCAAAGGTGATTAAAACTTACTTCCAAAGCAAATCTTTTAAAGAAGTCCTATTCTTAATAGAGAGGCCTCCACAGAGCCTTGATTGCAATCCCATTGAGCTCTTGTAGGATTTCTTGGATAGTGAGGTCCGGAAAAGTCTCCGACTGGCAAAGCAGCACTTTTGGAATGCTCTGCAAGAAGTATAGAATATTATACACGAATCTTATTTGGAACGATTAGATCTAAGGATGCCTCGTATCTGTTACGCAATTATTAAAGCATAAAGGCTCTGACAAATAGAAAGGGGGCTGTCCGCTGGCGAACTAGGATAATGCAACCGACTGCAGCGCGGCCCAGTTCAGTTTCTGTTTGTCAGAGCCTTAACAGTGAATAAATTATCGTTTACTGCACTTTCTGCTGCGTATTTTGGTTTGGCCGCGCCTTTAAACAGTAGTCGGCTATCATATGAGGATGCCATCTTCCCCGGTATCGAGCTTCCATGGTTTTTAAATTTTGATGAAACCTCTCTCCTTGTTCATCACTTACAGCACCTAGATTTTCGGGAAACCTATAAAGATGACTATAAGGTAAATGAAGCTTTATGCTCATCTTGCAACCTAGGTTGTAAAATTTTCGAAACATTAATTTCACTAGATCTGTGTGATAGGGGTTTTTTGTTTCCAAGGAAATTGTTTGCAACCATAGTGAATGAAGTCCAGGCTTCATTCCCAGGTTCGTTCATAAAGTCGATGAAATTTGAATCTATCATTAACGTTCTAAGTTGAGCTCTACGAAACACCCCAGCTTTAATCTTCTCGTAACTTAGTCGTGGAATCGTTTGACATATGTACTTGAAGCAGTCCTCTGCAAATCTAGAACTTTAACACATCCATAAGACCCAATTTGATGTGAAGAGATGGAAGGATTGCTTTTTCTCTGTCAACTAAGGGTACACTTACAATATTCTTACAGTTGTCTGAATAATTAAGATTTTGTCTGAATAATTAAGATTGATAAGTTTGCTGCATTTAGTTAATGATTTTCAAGAATTTTGTAATCGGCAAACAAGAAATGCCGTAGAAAAGGAAACGTGACGTGATAGGGAAAATGGGTTTCACATTTGCCATTAGCGTACCTATATTAGTTAAAAACAAGTGTCAGATCGTAGTCAGCAGAAAAATGTTATTTGTTGGCCAGTGTAATGTACAATAACATTGCAAACAAGTAAACCGTGTTTTATCGGCCTCTTGTGTCTAGTGATCTTGAGTTGAAATGAAAATCACACTCAAAAGTGCGATATTTCCATCTTATTTATGAGAACATTTAACATCGACGGGAAACATCTTTTATAATTCGTTACTCGCGAAAATACTACGGTAAAGTTTCTTTCCTGAGAGTGGAGCTGTGTGAATCACTATTGAGTATTAATGTTAACATTCTTGTTTTACTGTGTACGTATTATTTATGATTATGTTCCCATCGCCACTCTGATATTGATACGTTATATTTTTAAGCATTGTATATTGTATGTTCCATAATTTCAACGTCATTTCAAGCAAATTAATTGTACTGCAAAAAGAATAGGTATCATCTTCTCTCTCTTTCTCTTAAAATATGTAATCTTAAGGATTACTATACAGAAGGTTTAAGAAAGCAAAATATGCTATCATACAAATTTCTTAAATTACCTTTTAACAAACATCTCCTTTCCCACAACACCGGCAAATAACTCCTTTCAGCGGAATAAATTTTTAAGTGCAAATCATATGTGGTATTACTTCACAAATCTATACACATAGAATATTGTTCAGGAAGAGCTCATAACATATTCAACTAGCGTGATGGCAAACGTCAGCATATGCAGGATGGTTAGGAGACAATAACGCAAAACGATTCATATCGGATGGCTTTGTGGAACGGTAGACAACGAGGCTCTAAATTTGTAGGTATTCATGTGTATTATATGCAGTTGTCTTGTACATACGCGGTATGATTTTCCTAGAAGCGACTGGGTCGATTTAAGAAATTCTACGCCCCCCACGATGAATATACGTTAACGTTATTGGCTTCCCAAAAGTAATTATTGCTTGTATACGTATTCCCAATGCTTATTAAGTTAATTGAGTAATAACTCGGATTTCCCGCATCTCTTGGTAAAGTCTGTTTGTGGATTATGATTGTATGTAAGGTGACATTACTATAATTTCTAAGCCGTAGAAAATAAAAAAGGTACTATTATGCTACAGCACTTCCAGACGCCGCGGTGTTAATAATAATTATAATAATAATAATTCATGCCTTCGCATCCCCCAACAGCTTTGGCCAATTACAGGGGGCATCGCCCACCTATGAGTTCTTACGTCTGCGCCTGTTCTGCGTCTTAAAATATTAACATTCACAGAAATCCCCTCTCTTGAAAACACACTCAAGGTTTGAACCGGGAACCCCAACACTGATAATCAAGCGCGTAAGTTGCTGAAAAGCCTCGGTAAGCGTTTCAAAAGACTTTGGGTTGCTACTGTTACTTTTATAAAATATTCGCTAGAAAACTGTTACAAAATATAGACACCATTTATAAGTAATGTCAAGAGGTCTTTGCAGAAGCGATCTATTTTTATTACTGCTGCGGATCGTCGACATATTTTTGCTCCCACATATATCCACTGCTTGATAGCCAGTTAGAAAGATCATTTGCAAGACACCGGAGGAGAAGTGATAATACCCCTGCAATCTTTAGCAGCGGTTTTATATCCGAATTTTTCTGTTTACGAAGAATTTAAAAACAAGATTTTCAGGAACAGGGGCGAAGAAGCAAAACTCAATTTTACAAATGTTTCCAATATATTTAACACAGTATTAATATGACATGTTTTGCTAACACTGTAGCTTCATCTGATGAAGTACAATTCTCTACATTGAACTTCGAGATTTAAATACCGGGAACGCATTATCGAGCCTTTGGGCTTTTTTATGTGATGCTAATTTTTTACTATGCACTACTTTTAAGATTTTTACAAATATCCTAAGGGTGAAAGTAAGACCATACGTTGAAGAACATATTGGAGAATACCAAGCCGGTTTCCGAAGTGGGAGATATACAATTAACCAGCTCTTCACCATTCGTCAAATTCTAGATAAAACATGGGAATTCATTTGGGTATTTACCAAATCTAGGACAAAACAGGATTGGAAGTAAATATAGCAAAAAAAAACACCATGATAAGAAAGGACGAAGGACGGAGCTGTGCAGTTGAGGATGATAACGTAGCAGTGGTTAGTAATTTCATACATCTCGGCAGCATAATAAATGATGTGAATCAAGAATTACCTCAAAGGTTAATAAAAGGAAGTAGAGCATTTTTTGTACAAAACAATATATTTAAATCAAACTTTGTTCACAAAGAAAAAAAATAATAGTGTAAAAAACATTAATGAGACCGGTGCTGGCTTATATATGATTGTGAAAACTTAACCCTTATAAATAAAATAGAAAAAACTTTATCAATATTCAAAAGGAATGTACTGAGGAAAATTTAAGGCCCAGTAAGAGAAAAAGGTGATTGGCTTATTAGGCACAACTTTGTATCGGAGCAATTGTATAGAGAACTCAATATAATAGATTATGTTAAAATTTAACGCCTTAGATGGACAGGAGACATTGAGAGAATGGACCCACAAGGGATACCGAGGAGGATCTTCAGCAGAATTATCGCACTAAACAGGAAACGAGGGCGCCCAAGGACCCGATGGAAGGACAACACACAGAGGGATGCCAACAAGCTGCTTGGTGTTGAGAACTGGGAGTAGCCGCCAGAGACAGATCGTTCTGGAGACAAAAGTTAAGGAAAATCAAAGTCCAATAGTCGTTCCGCTAGAAGAAGAGTATATGTTATCTAGTTGGTGGTGAATGCTTATTTTCTAAAGTCTCTACAACTTCCTGCAAAGGGTAGATTATAATATAGCAGATCTTAAGCGATAATTGCAATTTGGAATTGCATAAAAATTTACTTTTGTATGCTTCCCAAATAAAAAATATCTCATGTACCACGTCATATTTATGTAATATGATGTGACACATTTAATGCACCATGAAATGTAGACAGGAAACTTAAGAATTTAAGGAATGACCGTAAAACTCCAATTTCAACACCATTTATGTGTACAAAATCGGATTAAATTCGTTATAAAAGTACTTCAAATCGGGCGCAGCCGTAAGTAAAAGCTATCCAATTATAGTTAAGATTGTGTATCTTGTAAAAGAATACTTGTTTACGTAGGTTTGACTTTAATAACTGCATTTTAAAGGAAAGCTTTTAATGCTATTAAGGCGCCGACGGCGTACAGATACTCTAAAACTATTTACTATGTAATATAACCCCCAGATTCGGCGTAAGTACCACTTTAAATGCGTTCAACTCGTATTATAATGTTTCACAGCGTAATGGCAACGTGTTATGTTCAAATGATGTAACACTCATATGTAAGAAGTATATGGCTATACGCCGTTAATACAAGGAAATTATTTTTTGTAAGATTAATCACAAATTTGCTTTTCCATTTGCTTGGCTCATTGTTCTAGAATAACTATATTGCAATTGGGTAATGCTGCACTATTGAGCTCAATGACGGTATGTATCATTGCACTAATGGAAAAATATTTTTTAAGTCTCTGTTAGTGGTGTATATCCCACCACTTACGGTAGTAAATAACTTTACTGCTCTCATATTTTAAACATTCGTGGCTCCATGTTATCCGATTGTATACTAATTCTCTGCGATTTCAATGTTACCCCTTTCTGATGCACTTTCCATTATCCTTAGAAACCTTAAATAGCTTAACAGTCTTGAACAATTCAATACTATGTCAAATGCCAATCAACGTGTAATTAGATTCAGTATTTTGCAGCCTTATATGCAATGTATCGAAAGGTTTCAACCTTCTTTTAAGGGAGGATCTCCACCACCGCGCCCTTTTCTGTGATGTGGATGCCAACAGATCTTTCGTCATGAATTTTTCCGCAAACGCATTTAACTTTAAAGGAGCTAATTTTCCAATATTGTACAGTATATTAGCATTTGCTGATTCGAAGGGGCATATAATATATGAAATGAGGTATTTAGCAACTCACCACATATAAGCTCAGCTAGCGTCTGTATCGGTATGTCGTTGGACAGTATGATGTCGAATAAAATGTATATATTAAGTTATGAATTTTAGTGATATTTGAACCAGCTTAAATATTACCGTTCTAAAATAACTAACTTATAGAAATTATTTTAGTGTCATAGAAGATATTGTATGCAGCGAACCACAACGGTTTTGGTCTTTCGTCAAGAGTAAACTTGAGAAAACTAGAATACTCTCGTGTAAACACTATATAATGACGTGTATTGCTCCACGTCTTTTGTCATAGTGAAAATGATTACTTATGTACCTACCGTCCATGACACGTCGCCTTCTACAGTTATGCATATCTCTATTATTACAAAATTGTTTAATTTTGCAGCCCTTTTTATACAATAACTTCCACTGTATTGAATTTAATACAGCAAGAGTAAATAACTATTGGATTTAATAGAAGCTAAAATTACTTAACAACAGCTAACATTTACAATCGCTTAGTCATTCGTATTGCATTTGAGAAATTAAGAAAAGCAGCAATATTTTGTTTTTTTTTTTAGGGTTGTTGAAAGTAATTCTCTGTTTTAGTAAAGTAGCAATATACACAGCCGTACATAAGTGACATTTTTAGAAACTAATGTTTATTAATGCCAAAAAACGCTTATACTATGTATAAGAATAAAAATTAAACGCAATTCAGAAAAAGAATAAGTAAGAAAATATGTTTAGCAATGAATGGGATCATCTCTTTTTGGAATACATTGAATAATGAGGTTGGACATTGAATTAATTAACAACATAATATTTCTTAAGGTATTTGTTGCCATCCTGCATCGATTTGCTGCCGCAAATCATCTCCATTGGAGGTAAGAACCAGTGTTCGCAGGAGCTACCGTCTGATAATATCCCATATGTGTTCTTTGGATAAGAGATTTAGTAATCTAGTAGGCCACGGATGCAGAGTTAGATTGTTTTCAAATTCATAGTTCGTAGCGCTGTATGAGCTCGTGTATTATCTTGGAATATTCCGTTCACGTTGGTCTGCCTTAAGGGTACTGCTACTGATTCCAAGACTCCTTGTATCTAATCGCCAGCCATTTCAGTGCCATGAATTAGTACCAAAAGTGACCTAAAAATGGAACTGTTAGCGCACTCAACCATCACCAACACTTTTGGTTAGCCTTTAAATAGAACCGAGATTCTTGCCAATGTAGACTTCCAGCACAGGATAAGCTACGGAATACTTGCGAACAGATGAAGTTGTATAAAGTCGGGCAGAATTTTTAATTCTAGTCAGCGAACAAAGATAATCAGTCGTTCAAACGTCGACCAACCAATGACCAACTACCTGTTACCTGCCACTATCGAGTTTTCTGTTTTCTCTCTTTCGTTCTATACACTTAATTGTATAAATCTATCAGGGTTTATATTACATTAGTTAACAATATTTTACATGTTAATAATATAGTAGATTTAAATTTTTTTACAAATTCCAACAGCTTGTGCAGCACAAACAGTTGTTTATTGCAAATGCACAATATAATAATTAAATTAGCGCATATACTATTATTTCTGATTTGATTATGCTATTAAATTATAGCGATATATTAGCAGTTTAATAAAAAAATGAACAATTTTTTTTTGATGAGTGACTATTTTTGTTCGCTGAGTGAAGTTAAAAATTGCATCGGCCTTTATACCACTTCCTCTATATTATAGAATTCCTCTCATCCTGCCATTGATACCATTCCCTGCACTACGCTAATCTACACTCAGGTATTTTTCGCAAACTGTACATAGCAATGCTCTACAACCTATAGTGTTCTACTACTACTACTATTTCTGCTAAAATTGTTACGGACTCAAACCGGTACTGTACAACCAAACGCTTCAGAAAAAAAATCTCTTGGGGGCATTCCCTCTAGATGCTGCTAAACCTGATCTGCGTGCTTAATCTTGATTTGCAATCCATAAGTTCGAATACTGTAATATAGTGAAGTGATTACGATCAGCTCTTTGCTTAATTTTCAGGAAAGGAAAATCGCCTTCAAAGAGCCTACATTCGGGTTAATTATTTATAACATGCTCATTGTCTGAGAGGTATCATTCGCGATTGCTTGAGACATACTGCATGCATTTTACTCATCTTTATGCATCTGCATTGCGATTAGTAGATTACAAATATCTTTTCTCTCAGAATACGTGTGGAACAGCTGACTCTCGTTAATTTTAGTAAATTAACCAAGCCTTCGTAATATGATATTTCATTTAAATTTATAATGAAACTTCCTGTGGTCTCAAAGGATAAAATGTTAAACCTTGGTTTGGAGTAAACTGCAACAATATACTTTCAAGGAAGTATTTAAACAAAGGATGGTGCAAAGCTGGCTTGCTTTTAATTTAAATTTTATAGTCACGTAAAAATAAAATGTAGCAAATTTAAATTAGAAAAAGAAAGTTTTTAAGTTTTAAAAATGAATATGTTAAAATTTGCTTATAAAATCAACTCAAATGTAGCGTGCAATACATACAAATTAGATTCTGCATTTTGCATTTTCCTCATTCGACAACGGCCTACATAAGCCGAAATGTAATAAGGCATAAAGAAATTTTATGTACTTTTTAATGTAGCAAATTGACGAACCAATAGACTCGAGAATTGTTTTATTTATGCAGTTTTTATTCCTTCCATACTATTATCCAATTCAACTTCAAATGAAACATTTTTGTGGGATATCCTCCCCCTGTACCCAGCTTATCATATTTCCCCTGTAATATTCTATTTATCATTTATTTGTCGCTTTTTCGTTTTCAATTTCTTTATCGGTCGGTGTATGGCGTTAGTATACGGCAGCGAAGAGTACAGATAGCATTTAGGTGTACATGTTTAATATAGGAAATGATGGAGAACGTTGTACAGAGAGACCTATCAGCTGCGAGTTCCTACATTACTAATTCATAAATTGGAAACACACCATTCACGTTACACGGTCTCGACCCGAAAGCTGCTTAATGTAATCGGACTACAGTATTTTTCACAATGCGTATCCATGTTTGTACGAATACATACTTCACACGGATGTAAAGTATGGTAATATGGTAAAAATGTACAATGCAAGCTTACAGTAATTACGCAAATGCAATATCGGAAAAAAGAGACAATAATGGAGTGGCTTCATTTAATCACCAAAACTTTAAGGTCAAAAAACTGCGAGTTTTAAAAGCATTGGTTATGTTTTATTAAAGAAAATGAAACGGCTTTTAGAATTAATATAATAAGTAGCCCAGTATGCACTGCAATACTCAGCAGAATAATAATTTTTTGAAGAATCTGTTAAAACTGTGCCTAATAGTTAACTTTCGGATTTGAACTACCAGGCCCATTCGGAGAGTAAAATATGTTTTTTTTCTATAGAAATTTTTATTAGATATAATTAAAAACTGTATTTTGCACAAAATTAGATACCCAAGCTATCTTTCTACGTAGTCACCGCTCAAATTTAGGTACTTGTCTGCCAAGTTACTGGACCACTGATTAACGACTTCTTTAAGCTCATCATCACTTACCTAGCATTCTCCACACAAAAAATCTTTCAGTTTGGGGAGTAAGTGAAAATCACTTGGGTCTAAGTCCGGACTACATGACGGATGTCGAAAAACTTCACACTGAAACTGCTGAAGAAGGCCTGTGTCATTCTCGCTGCATACGGACGTGCATTATCGTCAAGGAGATTGACTCCACCACTTAGCATTCCACGCCGCTTGTTTTGAATAACGCAGAGAAGTAGTTGAAGCATCTGGCAAAAGGCCTCTGCACTTACAGTCTTACCTCTAGGCATGTAGTCGATAAGCAGACACATGTGAAAACAAAACGTTCTTTACTTTCGAAATGACACTCGTACATATTGTAATGATATAAATTGTTGGCCTTTATTTACCAATGATTTTCTTCTATAATTTTACCAGTTCACCTATTCCTGATATATTTTTCGTCACTGTTTGGTGCACGCCGTTAATTTTGATTGATGTTAGAAATTGGAGGCGAAGTACCGTCAGTACTCCCTCTTTATGAAATGTTTAAACACAGATATTCAATCTGTACAGGTTTCTTTTAAGAATTTTACTGATATCTACTTTGGGTATCCTTTAATAACTAATTATTCACAATGTTTCTTGTTAAAAAAAAAGAAAAGGGACTCTTTTAATGAAAAAACTATTTAAAGATGCTTATATAGAATAAATAATTTATGTAATCGTCTGGTAAAGTCATAACGACATATTGTAATGATATGAAATCTTGTCCATTAATTTTTTTCTAAATTTTACCAGTTTATCTATTTCACAAATTTTTCTCGTCACTATTTACTGCACGCCGTTATTTTTTTATTATGGTTGATGTTAGAAGTTGGAGGTAAAGTACCGTTAGTACTCCCTCTTTATGAATTTTAAGCTCAGAAATTCATTCTGTATAGGTTTCTTTTTAAAGTTTTACAGCTATCTACCCAACATTCTTTAATAACTAATTTTTCACAATTTTCTTGTTACAAAAAAAAGAGTCCCTTCAACAACACTTGCAGAGGAGACGTAAATTTTACTATCGTTTATCATATGTATCGCTTTTCGTAAACATATTTCTTATGTAAATAAATTTTTCAAAATTTCTTCTTTAAAAGACGTTTAATATATAGTACTCACATATTTCAATTACATTGTATGAATATGCATTATTCCGAAATTGTACTCATAATCTTCGAAATATCTCGTATGACGAAAGGATGGCACGACTGGCAGCAATTTTCTTTATAATGTCGCACATATCGAGTATGTGGGTGTGTACTCAGTGGCCTACCATACAGGCGTACAGGCGAACCAGTGCGTTGCCATGGATATAAAATAAAAGAAGAACAGACAGATGAAGATGGGAACAAAAGTGAGAGATGTTGGCATTTTTATTCTCCTAAGAAAGTATAAGTCGTTATTTTTCTCATATAACTCCGTAAAATTATAAATATCTTTGTATTATATCCAATAATAAAGTGTATCAGCTGATACTACATACAAAATTTGGAAGTTCCGGACACTTACCTTGGAAGCCGAAGGCCAGTCCATCCTAAAGCCGAGTCAGTGAGTACGATTTCAAAGGCTATAGACGTCGAATCTTCTTAATTTCTTCAAAATTAATTCTATCTTTCGATCTCATATTTAGTTTCGTAAATTAATTAGAATATTTCAAGTTTAGCTGGTTAGAGATTGCCTTAGGTTCTTTGTAGACATTTTCTTTTGTAAAAAAAGCGGTATATATAGATAATTTTTTTTTTATTTGTCAGTATATTTGTTTTTTTCAACTTTACATTTGGTACTTTAATTTAGAAAACATTTTCACTTAATTCAAAACAAATAAGTCAAAATTATAATTCAAAGACCCCAGTTAAGAAAGATTTTCCACCACAATATGATCAAATGTTCATAATTTCGATACGTGTTCACAGAAGCAATGTGGGAAATAGTATACTTCAAAAGTATATACCATGCGACGTATCGATGGCCGTAATTGTGAGTAAGAGAAGAATGAAGTTAACAATATACATTACATATCTAGAGATACGCATGCTATTCTACAGGGCGATTGTATGTCAATATGCTGGCTCTGTTTAACGGTATTCTCTACCCTTGTTTAGCTACTACTATAAAATCCTATCGTAATATCGATCTTTTCAATTTGAATCGATTTAATGAAACCTTCATTCCGTATTACTGGGGGTATATCGCCAGACGTGCGTCATTCGTTTCAAGTGAAACCGGTGTTCGATTCACTTTTCAGTGCTCACAACTTTTCATCCGGTATGTGCATATGTATGTTCTCGTGTCGTACATACATATACATACAATAGAAACTATAATACCAAAAACAAAATAAGTAATTTGAATAAATATTATACACATTTACGTCTACTTACAATTAATAATATTCCTTTTGTATGCGTCTATAGACTTTTTTGTAATAAGCGAACTATTCCCGGAATTGGACCATGTCATGATGAGATGTAAAAATGAAGTAAGAGTAACAGGAAAAAAATAATAATAAAAAGAAAAAGAAAAAAGGAAAAAGTGAAAAAAGGGGGTGAAAAAAAGAAAACCTTCGTGAAAGTTTTCGCCTCTAGCGTGATTAACACGTACAGGTACCGTGATCCTCTTCCAAAGTGGTTTCGCCTCTAGAGTTGTTTATACGTCGAGTTACCGTGCCACTTTGGTTTCCCTGCTTTTTTCTGAAACAGCCTCCTACGAAGGAGGCGAAATGTCGAGATCCCACCTTTCTCATTCTTTTTCGCCCTTCTCTCTTTCCTTCTCTTACTCTTTATTCCACCTTTTTTTTTCACCACCTTTTTTCATTCTTTCCTTTTTCTTTCTTCCTTTCTTTTTTTCTTCTTTTTCTTTTTATTTCTTTTTCTCATTTCATTTTTATATCTCTCATGACACGGTCTATCTCCGAAGTAGTTCGTTTATTACTGACTCTGCCGTGGAAGCCTACGTATTATATTTGTTGATTTTCTTCTATTTCAAATTTCTTTGTTATTTCATATGGTGAAGACCCAATTCGTAATAGCAATGTAATTTTTCTTTAATGCTTTCCTTGGATGATTGTTGCACTATTAACTTAAATACGTTTATAGTCGCAGTTTGCTCTTATGTATCGAACAAAAATTGTGGAATTTGTTCGCGACATCATTTTTGTTTATACGGTAGGGTTTCAGTCCAAAGCCACCCATGTTTCTACTTTATAACTGTAACGTTGTTTGTTTTGACGCCCTCAAGTAGCTATAAATTTCCACGTATTATATATCGAATACATGTTGTATATTATATAAGGTGTAATTTTAACACTATAGTGTAATTATTCGTTTGTATATCGGTACAGTGTTTTATCACTTTCCGCCTTTTTCTAAATAACTTGGATCGTTAATTATACCAAATACAGTTCTCTTAAAAACTTGTAGCTGGTTCTCTTCAAATACTTATGAAACTAATCAATTGCACTGTCCAACGTATAACATAACAGTATCTTAAAATTTCATGTCATTGCCTCTAACGCTGTCATTTGTTCTTGAACGTCAGGATACGTATTTTGTTCCATAAATTTATACATATACTAAAAGTAAGCGCACATTAATATGGTACTTTAAAAGTTGTCAAGGAAGTCACTCCTAAAATTAATCGTTAAATTATACTTAACGTTACGAATTAGTTACGCACACTAGATTTGCATTGACGCTGATGTATCATTGAATCATTAGAAAACAATGCGTGTTAGTAATAATTACTACGCTCTTTTTCGAATAAATCCCGTTGGATTATTATTCACAAGATGCACTTTTCTCGGTATTTCGCTGCGGAGTTATAAATACAGAGCTGTTTCCGTAGAAATCTGTATGGTATTCAAACAAATAATACTGAGTGTTTGCCTAAAACTTTAGAACTCCTCTTATTAAACACATTTACACGTAGGACACATATATATATTCATACAATTCAAAAAGGAACTATGGTTTTGTTTCTTGTATAAAAAGAACAGCGGTAGTTGTTGTACCGTTTCTATATTTTCTTTGTTCTAAGAAGTACAAAAACTAACTGATTTTTCAATGCATATTTTGTATTTTTATAAAGCAACGTTTTGTGCTCGACTAGTGCTTTTGTGCGGTTTCTACAGCGTTTGCCTTATGTGAGCTTTAGAATTCTTCAAGACCAAACTAAGTATATTTTTTGAGGCTTGTCTGGGTTCATTTTTAATATGAAGAAAAAAAAGCGTTCATTTTTGTCATATTTTACTTTATTATTTCCAAAAAGGAAAAAACGCTACACAATCTGCTAACAAGTTTAGAGATGTGCATGTATAGGAATTGATAAATTTCGTTATGGTGATTTTTCACTCAAAAAGTAAACCACGATCTGGTACGCTAAATAAAGTTGATGATCAAATAATTGATTGGGATCGTCATATTCCTATTTCGGAGTTTGCAGAAAGGTTAAATGTATCGCATACCACAATTGAAAATCATTTAAACCATATAGAATTCATTAAAAAACCCGGTATTTGGGTTCTTTAGGAGTTAAAGTAAATTCAAAATTAACTCAACGCATTAACATCTGCGATTTATATCTCAAACGAAATGAAATTGAACTTTTTTTGAAAACGGATAACCACCGGTAACGAAAAATGGAAAGTTTATCATAACGTTGAACGAAGGCGGCCATGGACTAAAGAAAATAAACCAGCGCAAACAACATGGAAAGTTGAAATGGACCAAAAGAAGATTATGCTGTCAGTTTGGTGGGACTACAAACATATTGTGTATTTTGAGCTGCTTCCTAGGAAACAAGCGATAAATTGAGATGTGCATTGTCGTCAATTGGACAAAATAAATTCTGCAAATCAAGAAAAACGACCGGAGTTGATGAATTGTAAAGGTCTTGTATTCAACCATGGCAACTATAGGCCACGCAGATCATTGGTCGCTCGCCAGAAATTATTCACACTTGGTTGGGAAGTGCTGTCACATCCGCCCTATAGCTCTGACTTAGCACTATTGGATTATCATTTTTTCAGAGCCTTACAAAAAGTTCCTTGAATGGTAAAACCTTCAATGATGATAGTTATGAAATTACATCTAGTTTTTTGCTAATAAAGGCAATAAGTTCTATGAGCGTAAGATGATTAAGCTGATGAAAAAATAGCGGAAGATCATTGATCAAAATGGAAAATATATTTCTGAATAAAGTTTAATAATTATATAAAAAAATCATATTTCATTTGTATGAAAAAATCGTTTGTTGTCAATACAATACAAATTGGAAAAGAGCTTCCAAAATTGTTAAGGGTCCGTTTTTCAGAGCAACATTTTATTTGAAGATACAATAGATTAACTCTTAAAAATTAAAATCTATAACACACGTTTGGTACAACGCAACTAAAGTATTGTGGAAACGCTTATTCACCCTTGTTGTGCATCTTCCAATACTACATTGATCACTCCTACTAGTTTGTTGGGGTCTTTCAACTCTCCCACTACCTACATGCAGTGCGCATTCAAAATCAAAATTATGAAATAGTCATATAAATTTAAAGCTATTTTCTGTCTTTTGAATTAATGCTCGGACGGATTTTTCAATAACTTTTTTTATTTTGGAAACTCATGTCATCGCCAATTCCATCAAAATGTTGACACGTCATTTAATTGTTTAAGTTCTATATGATAGCAACTAAATTTTAATACCTCACATTAGAAAGTTTTCGGATGAAAATCGTATTAAGAGGCGGTAATGCAGATTTTGACACAAAGCGTCGTTTGTCTCCTAATACGTATTCTTCTCGTTCCATTCTCGTTAGCTGCAAATTTATGCATTCACAGCATGTTATCCTTTCAGAATTCCAAGTGAAATTGTTAGTAAAGACTTCATAAGAACGTGCTACTGTTATCTCGAACATCTAATATGGCACATAGGTTTGAAGCAGACTTCTATAATGGACCGCGTATTTGTACTGCACTGCTGGGACTCAAGTACGATTGTTCTTTGACGTCATTATTTGAAAGTGATAATCTTCTTACATGTTGCAGTATTTATTTACGTGAATGTGCTACCAGTACCAAGAATGACGTATTTACACTTATTAATATTTACCGCCACACTGTTGTCAAATAACCAAATCTAAATTGCAACTAGATCTCTATTTATTTTATCCATATTATTCAAATTGTTGCCCAAATGCAAAGCGTAAAATTTTTATATGATAATGTTTTACATAACTTACAATATCGTTGGTGTACAATATAAACGAGAGTGACTCGAAGACTGCACCCTGCAGTACCCCACAATTAATCTATTCGATATTGGAAATGTTATTCCATTTTGGTTTTTGTAGTCGATCTGTTAAGTATGAGCTGAACCACTTATAAAACCCTTCTTCGAGTTCAGTCTTATACAATTTCTTTAGTTATAAATAGAGACCGGATTATATGCAAAGTGCATATCTTTTATTTATTTATTATATTTTAGGTCTGTATGTAGATGTATTACACAGATTAAAGTTAATTAGTGTTAAGTAACTTTAATCAGTGTAAGACATCTACAAATAGACGTAAAATATAATCAACAAATAAAATATATATACTTTGCATATAATCTGGTCTCTAGTAATAAATATAGTCATGTAATTTAGAACCATGCACCATTAACGAGTTTCTTAATGGGTTAGCTTAAGGAGGTTTGCTGTCAAAGTATAATCAGTAGAAATAAAAATTACATTGTTATTATTATGTGACTTCTCTTTATAATTCCTTGTTACTAAAGTTACTACTAACTGAAAAAGCGAGTGGTTGGGAGTAAATTTCGTTAATGTTAAAGATTTTATACAACTCTGTATAAGTACTTAATTTCCAAATAAATTAAAAATAAAAACATTAATTCTTAGGATTGAGTTTTAATTTTAATTGTTTACTTCCCTTTTAATAACCGTTCAACAACGGCCTTCATAGCAGTTTAGGCATCTTGTTATGATGCTATTGCACTTCACGGTGGATAAATAAATTTGTACTCGTAATGAGCGTCTGTTGTATTCAAAGGATCGTTCTCCTAGGAAAGAATAATATGTACGTAAATGCTTATCCGACACATGTATAAATATTAATGGTAGATTCTTCGGGATAGTGTTTAACAAATTCAGTATTCAATCAGTTATCGATCGTCTTAGAATAAATTGCGGAAAGTAAAAGGATGAGAATAACGAAGAATAAAGTGTGCTCAAAGAATTTTAAACGCAACCATGACTTATTGATGGAAACGATAAGAATAATGAAATGTTACTTGAGCAGCAATCCCTTGCATTGTTAGTATCATATTTTAAGCACAACTCAATAAATTTTGATAGTGTGGTTATAATAATTGCTCGATAATTATCTCATATTTTAGCAACACATGGTTTTTCTTTATAACAGTAGCATGAAAGTTGTAGTTAACGATAGAAGTACAAAAAAGCAAAGACCAATTTTTGCCACGGCATCGCTAGACTTGCACCTTCACTCATGCGCACCAGTTACCACGTCTCTCTTCTGAGGATAGATCGACATTGTTTTGACACGTTTGTCTATCCTGTTTGCTTCGTAGTGAGTTTTTACAATTTTCAAGAAAATTAAAAATTTCGCTTCGTGAAAAGTTAGATTTGCTATTAGTTTTCTGCGTGCAACAATTTGATTGTTCCACCGCTCAAGGATCGTAACGTTCATATATATCAACTTTCTCTCTTCTTATTTGGTTAGTTGGTGGCAGTGCTTTCTTGGAGTGTGCTTTTTGTCATTTATTTCGTTTAAAAAGTACTTAAACACTACCCATGAGTAAAACGGTAAAACTCATAGAGATAGTTAAACTACCAACAGATACATTAACACATGGGCTGAAAAGTCCCGGGCCTAACAAAGAAAACACGGTTTTTTTGGTTCAAAATTAACTTTATTCATCAACGTAATCTCCATCAAGAGGAGCCAAATCTGGCGAATACAGTGGATGTGGGAGCAATTCAAAGTTCAATTCATGTAGTTTTGCCATTGTTTTGATTGACTTGCGACACGGTGCGTTGATGAAACAAAATTTTTTTCTTTGCAATATGCGGTCGTTTCTTTGCAATTTCGCCCTTCAAACGCTCCAATAACGCGATATAATATTCACTGTTGATGGTATTTCTTTTCTCAAGATAGTCAATGAATATTACACCAAGCACATCCCAAAATACCGAGGCCATAACCTTTCCAGCCGATTGTTGTGCTTTCGGGCGCTTTGGACGAGGTTCACCAGTTGCTGTCCACTCAGATGACGATCGCTTTGATTCCGGAGTGAAGTGATGGATCCATGTTTCATCCATTGTCACATATCGACGCAAAAATTCCGGTTTGTTACGTTTAAACATGGCCAAACACTGCTTAGAATCATCAACACGTTCTTGTTTTTGGTCAACAGTGAGCAAACGCGGCACCCACTTTGAACAGAGCTTTCTCATAGTCAAATGCTCATGCAATAAAACCCAATACGTACTTTTGATATCTTTACGATGTCAGCCAACTCACGCAACTTCACTTTTCGATTATTCAAAATGATTTTGTGGATTTTTTTTATGTTTTCTGGTGTTACCGCCTCATGTGGACGTCCACTGCGTTCTGCATCATCGGTGTCTCTACGACCACGTTTGTAGTCAGCAAATCAACGTTTTATTGTTGTTTCTGATGGGGCGGAGTCCCCATAACACTTTTCAAGCCATTGCTTCGCTTGAACGGTATCTTTTCCCATCAAGAAGCAGTGTAAAATTAAAACACGAAATTGTTTTTATCCATTGTTTTGGAAATAACAAAAGTAGCGTGACTCTTAGCACAATAACTCACAAACGAATGAATAGAATAGAATGAAATTTTAACAGCTGTCTTTTGAAGGTTAGTACTAACTGAGAGAAAAGTGGCTGCAATAAAACTAGCGTCATCTATGTGTTAGGCCCGGGACTTTTCAGCCCATGTGTTACATAATAAAATGATTTGATATCCAAATAATGTTATATAAAAGATGCAAATGTGTATATAGATAATTTGGTTCGTCATAGATTAAAGAAAACAGAAGATTCGCTATTTCACAGAACTTAGTGGACTTTTTTCAAACTTCGTCGCTATTTCATAAACTTGCGCCTAGAAAACTAAATTGTTGACAAACTATTTGTTTGTTTATTAGAGGATTTCGTCCCATGAGGGAAGATAATTAACGCTAATTCATAGTGCACAACCCTCAAGATTGTTGTCATTCAAGAATATATCCTGTTAATAAACAAAACATCTTTCGAAAGATTTTAGCTGCGACAAATTTGATCACCCCCCTTATAATCCAAACTTTGCACCTGCGATTTTAATCTGTTTTTATAGCTTAAATCTCTCCTTGCTAACCAAAAGTTTGTTCGTTTCGATGAGACGAAAGAAACTGTTACAATATGGATTACATCGTATCCTTCTATAAAGAGTGGATATAGAAAGCGTTGCCGCGATATGACAAATTCGTGAACAATTGTGTGTGATGAAATATGTAATAACCTTTCTCAAGATACATTCCGGACTTTTTAATGACTTTTCAAAATTTAGTTTCTGGACATACCTATAAACAATCTATCCTCTGATGAATTTCTTTTACCGATAGGATAGGTGATGGAACTACTTTGGATGTACAGGGATAGTCTGAAAAATTTACAAATTTGTTTTTCAGATTCAGTTTTATTTCTCAATACAGTTTTTTCTAAGACTACACACTTTACTCATCGATGCTCCCATCTCTTTAATACATTAATGTAGTTGACATCTTATTCTGCAAAATAGGCGTTTGCGAATCTCATAGCTTTCTCATTCGAAGAAAATCTTTATCGTCCAAGCAAAACTTTATCCCTGACGTCCAGATCTGGTTAGTATGGTGTGTGATCAATACATTCGAATTCTAATTAGCGAATTTTTGCCACAATGATCACTGATGTGTGTGACGGTATGTGGTATTGGTGGAAAAATGCAAACGCTTTTCCGCAATTTCTGCTTCAGCTTCTCAAGTAATGATACGTAAAATGCCGCTGTTATTGTTGTCGCCATCACTTTCCTGGTCGATGGAACGCGCTTAATCTTTTTTGGAGCCGATTTACCCTACATAGTTCACAGCTTCAACTCTTCCTTGGTTCCAGGGGTGTAGTGATGTATTCAAGTTTCATTAACAGTTATTGGTCGATATATTCCCCTTAAACTGTTTCAACAGAGCTTCGTAATGCCTTTTTGGTCCTGAGTAAGCAAGCGTAGCACTCAATACGCAGTTAGTTTGTTCATAGCCAAGTCTTTAGTCCGCGTATAACAGATACATTCTTTCGAGATGGTTAGAACCGGTTAATTTAGCACTACTTGGTGAACTTTTCTGAAATCGACCGACAGAAGCGACTGAGAACTGAACATCCAATATGACTAAAACTTTTAAAAGTATCTTTCAACGAATTTTTTTGATGTATTGAGGCTTGAAGCTTTTCACACTATCCTGGTATATATTCAAACACAAGGTATTGGATTCCATTTTTGCTATTTATAACATATAGAAAATATATAAATCTTCAATCTAGAGGGCACCCAAATCAGTGCTTACACAGTTTTTAATATACTTCCAAAGAATATGACTAGTACCGATTTAAATAAAGCATTAGAGACTTTTATAATAACACATAACGTTCCGCACTGCGTTTGAGATGTCGTAGCTACTAGCAGAGCCACTTTGAGCGTGTTTATAATTATCAGTTTTGAGACAGCGACTTGTACGCAAGTACTAAGTATACCATGCGTTGTCAGATATTTAACTTGCTCTTACGTTACGAATTTATTACATTATTACTGTTTCAGGAGCTATTTTTAGCAGGTGTTTATAGGGGTCTTTTTTGTTTTAGAGCTTTACCGCTTAGATCGTTTTTTATTCCATCTTTTCATCTGTTTTGCAATCCCAAGTTGAGGCTCCACGTTATGTACAGTTCACCTTCTTGTATCTGTTTGGGAGTCTTTCAGAAATTAATTAATTTATTATCTCTGTTATATTAGGTGATCGTGGTGCACATAGACGTAAAACAAGTTAGGATAGCGTGCTCAAACTCTAGTTATAGGCAGAATCGTAGGTTTAGTGTAATGTCTATTCAACATATAAATACATTTCTTAATATAATTCAGCATTTGGAAACAAAACGTAATTCATTTAAACCGTATGTAAAGCCATTACACTTCAGAATTATACGAAATATCTGCATATGCTATTATTATAATATTATTTAAACGGAGATTAATAGCGCGGCGTTGATAGGATCTTTTTATATTTAGAAATATATTTAGCGTAAAAGATTTTCATTTTACACTACAAAATTTAGAACACGTCCTAGATTCATCTGACAATTGACATTCAGAAGGCGTTTCCAAAATTCATGCTAAAAATATCGACGTAAGTAGCACAACAGAGCATTGTAGAGGACAACATCTATGCAATAAATTATCACAAACATTATTTTCTATGAACATGAGAGCTGCAATAGTTTTGGACATAACAGTTTTCACAGTTTTAAACATTATTAAATCCAAAAGGGTCCAGAGCTAATCAATTCTGATGTACAAATCAAATATCATTGACATTGTATACATTTTGCGCTCCCGTAAGTCAGAGATTCCCTAATTTTTGCCCTGTAGGCCACGTGCGGATTTTTTTTCTGTTAGACTCCCTGTTTGCAGAATATTTTTCTCTAAATCTATCAACATATGTCCTCTTTTCGTAGGAGGATTGACTTTCAGGAGATGAAAAAGCTACGAAAGCCTTTTTTGCAATGTAGAATAAACAAACTTTAGACCTGTGATATGCGTATCGTTCAACGTCTCTTCATAGTACCTACCTATCGCGTCGTCGTGGTTTACATCACTTACTCCTAATACTGTATCTCGGCCATCCTCTACTTCTAATTGGGTAATACTAGCTTGTCAGTAGTATATGTAAGTCCTTCCTCAGCCCTTTGTATTTACAACCTCAGCAGTTCTTTCCAACTTTTAACTCCTCTCTTATCTATTCTTCAAGAATAAATACATCCCGATTTGCCTTATTATTATATCGTTTAATCCATATTATTTCCTAGTCAGCTAAGTTCCAAGTTGATAATTTTCATGATTCCCTTTATTTATTCTTGGTTTGATGGAACAATAGTGAAGAAAGATTCCAAGCATTTGAAAACTAAGATAACACAGAAATCGATCTCAACATGAGTAAATTCATAAGACGCCCCACTTACAATTTAAGATTGAAAGAATTGATAATAGTAATTTGAAAGTAAAAAAATATATATCAACGGACAAGAAATATACAAAATTAATGCTTGGTATACAAAGAAAATGAGCCAGTTGGAAAATAACCAAAGTTTTGTAAAATCAACGGAATTTTTAAATTTACAGGTACTCACATATAGAAGAATTTAATTGCAATACTTTTACGTTGAAATTGTTAAAAAATTCGTTATTTTGCATCAGGTTCAGTAATCTGGGTACTAATAACTAGAGACCGGGTTATATGCAAAGTGCATATATTCTACTTAAAATTATATATATATATATATATATTGCAAGAGGAAGAGGCATCTAGATAAATTTTATAGAAAGGAAATTTAAAACAAAATGTATTACCGTAATGTAAGTAACTACATTGTCCGATAAATGTTTATATCAGTAAATAGTATACTGAACATCTTCAAAACTTTTAACTTTTAATATTTTTATGGCTACTCTTATTTTTGACAGTATTTCTTACACGAGCCTGGAGACTATCATGCAGTGTTATTATGTAATTGGCCGGAATACGATACCACTTTTGTTGCAATATGTTCCACAACTCATTTAAAGTTATTTTCAATCTCTTTACGGGCAAGATAATCCCAAACATGTTCTATAATATTTAAGTCCTGGGAAAAGTGTGTTTGGGATCGTTACTTGTTGCAGAAGAAGATTATTACCAATTAGAGGATGCTCAGAAGATGTAGCATGTTGCTCCAATATTGCTCGATATCTCTCCGCTGTACGCTTCCCTTCAATCTTAATGTCACCAACTTCTTCCGATGAAATGCAGCCCCAAACCTGTTTGACAGTAGCTTCTAATCATGGTTTTGCAAGAACTTCTGCAACAGGTTCTCGAACATACTGACGCCTTTTTACTCTATTGCTTCGCTACGAAAGAGGCCTCCTGACAGCTACAAACCCACGTGATCCCGATTTTTTCAAAGATCGCCTTATAGTCGAAGCATATTCTGACGTGCCTGTAGCTTCTTCTAACTCTCGCACCAGTTTCGTACTTATTTTTTTTTTCTGTTGCTGTTAGTTCGAACATCCGCTCTTGTAAGTTTTTCGATCGTCTAGGCTTCAGTTTATCCAATACGTCGCCTATTTCGTTATATTTTTAAGAATTTTTTGCACACTGCATAGACCTTGCGATTTCTGTTTGGCTGTAACATTCTTAATATAAAACAACGACTTTATTTCTGTTTAATAACGATATTTTCGGCACTTTTTCCAAATGTAACCACTGTATCACAACTTGCAGCACCAGCTTTCACAGTATACTCGCTTCCACACAATTATCTTTTCTGTTAGGAATATAGCATAAAACTCGTTATAATTTACACGTACACTTCTTGCACTCAGGAACAACAATGAACGATAAATTGTGAATATCATTACATTTAAAAATACATTAAGAAATCTTTCTGGAACCCTGACCACTACATGATCTTTTAAAAATATATCTAGGTGTCTCTTTAAATGACGATTGCAAGGACTGTGTGGATGTACAATTCACAGGTAACCGTGTTACCGACTGGGCAGTCGGTAACACGGTTGACCATGAGAACCCACGTGCTCTCGAAACGCTGCGTTCCGCATAATTAATTAATTTGTGTGAGTGGAGTTTACTGCTATACCTGTGAATAGGTGTCTCTTTCTTTTGCATAATATATATTGTGTGTCTATATTGAAGATAAAACACATGCACTTTACATATCATTCGATCTCTGCTAATAACACATACAATATATCTTCCTTAACATCTCTTTCTAATAATTTGCTTTTTACATGTTGTAGTCTTATGACATATCTGAACGTTATTGTTGTATGTATTCACCTACAAAATACGACCAACGACTACTATTATATCAGATTTTTCAAGTAACCAATCTATTTCCAATTACTTCCAAATACGTTTAAGACAAAATAGTTCGAGTACGTCACGTACTTTGCAACGGTAAGATCTTATTGCAAGCACTTCAATTAACTTCAACTAATCGAAGTGGCGACGTCTAAAACCTTAGACATTAATTTTCTATCCGGGATAAAGTAGCACAACTGATCAATGATTGTACAGATATCAAGATCTAAGGTGAACCTAATTTACATAAGTAAACTCGAATTATATTTATGAAGTTATACGATAGCTATAATATCGTGACATTTTGATATATAAAGGAAAAGACAATACATATGCTACACATGTGCACAGCGTAATTTAGGTCGTAAATACGAAGCGAAACTAAGGTCATTATCAACAATGTATATAAGTACATAGATAGGTATATGTAGGTGTTGACAATCTCCTTATAAATTTAAGAAATAGTGACATGTAATGTGACTCAAATTTGGTAAAAGTTTTCTCACTTAAATAGTATAGGAAGGAACACCACTTACACTTGTGTACACTCGTCTGTTTTGTGTAAACAATTAGCAAAAATTAGCACACTATATTAATAGGATGAGGATTACTAGCAAAATCGACACCGTCCTGTCGGCATCTAAACTAAATAAATTAAATCATTAGCACTGTAACGTACACAAACATTGCTTGTATACTGTTTGTACGATATATTGACAGCTTTCCAGGAAATATTAATTAGGTTCTTCCTCATTCGTTCTAAAAGCACTCTTCGTTGAATGAAATTTCATGCGGAATGGTTAATTATCAACTAATCCTGGCTAAATATTTACGTTATTTTCGCAAGATAATAATTTATTAAATTTACGTTTAAACGCATGTTACATGATTTACGCTGCACGGAGTAAATATTGTGTTTCAATTAGCAGTGCAATATTTAACCTGCCTCTGTTTATTCATATCACGTACTGTTAAATATTTTATATGGAAATTCAACTAGAGCGGCATGTGTTTTTAATGTGCGCTTGTAAAGAGGAAACTTTTATAGTTAAATGAATACTTTAAAAGCGATTCCAGTTTCGTTTTTAATTTGTATTATAAAAGTTTTTTACCCAAATGTTACCCGCGCTACATATGTAAACAGATCTGCACACAGAAAAATATCTGTAAGTGTAAGTGTAATATGTGTAAGTTATATTTATCACAAGTTAATGGAAGACCAGTCTCACTGCTGTTCTACTGTGCTTACTTCGGTGTGCTGTATTTCCTGTCGGCATATATAACTGCTTTTCATATTTGTTGCTATTGATTCAATCGCAGTTGTAAAATAACATACCTACATCAAAATTCACACATTAATATTACCTTGAAAAGCTGAGTGGCTAATGAATAGTGAATAAATTTACTTCCATATCCAGCAGTTACATACTTTAGTTAATTGTTAACGCTTCATTCAACAAACATTAATGCCAATGAAAGACGTCTATCTAGTGGACATTTAATAAACGTTTCTTTTTGACATTTAACATCAAAGCTCATGAGCCTCAATAAATTTTTAACCACATTCACTGCATGGGTAGAGAGGAATTAAAGGAAAGACGTGCTTTTCAGTTCTGAATCTGGCGAACTGACTAGTGAATACAAAATTCGGCCAACGGAGAATACCCTACAACAGCGATAAAATTGCAATTTCCTTGCAATTAATCAATGTAATTAAATTCCTGCAAAAATATTAGTCTTGGTAGAATTTGAACCCACTACTTCTCCGCTACCAGTGCATTGTGCTATGATTACACCCTAAGACCGAATGTTCAAATCGCTCGTAACACCTACTAGTAATGGTAGCACAATGCGTCGGTAAGGCAAAGGTAGTGGGTTCAAATCTCACCGAGACTGATATTTTTTCAGGAATTTAATTACATTGGTTAATTGCAAGGAAATTATAATTTTATCATTACTAATGCCAAGACTGGTTTAATATTGATATTGATATTAGTTTAACTCCACACCGGTGTCAGAACGGAAGCGTAGATCTTCTATTTCATAAATTTTGATTATAGACTATGACATTCTCTACGATAACTGCGAGAAGAAGCGTGTGGCATTTATAATATATTAGTGTATAGGTTATAACTCTACAACAAACGACTGAGAAAGAAAAGTTCTTTACTTTCAGGATGACAATCGCATTTTACCAGATAAAGAAAATTTACGTTTGCTAACGGAAGCAATACTTTTAACAGAATGGGGAGATAGACAGTATATGAACTTGTTCAGCCACAATAAGGAATACTATGACATTTTGGAAAAATGTAAAGTAATTTGATAAAGGAGCTGTTTATTTCTTACGTCCAACAATTTATATATATATATATATATATATATATATATATATGCTTTTGCTTCGTTTTGTTCAAATAACTTGTTCATTATCCAAACTCAAATTAACCGACGCCAAGGTTTATAGCTATGTATCTAAAACCAAATTTTGTTATCTTAAATTTTATTATAACTCGATACGAGGGTTGTTTTCTAAGTTTTGCATATCCAGCTGGAATAAAACAGTAGATAGCATTTAAGAACTTTATTGTTTTTTGAAGTATTCTCCACGAATATTAATGCACTTTTACAAGCGCTCTAACCACCTCTGGAAGCAGTTATTCCATTCATCTGTTGGTATAGTCAAAATTACGTTTTGACAGCTGGAAACTTTGATCACACAGTCCGCTTTAGATTTTCATTTCTTTGCGTGCTCTGCGTGAACCTTGCCTGTGCCTTGGTGACGGATGACTCCTCATTCAGGGTTAGTTTATCGAAGCTCAGCGATGACTTGCGACAAACTAAAGGTTGTATACCAATCAACAGTAACAGTTCTTTGATTTTGTAGAGAACCTGCTTCCGAGACAAGTGTCAGAACCATCTTTTTTGGAGAGACTTTGAGAACGGTGAACAGATGTGGTATCCAACGGGAAACTGATCTTCTTATACACAATTCTTTAGGCAGAAATTTTTGGATTGGGGTCTTTAAAATCTCCAATGTCCAATGATGGCCCAATCTCGCGATATGTTACATGTTCATCTTCGTTGACGATCTTGCGCACAGAATCGACGTTTTCCTGGTGGTAAGACTAATCCATCCACGTTTGAATTCTCCATACCAACGAGAAATTGCTGACTGATGTGGTACTTCATTGCCAAAAACAGAAACCAATTCCATATTCTTGGCTCAATTCTATTTTTCACCCACTTGTCAACTTTGACAACACTATACGTATCGCACTGAAACTTTGGAATTAGATTAACCAACAATGGAGGTTAAGTTTTAGTACTAATAATTTGATTAGTGGCGCCCTCTATGTCTCAGTATGCAAAACTTAAAAAAACAACCCTCGTATATCTAGTTTTATCGGTGCGATGTTTCAAGTTTTGTTATAATATCGTTTGTACGCTCTCTGATCTGAATTTATATTCAAGCGACTATTTATACTTTCTTGTTAAACAAAGCTAAGCTTGCATTTTCAAGTAATTACATCGCATTTAATATTTGTTTTCCTAATTGTATTAGATCTTCATTTGGGATTCGACCGACTCCACATTAAATCGATTCTAATCAAATAATCATGCTGTTTGAACGGACTGAATTCAGTTCAGTTGCTTGTTCGTTGGACGTCGCCGTGCAACAACAGCTAGCGTGCACTGCTCTGCTAAGTATGTGTGTATCTATTTACTGGAATTGAATAACGTTCACCAGTATTAAGTATTTACAAGTGGAGCTTGTTACAGTTGCAGTCGTAAATTGTGTTTAATTAATACTCCGTGGATTCTGAAATCCAGGAGAAATCCAGGTACCGCCTGAATGCATAGTAAACTATCGCTCAGTTGCTCACGCACGAGGGAATTGTCTTATTATTCAGAATGGTAATGTGTTTCCTGTATTCTACTACATGACCGATTTAAAAGCGTTGTTATCCAAACTCCACTGCATTTATATGTTATTTTTATATGTTAAAAATTGTAGTTAATCTTTATAATTATGTTTTTCAGGTACTCATGCGGTAGTTTTGGGTTCCAAACCTGCTAATTTTGGAAGAAAAGTGTATTTTATTTGTATATTTTAATAACTAATTACTAAAGATCAGATTCCTAGATACTACGCTGATTAAATGGTATAGTAAATATTGATAAGGGCCGATTAATTACGCATAAAAACAGAAACACCATCAAGTTTAATATTTTAATTGGAATATCTTGCACGATTTTGTATATTATATAATCAACCTTGACGTTTAGTAAACAATTCTATTTCAGTCGCGGCTACCCTAATTTTTCATGCAAACAGTGTTATGCTATCAGGCGGCATAAGTAAATTTACTTAAAAGGAATGAATATGAATGTCAAGTGTTTGATAGTTTTATCAAACATGGATTCCATATGACGTTTCATTTAACAAAATCAAGTTCGTAAAGGAAAACTGCCAAACCAAACTTTCTGAAAAGACACAAAGAGAAGTCACACTCATATTTTTCTACAATCACTTGGTATAGTCAGAATCGGTTTAGCATGATCGCGGCATTCCAGAATGAAAAATAAAGAATCCAATTTTCGGTAGCCATGGTAACCAGAATAAGCGATTTTCGATGTCGATATTTCAAACTTGGGACATATTACAAAATCACGTTCCCTCTGCTACCAAAACCATTTTCGAAATCAAATTTCTTCTTACTTTCAGAATAGCATTTTTACTGTTCTATATCATATTTAACTGCATCTTTTCGAAGAGAATCTTCAACATCTTCAAGTATTGAAATGGCTTTAAACCTGGAATTCTGACAGACCACGAACTATATCTAGAGTCACTGATTCATGAAATGAGGGAACAAGTAGCTAAAACAATTACACACATTTCGAGATATATTTTTATATTGTTGAAAGTAAGTCATGAAGCGAACATACTTAAATATGTTCGCAGTAAATTCAAGCATCTTCCATTGTTCAAACCGCCATTAAAGGGAGCGATGCCTATCTCTTTAGGTCACAAATTCAATCACGTTCAAAATTCGAAATTTTTCGTAGTACTTTTGAGAAGGGGTACTAACAAGCTCTAGCTAATGCTTTATTTAAATAATTTTACACTTAAAAGTAATGAGTCGGCTATGATAAAATAGTTATTTCGAGAAAAAAAGAAACCGTAGATTTTTAGTCAAATTCGTGAAATTGTGTTAACCCTAGAAGAGCTGAAAGCCGTTGTAACACGAAAGAGCCAATTTAGCCGAAGCCGAGTATTTTATTGTAAGCGACATCCTTTTGTTGGAGTATATTATTTGGGGCAGCCTTTGTTGTCTTCTTTATAATTGCGTACAACTGGAAATTACACCAAAATTGAACTACTTTTTTTAAACTGCTGTGTTTTTATAAACATATATGAGATTATTATTTTTTAATATTTTTAATACTTAAGGTATCTAAATTTTTATAACAGACTTAATTTTGAAAAAGAATCGTTTTATTTTATGCTGTCGACTCGTAATTCTTTTTTAAATTAATAATATGTGCTGGGGCCTACTTGCGACTGTGGTAGCATGAGACATTATGAGTTCGGCACCCGCCGGCAATGTGGTGGCAGTGTTAGCTGGTGGAACCGGAACTATTTCAAGTGATAAATCGCTACTAGAATATAATTAACAGCGCTTCATTCTTTGTGGCAAGCTGGTGCAACAATACAGCCACGGAGCACTTTACAAACACTTTACACCTACAGCTGAAGAACCCTGCGTAAATATCCCTGTTGGGTCGCTCATCATATGAATTAAAAAAGATTCAAACTGAAATTGAATATATAGCGTTACTAGAGGTTATACATATGTCTATTGGGGAAGTTAATGAGCTTTATATGTATAAGATTGAGAAACATTTTTGGACATTAGTTTCTACATCGTATCTGTATCCTTATGTTTCAGATGGAACGGTTAGTGGTTTTCCCAAACATTTCCTTTAATTTAAAATTGAATGATTAGTAATCAGAACTGTGTGGTTTGTCATTAACCGCATCATTATGTTTTGGTAAATGTGCGCATTTCCTGAGCTGTCGTGAGAAGAAAGCAGGGTTACAACATGCTGCATTCCAGAAGAACGTTTATGCAACTGAGAGTGAAACGTCGGCCGACTCATGCAATTACGATGCGGTTTCAACCCGAAAACCTAAATTTTGTACTTAAGGAAATTAGAATGCTGTTGAATTACGATTCTGTAACAGGATGGTGTGAATTACCCAAAATCTATCGCTGCATTTTTGAGGGTGGTTATTGGTGTGGATGGAGTACATTTGAGTACAAATTTATTATCGTTCTATGATTTAAGATAACTAACAAATGAAAAGCAAATTATCCTGGATAATCATTGAAACTTTGCAAGAAATAAATGAAATTACTGCGATATACATTTAACCTTTCGTGCGAACCTTAGTGGAGTCGCCTAATTTATACGAGCACTAATAGATACAGGTATAAAATAGCCAATTTGTATCTAGCTAATGATTATACATATATAATACAAATTACATTCTTCCGTTGTAAACCAAAATATGTAAAATCGGAGTCAAATTGAAGATTAACAACTTTCATTTATTATAATGTAAAACTACCCTTTACTAAGCACGGTCACAATAACTTGTTTATTTATTTCTAACAAGAATTTATTTTCAGTGCAGCAGCCATTTGGAACAATTATTCCTTGTTATTTACGCTTAATATAGTAATATATACTTACCTTAATGTAGGATCACCACCATTAGATGAAGAAAACTTGAAACAATTTATGACATTCATAATCATGGATATAGTGAATAACGGTTTCATAGAATTTTTATATATTAAGTAGGGGTATAAATACGGCATTTGATGTGAAAGAATAACGCACATAAAATAAAGTGTATAAATGAATAAGCTACATTTTACCAAATAAATCGCAGATATCGCTGCTAGGTTGTATAGCACAAATGTTTAAAATTCTACAGTTTACGGAATTATTCCAAAATTTCTGCAGAACCAGATAACGTTCTGCGAATTGTAATTGGTACTCCATATATAAGAAGATACCCACTAAATGAAGGACGGCTGGAGGTCATGTAGCTGTCCGAAAATCATTACTTCGACGAGGCAAAACAAAAATTGGACAATAATTGAGATCTGGAATTGAATAGAGTACACAAATGAATCTAACTTTGAATTATTTTGCCTGAAACTTAGATATTTGGAAATTATGTAGAATTCCGTTACTGCTTCTACTGTTAGTAATCTACTTTGAACCGCCAGAAAATTAATATTTGAACATTATTTATGTATCTAGAAAGATCACAGTATACCAGCTGAATGTTCTTTAATCAGTTAAAATTTAATGCTCTAACTAAATGATAATCTAAAGCAATTCAGAAAAATCGTAAAAAAATACTAAAACGAAGAGGCTATTGGGATTACTCCCTCATAGGGATTTCACTATTATTCTGCTTGTTATGCTTCTAATACTGCACCTTATTGAACTATTTCCGCATATGGTTTAATTTACTAAAAGAAGTTAGTTTCCATGACTATATTTAATAGTCTGCATAGTAAATCTTTTCCCATTCAGTACCTTCAAGCAGTCGCGCTGATGTTGAGAACAGCAATTATACAACGGCGAAGAAGTAAAACACAATCTTATAGATATTTTACTTCTCTATTTTTTTTATTTATTCTTCGCCCATATTCAATATGTATTTCTAACAAGTGTAGGCTGGTTCAATCGAAAATGCAATTATACTTTTCAGATCTATCTTGCTAGAATAGGGGCGCCATTTTTTGTGTGAGTCTCTTGTTCTGAATCTCAGTATCCCCTCCAGCCACATTTAAAGGTAATAGTGGTTTGACCTATTGGACCTTCTGCTGTCTCCATTGGTATGAAGGTTTTTTTTCTGCTGGAGATTCGACTTCTTAATTTTGTTTGAATTTTATCTGTATTCCTTTTATATTCTTCCTACGAGTATGGAGAAATGGATGATTCACGCCTATGTAGTTCCCTTCACATGTGCGGAGGATCACTTCGTACGTCAAAGGCATCGTTGATGCAATTGCGTAATTAACGCATATAATGCCATGAAACCACCAACGCTAACATTTTAACCTGGATTTGATGTCTCCCTTAGTTTAAATTTTCGCCTTCGAACAGTCCTGTACCGATTAGTCTACTGGTATCGATACTACCGACGGCTTAATTCTCAGGTTCATTAGAAAACTTGAGCTTCATCGTCCGACAATGAATTTGACTACGATTGAACTTCGTGTAGGACCACTTGGAAAAGGAAAGCCCAAACGCAATTGGTATACGCCGATAAATGTTTCATTATTTTATAAACGGAGTGGTACATGCTTTCTTGTAATTAGCCCGATATGGAATGAAAGTTATTACTTTGTGTTAATATATAATTGGAATGTATAGGCAAATAAATAACTAATTAAGCACAGGGATTACTACAAATTGCAAAAAGGCACCGAGGCAAAATTCTTGTTGAACGGAAACGTTTCTTAAATTGTTTATGAATGTAATGACACTCAAAATGATAGAATCTTACATGCTAGAGATGACAACGGACACTAAATATAGGCAATTTGGGCTATTTGTATCATATACAAGCTAATATCGTATGTGATATCCGACCTCGATTATACGAGCTTAGGCAATAAAGACATTAACATACGATCGATGTCGCTATGATGATGAAGCTCAAGGACTGTAGTAACTCTTAAATCACAATTCCCTGTCATATTTACATTTATTTGCTATTAGAATAAATATCAAATTTACAGCTTGCCTATTTTGTGAAATAAAACAGCCAAAATACCACCTGTGCAGTAGGAGTCGTAAATTTGATGAACTGTTGCCATTCGTAACTTATATTTTTACGATAGGACATGAAACAATAAACGTGAATACGTGTACACAATAGAAGGTCCAGCATTAAGGGTAGTTTTTGGTCGTCAGAAACGTGGACATGCGTTTCAGCGATGTCGATCGTGGGGATGTCGATCGTCGCGTATCTAGCGAAATCCAACAGTTTGCTCTTTACTGTCGCGCAGAACAGAAGCGTAACAGCGATTGCGAAGAGGCGGACGAAACGTGTTCGCGAGATGTACTAGCGACTTGCCGGTTAGAAGACATTGTCACATTTAAACGGTCTTGACGGCGTATGCCGCGGACAACAATAGATGCAGTTCGAACTATGCACTAGATCAGACATTATTTGTGCTCTATATTACGCTATTAAATTAGTGAATCGTCTCCATTGCCTTTAATTTTTATATATCAGACTTTAATACGCTTCAAGTGCAGCATCCTTCTTCTCCTTCTTTTGGATTTTTGGCTTTCTAAAGGTAACTGTAGACTGTAGAAAGGATTGCTGTCCTTATGACGAATCATGAAAACATGTTGGCACGTGATGTTTACGACTTTAAACCGACGAAGTAACACTGACTCTTAAAGATCTAAATTAATACTTAGTAAATCAAATAATACAGTAAGGATCATATAGCTGGTTTGTCATCCTGAAGTGTCTTTCTGATCCAAAATATGATACGTAGAATTTAAAAATAAATGAAACAGTTATATGGTACCATTTGGCGATTCGCTAATGTTCTAAGCATTATGTCTAAATTAAGCATCAAAAAGTTAAAAAGAATGATTATTAAACTGGGCATTCGAAAATTAAAACGTAAAGGTAAACGAATCGTGTTGTTGAAATAATTGTAAACAGGACGGTAAACACCTAAAAAAAAACAAAAAGAAAATTACCAAAATTTATGATAGATAAAATCTGGTGTCTTGAAATGAATCGTTCTCAACACGAATTCGCCTATTTTAATGAAATTTGGTGGCATCGCCAGACCCATTGCTTTCTCATGAATTGTTAATGGTAACAAAAATGTGATTCTTTCAAGAAGCAATTTGAGAATCTGTAACCAGAAGCTTAATTTTCCAGTCTGTTAATGTTCGGGCCTTGGTATTACTATATTCCAATAAAAATGCGCTTTTTTGATAGTTTAATATTTATATATTTATATAGTTCTATGATAGTAAAACATTTGTTTATTTGGTTTGATCGAATTGGAAATTTTTGCGCGAACAGTTAACAGTTAGTTATATATTTTTTCCTTCCATACAATATCAGCAATAAAGCAGGATCCGGATTTTCAATGCCCAGAATGCTACGGATTTTATTTTGTTATCGACAATTTGTAATTTATATCCTTCTAGGAATGCTTAACAAAATGTGTAAACTTTAAGATTATAGAAGTATTCATGAGAAATTATGTTAGGTTTGGAACCGCACGTTAACAGAAGCCGTATCTGTGAAATTTATTCGTGGGAAAGCATAAGGCACTGATGTAACCAAATTCATAAAGTAGTGGGAATAAATTATACATTATAAATTAGTTACCGACTATTTTCAACCAAATAAGCTACACATAATTAATTTCAAACTTTTACTGCAATGAATCTTAAAACAAATTAATACGCATGCATTATGCGTACCTTATATCAACGAAGTGTACTTTTTTCAATGCTTTTCCATGTTTCAATTTGCTTTTTGTTTTTCATTTGTTTTATATCAGAACAATACATAACTGACAAAGTATTTTATTTAATATGACCTATTAACCAGGTTTCCGATGCCCACATTATGTAAACCATGTATGTACATTAGAAAAGTTATGCATTCTATGATTCAAGAAAATGTATTCTGCCAGTAATGTAATTTAAATGCAAATAGAAACGACATTGTTTATAGTAATTTTGTTTAAATATTACATGAAAAGCATTTTTTTTTTAAATTTTGAAAGATAATCATTATTATCCTCCTTTTTCTAAGTTATCGTAGTTAACACAACATTTATGGTTTTGCTATTGTCATATCAAGAAATACATGCAAACCACCAAAATATAGCAGTAGATAATAATGAAAAAAAGAGATGAATAGAAACTATGTTACATTGAATTTTTAATTGTTTTGTTGTCCAGAAACTTGTTTTCATAAAAAAGTTGCTATATATCTTATCAACCCCACTATGTCTAAAATGAGCAACGGATTTATGCTCAATGACTGTGCAATGCACGAAAAAGTATGTATTTTACGCACAACTATCTTAATAAAGTTATTTTAATATAATTATAATAATGATAATAGCAATAGTTTTGTTGACCACATGTCATAACTAACACTATAAAATAAATACATGGCAAAAGTATAAATGGTCAACCAGTGTAGGAGTCAGAGAATTGTTTGCTGTTCTTCTTAAACCAAAAAACAACACAAAAATCAAAGGAAAATATCTGTAAAAGAACATTTAAGTTATCACCCCAACTGGGTATTGAACAGACATCTGCGCATATTTCTTTGAATTGCTGCAATGATACTATTCAGAAACATGGATGATCACTCCAGTGATATTGAAGCAAAAGGGGCGCCAAGAAGTTGCAATTTTATGAAGAGGAGGAGTTAAAAATTTACTTTTATATATGGTAATATTATACACATGACTCCTGTGACTGATCTTTCTATCCAAATAAGGTGGCTTTTGAACTATTGCAAGTTCAATATGCAGATACCCTCGCTTCTAAATATTCAGCGACTTTGAATTGAATAAGGAATGCGAAACAAGGGAATAGTTATGAATACTATACACAAAACGTAAACAGGAGTTCCGCTCACTCTGGTCTCGTTTAATATCAATACTCGGGAGTAGATTCATATAAATAATCGCAATAATTAAACTTTAACAATATTAGAGTTTTATATACGAGCAATTTAGTATGGGTGTTAAATATGGGTCTACTTGGAAACAGAACCTCGAAAGTATAAGATGTCTTTTCGATTTTGCGTTCCAAAACGAGGTCTACAGTTAAATATATCAATTATACCAAGATTCCTGGACTTTTAATTATAGAGATTCCTTCCACATTATCTCGCCTTTAACAGCCACCAAACATCAAGGTGGGCCATTTAGAGCTGTTAATTAAACCATGGAATCTTGCAGTTTTAAAGAGAATATGTATATTGTTATTAATTACTCGTTCTGCAATTTTAGAGTACCAAGGTTCAAATGAATCTAACCAGTATCGACATAGTGACCAAAAGAACCAAAGAGTTTTATAAGAGGACGTGTATATATGTAACACAAAACGGAGGTCCGCATATAGTACTTCGCGGTACTAACGTTTAATCTTCAACGTCGAAGATAAATCGAAACTAAATTAAATACGTTGGGGCCGATTATATAAATAATTTCTTAAAAAGAGATAATGTTGGCACACCCTTAACAAAGTAATGCAAAATTGAAAGCGATGTATCGAGTGTAAGGGCAGAAATTTTGTTTTGAGTATATGATTATGCACAGATCTGGAAAGTACATAGATCTAAAGTGTGATTGACATTCTGACTGAATATCGTAGGTTGATAAATGATCTCCTAACTGCATATCGATAATTCGTTCGAAAACTTTGGATAGAACAGATATCACTAAAATTGTTCTTAGATTGTTCATTTCTGTAGGTTTACTAATTTTTAGTAGTGGTACAATTGGTGCTTCCTTCCAACATTGTAAAGAACTCATTTTTCAATACAGAGGTTAACAGTGTGTGTAATAAAAAAGAAGATGGATGAAGATCAATCTATAATCAGATTGATGATCATATTATCCAATTACCATCATTTACATTTAATTCCAATAACAACAAGGGTAATATCATCATCTAACACCTTGTGGAATTGCAACAGTTTTCCAAATGCGGTAAATTGATTATTATTACTGCATTTTTTAACTTGAAAAGCTAAGTGTTTCGTTATATTATATACTGCCATGAAGTTAGTATCAGCATCTCGCAAATGTTTGGCTATTAAGCGCATAGGTTTGCTATATATGTAGAGTATATTACATTTTATTTCACGCTGGAATGCGCCCAGTTCATTCAAAGTTGCTACCAACTGCACCAGTTTAATTGCTTTCGTAAATGAAATGTGTGCTGATAAATGTATTTAAAATAAACAAAATATTATCAAAACGAGATATATACATACATACATACATACATATATACATACATACATACATACATACATACATATATATATATATATATATATATATATCTTGTTATCCTCTTGGGTTTTGTCCCGCGTTCGGCTTTGCTTCTCAGAAGAACCATGTATGTCCTGACGTTTCGATGTAATCGCATGCATCTTCTTCCTGAGGTCGTGATTTCGACTGCCTCAGCAAGAAGATGTTCTTCTAAGAACCAACGCCAAACGCAGGACAAAACCCGAAAAGATAACACCAGACGTCCTTCACCCGCGGAAACATACGCTACAACATATATATATATATATATATATATATATAGGCAGAACATACACAGTTGAAATCTCTGCATAATCAAACAATAAATTAGTAATTTGTATAAAATAATAAAACGAAATAAATGTAAGAAGGTAGTGAATTAATTATACAATCAAAATTGAAGGTATGTCGAAAACTGGAATTTAAAAAGAAACAAAACTTTATTGTCTATTATAATCTGTTTGATACTATAAACTACAACGAACTGGTGTAATTTTCGGCGCCATTAACTGTTGACACACCATTGTAATAAAAACTTTCGTTAGCAGCACTTAATGAACCTTTAATAAGTGATGATTTGATGCCTTTTAACTTCTGTTTACCTTTAAAAGTCCAGGACAGCAATAAACTTTATAAGAATGACATCAGCTTCTTTTGTTACCGTTGTTCTTATTTCTCTTCCTTCTGGTGCAATTAACATCAAAATACAGTATATCTGTATCTAATTTGTTTGTATATTTCTAAAACTATTCACGACATTTTCATGATCTGCCTCTCTTCGCAATAAATTCTTAAATTTTCGTGAATAGCGCCCAATCTGCTGCATAATTTAGCATTTTCTCTTTTTAGATTCTTGATTCTTTCCTTCAATTTTTTTATTTCGCTCTTCCACGTTATGTTTATCATTACACAAAAGCTTCTCACATATAGCCTCTACAATTTTATTATTATTTCTTCACAGTTTATTTTCATAAATATAATACTTTTCCATTAAAGTTAATTAACTCTATTCAGATCATATCAAATATGCGATTTCTTTGGTAAAGTTCTTGATGCTTGCTATTTTCCAGTCGCAAGTTCTGTTCGCAATAAAATTTAACAACCTTCTTAGATGTGCCACTTTGATTTTGGTAATAAATTCTCGTGTTTGTATCAATATTTAGATAGGTGGATACCTATTAGAATGGAAAAATTCTAATTTATGATATATGCACGGCTATTATTGCCAAAAGCAATATGCGTAACAGGAATACAGACACGATTAATGTTATAACGCCCACATAATATACACCATAGCGTAAGGTCTATCACAGCCAGTGACAGGTAACAAATCAAAAACAATATACACTGCTTGCTACCCCTTTTGTGCAATCTGATGGGTCGTTCACATAAGGGCCTGAACCTTATGAGCTTAAATCAAACTAAACCATATCAGCGTGTATAGGTATAATAATTTGATGTAAGAAAGCAATCCTTCCAGTGCTTATAAGTTCTATATCTTTAGCACATCTACGAAACTGTGTCAGACGTTAGTTTCTTCTTAATAGAGAAAGGTCAGCAATAATTATAGAATTATTGAAAATGATTAAAGTAGAAATTGCACTTAATAAGAAAAGCAGAAATAAAAGGTAAGTTATTCGTAAGCATGGAGCAATTACAAATACCTCAACTTGTAAGTTAAACGATAGGTCCCTTTTAATGCTAATAGTTGATTGTATTGGGGGCTTAATAGTCTTTAGTTATAACCCCGTTTGCCGATGCTAATCTTTACATTGTACGACAATATCAAGGGTGTATCTGTAAAAGTAATGAAAATATAATTTTGAACTGCTGGTGAACGATATTGCGGACAACGTTTTAAAAATATTTTCAAATACTTTTGACCAAATTAGATATGATTATGAACTTTTTCTGTGAAATGGAACAGCTTATATGTTAGGCTTCTTGAGAATATATTTTAACGGTCTAGAACGTACCAACAACATAAGGTTCAACATCCTTATTTATTCCACATTAGCTACGTAAAACAGCACGGGATTCCTATTAACTGCAAAAATACGTATCTGTGATTATGAACGAATAACAAAGATTTTATACGAAGTGTTTTGTAAAGTTAGCTCATTAACATATCCAGTTATTTTTTCTTTAACTGCAACCTTTACTTTTAACCGCTTTTTCATATTCTGCACTAAGAAATAAAAGAAAAGCGTATATTTCATCTTCTATTTCTAAGCTTACCTGATTCCGAGCTACTTTAAAAATTCATGACATTAAGAAGATAGTCCTTCTATTGTAAGTTTTGCTTCTCAATATGTTACTTATTTCAGTTCTATTACAAAGTTCATGTTACTCCATAATTAACGTAAAGATTTCATGACTATATTCGTCTCCAAATAGTACTAATACTATGTATACTAATCGGTGCCATTCTGCCATATTACAAATTTACACCTCATAGAAAAACATTTCCGATATACCATTCGAAACGATCACCTTACATATCTGTTACGATAACTGACTACATAACAAGAAACTCAGATGCATATTTTAAGTTTGTTGATATTCTATAGTTGATCCTATATCACTCAGGTTACGTATGTACTTTTTTGATATATTGTCAAAATAGTGGATAATTTCAATTGTTTTATACACTTTATTGTTAAGATATTTACTTGGAAATTACAAGAGTTTATCGATCTAGTAAACCTCCATTATTTCTAATACCTTATATGTGACTGTATAAATTTTTATCAGCATTTTCTTCTAAAAGCGACTTTATTTTTAACAAATAGAAAAGCAAATTAAGAAACAAGGCCATCCCCAAGACTACATAACATCCCAAAATATACATATGTAAAAGGGGAGGTCCAGAAGTTCGTGGAATGAAAGGGTTTTAAATAAAATAAAACAGTAAATCTATTTTTCCTTTTCAATATAATCACCCTTAAGCACAATACATTTATTAGATCTATGAATTAATTTCTCTAAACCATCATAAAAATATTGCTTCTTTCACCTCAAAATGGGCCAAAATTGCCTCCTTTATCTCATTATCGTCGGAAAACTTTCTTCCGCGTAAGTCTTTTTTTAAATTGGAGAACAAATAAAAATCACTAGGTGCCAGGTGTGGACTGTAGGGTGGATATTGGGTTGATTGAAAGCCATGCTTGTGCAAAGCAGCCATAGCAACTTTGCTCTTGTAAACCGGCGCATTGTCTTGTAAGAGCAACACACTGTTGGTCAATCTTCCTCGACGTTTTTCCTTGATGGCCTCCTTTAATTTTTCTAATATCGCTGCGTAATATTCTCCGGTTATGCTCCTACGTTTTTCTTTGTAATCAATCAATAATATCCCCTCACAATCCCAAAAAATAGTAGCCGTCAACCTTCCAGCCGATTCTGACACTTTGAATTTCTTACCCGGTGGTGTCCCCTTTTTATGCCATTGCATAGACTCCTGTTTGGATTCAGCTTCAAAGTGATGAACCCATGTTTCATCTCCGGTAATAATCCGCTCCAAAATCTGTGCAGGTTTGTCTCCACAGAGCTTCAGAAATTGTTTGGACGCACAGACGCGCTGCTGTTTCTGCAGCGGCGTAAGCATTCTCGATACCCATCTTGCACTGACTTTTATCATACCCAGGTGGTCATGTAGGATACGCAAAATGGTGGTATCTGATGCTCCAACTAATGCAGATAATTGTTTTTTCTTCAAACGGGCATCTTGCAGTAAAAATTTTTGCACTTTTTCGACGATGTCTGATGTGGTGGCCTCAACTAGCCGTCCTGAGCGGGCGTCGTCTTCAATCGACTCCCGACTATGTTTAGAAAGACCATGCCACTTATAAATCATTGATTTACTAGGGCACTGTTCGCCATAAACGGTTTCCATTTCATTTAATATGGTTTGAGCGTTCTTTCCTTGCTTTGTAAGGAACTTTATCACAGCACGGTGTTCAATTTCCTCCATAGTTTCAGTTTTCTTCCGGATTGAATGGTTTAGCAGGAAACTATTCGTAAACGACAGACGCTATAGGGCTGCAACTTAACTTATATATTATTATATATACTAATGATGAGTCGCCAATCAGAATGACACCTAGCGAGCGCCCCTATCCCCCCTCCACCCCTTCCATTCCACGAACTTTTGGACCTCCTCTCGTATATCCAAATATATATGTACACACATTTGTTAGTTTTATAGATATTTACAGAAATTTAAAATTCGCGCAAATTTTTAGAAGATACTCAACCCTACTATAGGCCGACTTATTTGGTAAAAAATATATACTGTTCTTGTGCCAAGGTACTCTTTTAGACTTAAATTTCACCGAAATCTGAACATTCTGTCTGGTGTTTTCTTGTCATTGATAAATTGTCAACGGTTGAAATAACACAAAGTCTACGTTCTTAATGCTGTTGGGAAATGATTTTTCTAAACAATTTCGAAACAAATGAGTTTAGGTCTAGGAAGTAAAAATACTTTTTTCTCTATCTTATGAAAACAACGCGTGGAAGGTGTCAAAAATGGAGTTTGCCCCTTTTGGCTGAGTGTATTCGTGTTTGGATTTGACTTTGAGAACGGCTATATAACATTTGATTGATACTGATTTCGCTAAAAGATTTAAAATAGGGTAAAGATGATAAAGCAAAGAGATGTAAGAAGATGTAAGAATGATCTCGTTTCAACTGAATAGAAAATTAAAATGATTAAATTTGTCGAAATATTCATAACATTTCATTCATAGCATTGGCACGTACATACATAAATAATAACCATCTCTGATCTGTTGATTTTCAATGTTTTCATATGTTGATAATTGCACCAATACGTAACGTTTCTGCTGAGCTGATTACAAGTGCCCTGGAAATCAAAACTTTAATATGATAAAGCTTGCTATTCCTTAACAAAACCTCAGACAAACCCTAAAGAGTCCAACAGGCAGTAGGGGATTTCCCAGTAGGCATGCCGAGTATGTTCAAAAAGTGTGATCATTTAAGTCTGGACTAAATGCAAGCGCCTATTGACCTCTTGCATATCTTACAGAGAGTTGCTGAAGTGCAGTATTAGCTCTATAATTGCCATGTTGTAGAGTGAAGCCATTATTGAAATTATTTGCAAATGGGACATGCTATTGAAGGAATATCTCAATAAAAGGTCGCGTGTTATGACTTTGCGAAATGACAACCAAATAGATACGACCGTCTATACTAATGCCATCCTGTACTATGAACCAATCCAGCTCCGGACTGCTCTACTTCCTACATATACATAGCAGTATATCACTCTGCAAGGTGCCTCTATACTCATACACGACCATCACAATAAGTTAAAGCAAATCCAGGTTCGTCAATAAAAAGCATAAATTCCCATATCCAAGTTGTCATTGTACATGTCCGCGAACTGTAGACAATTAGCTGACCCGTACTTATTCGAGGAGCTCATGCGGACCTACGAGAAGACTCCTAGAAGTCACCATCTAAACGCCTGATAAATGATTGCTGTACTGGTGATGTTTCTAACAACGTCTCTTGAGTTAAGAACACCAGCAGTAAGTTAACGAAGACAAAAATTAATTAGATATTAGGAATTTGGTTTGCCCGTTTCTTGGTAACGATGCCATGCTTTGTAAATAACAGATGGACTCGTTTAGCTGGTTTGATCTAGATATCGCTTAAATCGGCTATCTTCAAACAAAACAACGGAGCTTGTGATTTTGATTTAATTTCAATAATGCGTTCTCTACACAGATAGAGTCAAATACTCAATAACCTATTAGCCAAATACTAAATAAATTATTTTTCCAAATGACTTTCTCTATCTTCTAAGTACTCGAAAAAAGCAAACAAAGGAATCACCGTATTTTTTACACGTGGAAAAGATTTAGAAAATCATACAACAGAAGGGACGTTACTTCCATCGTTTCTTGGAAAACCTGTAGCCGTTCAAAAAGTACGCCGTAATTTTGTTGAGCAGAGTGTTATTATTGCGGACGACTCTGTATATCTTCAAAAATCATGCAATCATCACAAGTGAAAAGTAGATGAATTTCTTGTTATTAAACATGTATTTCACATAATACTACAACACTTTTAATGAAATTTCATAAAAAGCACGAGCTTTTCCTAATTAAAACTTATAACAATGTCTTTTTCATAAAAAAAAACTTGTTAAACACCCTAAACGTCGTACTTTATGTGTAACATTACTATCCGTCTCGTTAAGAAGCTCCAAGGTTTCGCGAAAACCACTTCCCAACTCTTCTTTGTCTTTCCACTAAAATTTTCATTCGACTTGTAATTAAAAATTTTAATCTTTCATAGGGCTGTGAGTGGCTTCCTTTCAACGGTTCCTGTCGAGGAAAAAGTTCCCACTATCTTTTAATAAATTGACACCCTCCTGAATGAGGCTTCCTGAAGTTTAATTTCTGACCGGGGACGGATCCGGCTTTTCAGTTTATCTAGTAGAATATCAGCGGCCGGTTTGTGTAGACATTCTAATAATAAAGTTTTAATAAATTTTAATCAGACATTTCTTCGTGTAGGTGAGTAAATAAATGATGTCGTCGGCTGAGCTACGGGTTAGATAATCATCTCATGATTACTATGACGACAGTACGCCTGTATTTAAATGAGCGCAGAAAAAATGTCAACGTACTTTGCAATTTCGACCTTCCCCACGCAACCTAATTGTTTCTTCTATTATTGAATTATCCTATTAACGTCCAATAGAACGTCTGCCCAGAATGAAGTAATTACATTTCAATTGGTTGATTAATTCTTTTATTTCGTTAAATTTTTAATTGGTTATTTAAGTTTAGACGGTCGTATCGTTTTTGCTTTTCCCAGGGGTACCTCACTTTACAGTTTAGTAAGGAGAATATCGAACGTTAAAATATTTAAAATGCAAGCTGTAAGTTGTTAGTGGATAACATGTATGAAAACGCAATATCTGGAATTTCGATATTTTATGAAAATTGACATGATTTGTTTCTACAGAGTAATCTAAACAATCGTACAAGAATATTTACGGCAAACAGAAAATGCTATTGGTGTAAAGGTACTAACAAGATTCTTGAATGTTAATTAAATTAGAAAGTACATACACATCATCAAAGGAAAGAAAAAATATTTGAATAGAAACTCTTCAAAAATTATGATTTAAAAGTCGCATATACGAAATTATAGGAGTTAGAGCTAGCAACGGTGTATTTCTAAAATACCACCATTCTTAAGTAGTAATCTCTGACTGCCAGTTGAGTCGCTGCTGTCATAGAGCAAACGTGGTACATACATACGATTTGTTATCGATACATAAACTTGTCAAGAAAACATGTGCGCGCAATGATCTACTACGATTTTACGATTGGTGTAAGTGAAGAACAAAATCTTGAACGATTGCAACTCGCATTTGGTGATGGAAATTCTTCACGCGCAGATATCGCTTGCTGATAAGGCACGTGTCGATAGGGCCTGTTTCTCAGTTACCGCTGGAAACATTGAGACAGTGAGACGTATGATAGTCGAAGATTCAAGATGTACCTATCAGGCGATTGAGGCAACTTTTGGTGTTAGATCAGCAACATTAAATTCAATTCCACATGATCATCTTCGGATGGGATCGGGTGCGGCACACGCTTAGGGATTTCCAAAAGGCAAAGCGAGTAAAAATCACTCGGAAAACGTTAGAAATGTTAGAAAATGGTGGACATCGTATTCTATCTAAAATAGTACCAGGCGATGAAACCTATATCCCATTTTACAATATTTCTATCCACTCTCCACCGCGAATTCACGAAGATGCACCAATACCAACAATGGTCAAAAAGCAATGGGCTCTCAAGAAAGTTATGCACGCAGTTTTCTTTCGTAGTGGAGGATTAATAAAAGCAATCAAGCTGGAAAATCAACGTACAGTCACAAAAAGTGATACACCACAAAATGTTTACCTGCAATTCTTGAGTTAGTCAACATTCGCGGGTTAATATTGCATCATGACAATATATCGTCACACAGTGCACAGCAGACAGTTGACTATTTACGTGAAAATAGTGTACAGTCATTGAAGATCTACCCTGTTCCCCTGATTTGACCATGTGTGATTTCTGGTTGTTCTTTAACTTAAAGAAACATTTACGAAGTCGACATTTCACGACGGAGGATGAGATAGATAAAGCAATTCATCAACTTTTTGAAAGCATTTCAAAAGATAAGTGGCTTACAGCTTTTACGTTGTGTAAGCTTCCGATACAGAAATGCGTCAATGCAGGAGATGATTATTTTGAACATGAAATCATTTTCGTAAAAAGACTTTTCTTATATATCAAAATATATACCATAACCCTAGTATTATTACATAAAGTAACAAGAACATAGAAGAACGAAATAAAAACGACAGAGAATTAAACAATAACATAATAACAGATCATTGAATGACTGAAGTGTCTGCTTTAACATACCACAGAAATTTCTTCTGTTTCTACCATCTCGTAGTTTCTTTGACTTTACTTATTTAAAAAAGCAAAGAATCCATAATGTATAAAAGGTTCTGTAATTTTAATTGGCTGTGTGTAATCACTTAATATAGTCTTCTTAAACAATAGTATGATTAAAATTTTTCCATATGTGGCATTAAAAATTTTTCTTAAAGATCTTTATGATAAAAAGGCACAAAATTTGATCTTAACACTACTAATGCAAAAATGTGGTTTGTGTTTTACTGCTTGGCACTTCATCTAAATCTTTGTTGAATGGCCCGAAATCACATGTCTTTATTATTTTTATTGGTAGTATAGCATGCATTCGTGATAGCAATATAATTTTATAAGGTCGTACTCACCTAGCATTCAAATATTCAACGAGTTCAAAGCTTACATACCTTTGCTTATGCTACATCTGTTTAGCAGTTATATGTCAAATTAAATTAAGTTATATTATTATTGTAAAAAAATATCAGTCACGGTAGGATTTGAACCCACGACATCTGTGTTACCGGTATCAACTGCACCACGAGACTGAATGTGAGTTCAGGAATTTAAAAACGTTGATTACATTCAAGGCAATCGTAATTTTATCATTACTAATACCAGCGGCAGTTTCAATTGATATTAATATTAATATTAAAAGAAAAGCCTTTAATAATATAGTGTCTTCTAAGATATTACAATATATCTACAGACATTCTGACATCCAGGTATTAAAAGCGACTTGAATATTCAGTTTCAGTTACTAGCACAATGTGCCGGTAATGCAGAGATTGTGGGTTCAAATCCTACTGACATTTTTTCAGGAATTTAAGAACGTTGGTTAAATGCAAGGAAATCGTAATTTTATCAGTTAGATGTCAGGTATTGGCTATCACAATAGTGACCCGTGTAGCTTAAAATCGTACCAACGTTATTACAATAAAGGTAGTCCTAAAATAGGAATAATTTAATAAATACTTGCACATTTATTTCACTGTACCAACAGTATGAAACACAAGAAAGCAAAGGCAAAAAGAAACAATTTGTCCAAGGTATTTAGATAATCTGAGTTTCTGTTTTAAAAAAGTAACTAATTTCATCATTTTTCTAAATATTTCTTCACAATTGGATATCATCTCATTTGGGATGTTGTAGACTTTTAGAACCTGTATGGTAGCTCGTATGTACTTGCGTACATGTCGTTTGCGGTAGACGTAAGGTAGATTTTTGACACTCACAAGTACTATAAATGTCACTAGTTTCCTATTTCACTAATAATTCATAATAGCGTTTTTTCGTAAAGCATGCGCAAAGCTGGCAAAGTAAATATACAGTATTGCACAAAAGCATTTCTGCATGGAACTCTTCTTTCAGATTAAAAATATATTTTGGGCATGATTTTGGCGGTCTGCTTCCACGGAACTGCTCCAGAAGATGGTCCCATACACCAACTCGACCCTATGTAGGCGTGGTAGGCCGAGAGTGCAGCTTGTATTTGGGCATCAGTTGGTATTGTCCTTAACGCATTCCAGACACCGTTTTCATGATGCACTGTTTTACGCGGCTTTCGTTGTCAGTTGGTCTTTGTAGAATATGCTAACAGCATCACTTTTTCATATATCAAGAGTGATTATGTTCATTTCATTTATACTCAGGTACAACTTATTTTCGGAAATCCATTAATCCATTACTGTTATAACGTCGGCGTTTTGTTTTGAAATAATCATCGATGTATCATTTGCATACATATTAATGAAGTGGTTGGTTATTTCTGGAAGGTGCTTTGCATACATCAAGAAGAAGAACGCTCCCGATATTGAGCCCTTGAGGCATGCCTTGCTCAATCCGAATCCACAGTGATTGTAGTACTTCACCACTGGTATTTATGCGTATATACTGCAATCGATTCGTTAAACAAGACTTTATTAAATCACGTAAAATTCCTCTAAAACGCATTAAGTGAAGCTTTTGCAGTGAAATGCTATGATCTACGCTATACAATGCTTTCGAAAGATCTAAAAATACTCCTGCAATAGCTCTTTTTTCAGATAAATCTTTCATTATCGCACTCATCGACATATTTGACGGTAGATCATTCGTTTTGTAACACGGTTGTTATATTACAGGATTCGACAAATTTTACTGGTTGTAGCAAAAGTATTTTTTCTACAACTTTAGCGATAATTGAAATCAAGACGATCTACCTGAACTTGTCAATATGATATTCACCATCAGTTTTATAAATTGTTGTTGCTTTGAACCTTGCTAGAAGTGCGCATATCATTTCAATTATGGACGAATTACTTATTATTGGCTAACTTGCTATTATATTGACAACTAACTCATTTCTTTTTTTTATAGTTTTATCTTTCTCAGTTACTTGTCTATGAGGTCTGGTGATAATTGTATTGTAAATGCGCCTCTTCTGTAAGAGAAACATATGTGGGCTAATATGTTTTATCTCTTATTAGGAATCTCCCTCTTCCAACGTTATACAGAACAAATCAGCGGCCCTGTGATATTTAATTAATTGATGATATTTTTCTATCCGTCTGGGGCTACATCTCTGCTAGAATATTTTGGAGAAATTCTTTTGATCGAATTTATATCCCTCTGGGATTATTGGTGCGGGTTCGTTTATTGTAACACAGAATTTACGTTTCAAGATCATTATTAATGAAACGAATTCGTATGTTTCTGTTGTACCAGTCTCTCTCATAAGGTGTTTATGGGGTGTAATTAAATTTATTACTACGGATGAGAATCATATGTGCATGTACAAAGCAGACGCAGTAATAAAGATTCGATCCAAGTCGACTTTTAGAAACGCAATCTATGAATTTGGCATAATTGTTTTCGAATTCCACTAAATGACATATCGAAATACCATTTCTGTTCCAGATAGTAATGGAGTTACCTAAACCGAAAAAGGTAAATTATAGGGATAAACAGCAACTCAACAATTAGTTTATAGGATAACATTTACCAATCTTGTTGTTTTTAATGTACATTTATCTACCGTAGATTTTTAGAAGCAGTGTTTAATTCAGTAAGCTCTGATTGAAAAAATTTTTATGATTGCATTTTTTTTATAGACGACAGTAATTAGGTATTCCTTTTGCGCTGTTTTCAGTACATAGATAAGAAGGAAGACTACACTGAGAATCCTGTCAACTGGTATTCTCAAATCATACATCATATCTATAAAATCTCGCTACCAATTTATTGTAATTATAAAATTCATTTTTACATATTTCATAAAGATAGCAATATGCCACTGATGGTTGAGTGCCTAGCGTACCTGGTTATCGGTGTCCGAGTGGCGGGTTCAAATCTCGGGATTGTTGCTTCTGAGAGTTGAGGTTTTTTATGGTGTTTCTCGTTCCATGGCGAATACTGGGAGTGAATATCACGAGCACAAGCGTGATAATAACTCATGGTCGGCAGTGGTGTAATTGGTGAAAGCTGTGGGGCAATGTGAAGGCATTGGTTTATTGTTGCAGTTATCCTTTATATTACGAGATAAGCGCCAAAAATCCTCGGCCTGATATGGAAAAAAGAAACTTGGAATAGCATAAGAAATTTTATTTTTCAATGTAGTCTCCCCTAACTTCTATACACTTGCTACAACGATTACTTCATAATTCGTTACTCTTGTAAAAATAATCTGAAATTTTTTCCGTCAAAATGTTCTAGAACACCTGCTTGTAACTTCCTGTCGCCTTTAAAACGACATCCTCTAAGGTCTCTTCTTAAACTAGAAAACAAATAAAAATCCCAAGGAGTCATATCAGGATTATACGGTGGATGTTCCAATTCATGAAAACCACATTCGCGGATGGCAGCTTGTGAAACGGCAGCAGTATGGATGGGAGCATTATCGTGCACACCTTTTGTCAATTTTTTACGACTTTTATCACGAATACTATCCCTTAATTTGTGCACTAAGGACGCATAATAGGTGCCGTTCACATTTGTATTGCGCTCTTTAAAATCAATTTGCAAAATGCCCTCACAATCCCAGAATATTCTGGCCATCACCTTTTTCGTTGATTAAACGACTTTCGCCTTTCTCGGACGAGGTTCATCAAGTCGCCGCCACTCCATGGACTCCCTTTTCTATAGAGGATCGTAACCATTCTTTCATCGCCTGTAACAAATTGGTTTTGGGTCGTCCCTACACATGTTTAAAACGACCGGACACATTCGACTCGACAGAGAGCAGAAAGAAGTCTCGGTACCCATTTTGCACTAATTTTATTCATACCCAAATTGTCATAGAGAATTCCGCGAATACTTGTTTCGGATATGTTTGTTATCACTGTCAATTCCGCCACTTTCAAATGGCGATCTTCTAGCACTAAATCTTCAATAATTGAAATTTGTTGAGACGTTGGCACTTCAATTGGTCGGTTCCAAACGAAAACATTTTGCCCACTTTTTACAGTGGAATACGAAAGAGATGAATCACCGTAAACGCCGTCTAAACGTTGTTTTATGTGATTAGGCGAATGCCCCTCTTTTGTTAAAAGTTTCCTGACCACGCGGTACTCAATTTTCATTACTTCAGACATTTTCATGTGCTAGTCACGTTGGTGGGTTGCCTACTAAAAACTACTACTTACCCTCATATTTATAGCGTAGACTTCGCGTATGTGCATGCATGCCGTTACGGAGTTTGAACATGCTTGAACCTATCTAAGCCTGTCTGGCCGAGAATTTATAGCATCTACCTCGTATGCTTCCGTAAATTAGTACTGTTGCTGTAAATTATCATGTTCTTATAAAGAGTGGTAGGTTTAGGTAGAAGAAAAAATTACTTAATGCATCCGTGATATTTGAAAGGTCAAAATTTTTACCCTTCGAAGTTCCTTTTTTGCATTTCTCTCTTAAAATACTTGTGACATCCTCCTTTTCTTGATATCCAATACATGTGCATACGTATTTAAATTTAGCTAGTTTGCAGCATAAGACTCCCATATCCTTTATATGTGCGGGAACGCCGACACCCATCAACTTGATTTGCATCGTTAGCGATTTTAACGAAGTTGCTTTGCGATGTAGAATGATGCATGTCAGAAGTAATAGGCAGTATTCTGCCGGGAGTAAACGTATACGTTCCGTAAAAATATACATGTGTACATATGTGCGTTTTGTGAAACTTTCGTGATGGTAATAGTGCACTCTACAATACGAGTCGAATGTACACATGTACGGATGTAGATCTTTCCGTTAAAATCATAGGTTTCATTCCTACGTTTGTCACTTTTTATAACTTCCTTATTGCTTATAAATTTATGAAAGTTGTTTTAAGTAGGATTTGATATGTATGTAAACTATTGATTGCAGGTTATTAAAGTGCTTAGTTTCGTTTTTAAAAATTGCTGCAAGCTGTGAATGTACTTATTTTACAGCCGATAATAAGATAGCACCGTAGGTTTACGTTAAGTTACTATGTATTTTGTTAATGTTTTTGGAGACAGCCTCTTTTAAGTTTGTATTTTTTATGTATACACAAATTTGTGATAGGTACTAATTTAATAAAGGTAATTATTTTTATTGATTAACTAATCGCTTCGGTTTTATTCTCTTGGTTTAAATAGCTTCGTCAATTGTTCAAAGTATTTGGCGAATAATATTTTTGTTTTGGCGTGGTGAGCCACGTAATGGGCTTATAAACTATCCAGGTTTATTAAAACTGTGATTAAATTAATAATAGCTGTAATTTTATTATTAGTAAGTATAATATTAAATAAATTATCCAAAATGGTATGTGTATTCGTACTAAAAGTAACAACCACGGAGATAAATGGAATTCTACTTTATTGAACGAACATTAAATTTATACCAGTTTTCACCCTATAGGACTAGATTAAAGCCACAAGTTTAGAAGAAGCTAGAATAACCAGTGGAGTATTCTGGTCTGATTTGGTGTTGTAACCAGGTAAACCGTAGGCCTGCTTTTACGTCTCAGCCGAGAAATCTGTACATTATTTAAGACATCTTTAAACTCGTGGTCTGAAGATGCTATAGAATAGAAATCAGATTTTTTAAATAAAGCAATTGATATATATAGTTTCTTGAATTTAGTAGATGAATGCGTCACTAACGTGCAAGATGTTAGATCCTAGAACAGTTATCAATTCACTTTGCTTATGTCTCACATATTTGACAGAGAGTAGAGAGGTTAACATAATATCATAACGATTGCAAGAACTGTATCGTTCCATAATTTACAGGTATCGCAGTAAACTCAACACAAGTTAATAATTTATTCATTCATTTATTCAGAACGCAGCGTTTCAAAAGCACATAGTTGGTAACTCAGGTAACAATGAAAGTTCACATGCTCTTGAGCTGCTGCGTTCCGAATAGATTATTAATTTGTGTGGACTGGAGTTTACTGCGCTGCCTGTGTATATGATATATTATGTGTATACTTAAAACTGAGTATATCTTAAAAAGAAATAACAGCGCAATTCTAGCATCCAATTCATGGCATGAGTGACAAAATAACAAAACAATCTAAACACAACAATTGCAAGAACTGCGTAGTTATACAGTTCACAGGTATCGCAGTAAATTCCACTCCACACAAATTAATTAATTATTCGGAGCGTAGCGTTTCAAAGCACGTACACTCAGTCGGTAACACTGTTGACAATGATAGTCCACCTGCTCTTCAAACGCTGCGGTCCGAATAATTATTAATTTGTGTGGAGTGGAGTTTACTGCGATATCTGTGGACAACCTATGGTAAACAACTGATATTATAAGCTCCAAAGTAACGAAGGGAAAATGTTGAATTACAATTCTGCATCCATGTCATAGATTTCCGAGGTTGGGTGCTAAATTAAACGAAGCATAGCTGTAACGTATATGCGTATGTACAAAGACTTCCACTGTAGAATTTTAGTAAAGACGAGACTTCAGTTGTTTTTAATTTCGTAACACCTTTTACATCGCTAGGGATCATTTATATAGGTTTTGCTACTTTCTTTATGGTAATACAATATACGTGCCTTGTGACAACTGGTGGCGATAGTAAACGAAGAAAGGAATTCACCTCTAACAAGTTCTACATGGTGCGTTAGTTACGTAATGTGAAATATGCGTTTCAACAATGTGCCTCTTTGCATCACATAGATTGCAGCTTTGCTGACAAATAAAAGAGCGTTCGTAAGTCTTGCACACTGAAAGGAAGAATTGTACGTATACGTTCGATTTACAGGATCAGCATTGTACTGGTATATAAAGATCACTAAAAAATATGTTCCTCTTTGCTCTGACCATGATAGGACGTGTTACAGGGTGCACAATAAGGAGTGGATTTAATGCCTCTTTTGAAAAGTTCTATCATTGTTGTCGAGACTCGTTTCCAAAATTCAAAACCTTTAACTGCCATGAGAACTTTTCAGCATCGAATATGTTTTAGTTAGTTACTTTCATGCTAGAAATTAAATATGCTAGTGCGAAAAACACGTTTGAATTATCACTTACTTTACCTATGATAGATAGGCTTTGTGGTGACCACTGCGCCACTGTACAATTTTTCCATTTTTCTAACATCGTTCTTTTTTGATGGGCCTAAATTCATCTAAATATGGAAAGTATTATAATGCATACTAAAATAACTTAGACAAGATTACGTAATTTCTTTATTTTCTGTTAAATTGTTAAACAATCATACTTCATATTTCTCCTGTTTGTTTCTGATACTTTTAATATGTCGCTCAATCGTCAAATTTCTTAGTGGACTAATAATTGGGAGTATTTATATTGGTCTATTTTATTTCTTAATTGACTATGAGCTATTTGAATGGTACTATGCGAAGATGTGGCTATTTCAACGAAACCAGCCACCATAATTATTTTTCAAATATATTGTGGAAACTTAGTCCTTCTTTCATTTAATCTCTGTTATATCGTGCTTTTACTTAGAAATGAAACCCACATGATTTCTGATGTAACAAGCTATAAATACGTTGCAACGTTGGCAACGGTTAAATATTCCTGACTATAGTTCATTCCAAAAATAGAGAGACAAAATTCTGAACAGATCCTCAGCCCAAGTTACAACCTATAAATTTGTAGATTTAATTTTACGCGGTAAATTTAAATTTGGGGGTCTGTCTGAAATATTACGTCTGTACCAAATAAAATTGGATATGGGTTTTCCAGAGATAATTCTACAAATAAAACATCAGAATGGTAAATATAGTAGTTACAAGACAGTAAATAAATTTGTCTGGAAAACATTTATTACATTATACATTTATTCGTTGAAAAAAGTTCAAATAGTACATGTCATTTATATAGATAACCGTGTATATATGGAACACATAATAAGCAATGGAGTTGAAAATAGCTTAAATTTTAAATCTACAACAATGCATGACAATTATTTAAAATTAGAACTGACCAAGTCAATAACAACATTTAATTTTATAAACTATTTGAAGATTTTTGAATATAATCTGATGTTTGTAAGGAAATCAAGTCATCACTATCATTGTAGTCTCCAACAGAAATTATAAATGGTTCTATAACTTCATCGATAAATCCATCAGGATCCTTCATTCTCGCTTCTTTCCCGATAACATGATTTATGTAGTTCTGCCAAGTTGTTCCAGTTACTTTATTGATGGCATTGTGTAAATGTTGCTTAACTTCATTTAATTTGAAAGTTCTGTTGTGTGCACCAATCTCAATCTTTATTTGTGCCCATATGAGTTCAATTGGATTGAGTGGTATGGAGGTAAACGAAGAACAGTCGTGTTCTTTGACTTTGCAATTTCATCAATTACATATGAATTGTATTTACTTTTGACAATGTTTAGCAAATTCAATAATTCTGCTCTAACCATATCCTCTTTATACTCTATTCCCTTATTTTGTAACCAACTTTGTATGTCCGCTTTTCTCAACATTGTTGTTGATATTTTTTCGACTTTACGGCTATGATATGGTGCATTATCCATTACTACAATAGCATTCTCTGGAAAATATTGCAATATTTTAGTAAACCACTCCTCAAAAACTATGGAATTCATTTCGTCGTTGTAATCAGATGTATTTTTATACTCGCTGATAACCCAATATACTGTCGGTTTTGAAATCCCTACAATCACAATATCTTGTAAGGTGTTGATATGTTCTATATATTGCATTCAATAAGGTTATATAGTACTTGGGAAATCTGCCTTATCATGTCACCCTTTCTTGTGTTGGGTGTATTCGTAACAATTTTTTGAAAGCATTCAAAATTGTCTATTTTTCAGCGTTAGTCAAGGGATTTGCTTTCTCTCGTTTCTTTGGAGGAGAATACGCACCTGTACTTTCAGCAGCATTGGTGCTAGGTTCTCCATCCATAATTAAAAGCTACAGAATTATAATTTTAGTACAACTAAAGTTCTCTGTATTTGCATATTACATAATCTATACCGCAAAATAGCTAAGGTAATATAATAATTATGAACAAAACAGTTGAAACGCAAACGTGATATAAGCAATGGTAAGGATGTCAAAATCTTTGACAATTTATGGCAAAAAGGGAATGTTGTGATATCGCTTCGCTTTCAACCAATAAGAAATAACTGTCATTTGGGTGTGTTCAGAAATTTGTCTCTCTCTTTTTGGAATATTATATAGCAGGCCACCAAACCAATATTAGACAGTTAACTTTTATGCGCTGGGGTGTCAATTTATATTAAATACGTCTTGATTTTATTTCTGTATTTCTGTGTTAAACATTTTTTTTAAACTACTAATTTTTGTAATATGATTGATTTCCTATTTCTTACCTGCAATAGTTTACAATATCTTAACCTATCTAATTTTATTTCTGAATATGTAAATGAAAATCTATGTGAGAATTTTATTTTTAAGTATCACCACACTGATAAATGGGTTGCATAATTAAAGGAGTCACGTGGGTTTCGTTTCCAAATAAATGCACTGTATCCACCTACATTTACTTAACACGTAACTTGAAATAGAAACTTCTCTGGCAATTCTTTACCTTTCCCTCATACAACTGTCCCATATACATACATATCTACAATGTTATCTATATTACAGTGACATGCAAACATAAACAGAAAATTGTTTGGAGGTTTATTACCTGTCAAGGATTCCTCGAAGAATTTAATAATAAATAAAAGATAAACAGTTTTCTATTTACACGCAAGCAGGAGACGAGACGTAACATCGTTTTTTCATATGAAATCAACTCACATCCATTGACGTGTACACAAGCGCTTATTCGAACACAGTTTTGTAGCGAAAGAAACGCTTTACATAAACATTTATCCCCGCTGCGTGTCCATTTATTCAATGTCGCTCCGACTATTTTTACAAGAGAGAGAAGGAGAACAATCGGGAATGTTCAAACTTGGGACATTGTTTTCACTTAAAAGGATTTGCGTGTCGCGTTCGGCGATGCCGTGCGCGCAAAAACTAAGAAGCGCTGTTTAATTTTAGTGTTTAAATGTTATTATGTCGGCTAAACGAAGGCGCGCTCATGTCGATCTCTTTTTGCGCGTTTTCCATTTCCCGGTACTGTTTTGCACTCCTTTTTTGTATTCTTAATAGACACCATCAGTCGATAAAACGGAATCGTGCAAAAAGTCGCCTATATTACACGAGCCTTACATACTTTCCGAGCGCTTGCCGCACAAAGGGAACTCTAGAAGAACGTACGACGGTAGTTTCTTCTTGTACTATATGCCGTTTAGTACAGGAATTAATTTTGTTGAATGTATAAACTTAAGATAACATACCGATTATGTCTGTGTTGTATTTTGCGATCAACGGTCAGATAATTGCTAAAAGAACGACTGATAAAATCTTTGAAGTACTAAATTTAAATTTAGATTGAGACTGTGCAGATATCTCTACGCTTTTTAATAAAATTTAGTACGCTTTATAATAAATGTAACACTAGCTTTTGTCCCTTCGGCTTGTTTGTTTAGTCGCCATGCCAATTACTTCACATTATTTAATACAAGAAGTTTATACTAACGATCTAGAAACAATTCATGATCTAAAAGAATATCATTGATGGTATGGGAGATTTTATGATATATGTGGAATATAGGTTTTATTAAACATACAATCTACGAGGGTCTTTCGGAAAATAAAGAGCGTTCTGTTTTCACAATCTTCTTGGTATTCATCTGCTTCAGTTTCGCGGCAGTTATGGTCCAATGCGGTTGATTACAGCTTTGATGCGCGACTTTAAAATGTGTGACAAAGTTGACGATTCCGCCAAGTATGAGGCGTGTAATATTATTCGCTTTTTAAAAGCGCAGAAAGTCCGACCCTTCGAAATTTATAGGCGTCGGCTCGGATGTGGTATATCATGTTTAATGGGGAACGGCAGAATGTTTATGATGAAGATTGCTTGGGCCGGCCTTTACTGGTGACTGACGGACTCAAAACTAGGATTGAGACAAAAATCCAAGAAAGTAAGCGTTTCACAATTAGTGAACTGCACTTATTCCTTCCAGAAATTTCAAGAACTACATGATACGGAATTGCTGTGCAGGTTGAATTTTATCAGATGAACACAAAACCAAACAAATGGCAACTGCATTTACTTTTCTGAGTCGCTATGACAAGAATGGTGAAGTTTTGGATTACATTGTTACTGGTGATGAGACTTGTATATCGTATGTATTTCACACCAGAAACAAAGCGCCAATCAATGCAATGGCATCATCCGCAATCCCCAACGAAACCGAAAAAAGCAAAACAAATTTTGGGCACCAGATAGATTATGGCTAAGATGCTTTGGGATCGTAATGTAAAATTATCACTAAGAATCACAAAAAAATTATATATTTAATATATTTAGAACTTATTGATCTGCGTTTGGAAATGGAAGAAACTGTAGCCTCTTTCGTCTTTGGAGCTGTCTCAACATGAAGAAACTACACAATATTGCTATTGTAGATGTTATCTTTTCCTCCTTATAATCTAGCTACAACGTCTAATAAATATAAAGTGTTATATACCAAAATTTATTGCTTATACAACTTATACAAGTATACACCACACGATATATACATATATATATATATACCACAAATTCTATTTTCTCAAAATAAAATACCTTAAACTCTAATATTATTCCTTTATATAACATTAAACATATGAAACAATCGAACGCACAGAAAACCCACTTAAGAATATAATAAAATAAGTAAATAAACAAAACTACTATTCTAAATTCAGCGCACCAAAAACTTGGCTCTTTTCTGTGTTTTCCTTCTGTATTCTGTGGTTCACGAAATGCGTTGTCACAAGTTTTCCAATACTAACTCAAAACTGTCTAAAATAGATTTATCTGCTTTTCACTGGTTCGTCTACATAGTTACATTCCCCCACAGCAGATATGTTTTTTTCTTGTTTAGGAATCCAAAAGAAAATCAATCGGCTAAGTAATACCTGGGATATTAAATCTAAAGAATGTTAGCTGTACGCCGATGGTTTATTAGAGTTTATATTTCTAAAATCCTGATGCATGCAGATGCATCACGTTTATGAAAACCGCACGTAAATTATTTATTACCATGAGAATTTGAATAGGTTTCAATTTACGTAACGTAAAACTGGTTGGTTACGATGCTTACAATTTTACCGGCCGTTATTAAAACATAATTATCACATCATAAAGCTTTCACAAAAATAGTTTAATGATGACAATTAATAGCTTCGTGCTTTGTTACAATGTACCCTATTGCACGTATTACCGGATAGCTCGTCGGACTGTTTGTATTACATACTCATAAAACATATCTTCCACTGCGGCACAATACTGGCGTCAACTTATATCAAACATATCATAAATATTTTTATGGCAGCGTAAATTTTGTAGGAAATTATTGTGCACTTGTCGGCCTCATGCATACATACAGATACGTAACGTCACCAGAGAATAACATCCATTGTCCTGTATGTGGGTTAAAGAATACGAAGCGATAATGATGTTTAGTCATTTAAATTGCAAGCAATGTACGGACATTGCGTATCTATCCGACGAAGAATAATTGTCAAGGAGAACATATTTATTTACAATTATAAGTACTAATAGTTTGATATTTCACAATGCACAGCAAGGATAGACAACTTCTGCATAATTAATTAGTCGATTTCTTGGTAATTGAATCGAAGATATTGTAATGTCTACAGAAGTATTTGTAGAAGGTGCAGTTTCGTTGAAAATCTCTACGATGGAAAGTGCTAAAATTTTGTTTGATAGTGAACTGTTATAAACTTGGAAAACTTTCGACGAAAAAAAATTCTTTAGTTGATGCTGTTCTTACACTTTTATAATTAAAAGCCATTGTGTAGCCACCACATACATTTAGTCACAAAAGTCTGCATACGGTATCTAAAACTTCAATACTGTGATGAAGAACAGCAAATTTAACTTTTTAACACATACACAGCTACTTCTATCTCTCTATCATCACACAGAAAAATATAAAGAGCTGCTGCCCAATGGTCGAGTATAAAATTTAATACTCGGAACTGACACTGACACACTGAAAAGTTAAAACACAGTAAATACTACAAAATATAACATTAAATTCAATATTGAGAAACTAAAATATTAATATATTGTAGGTCCACCTTGCAAATCCAGAACTGCTTGTGTATAAGTTTTCAGTGATACTTGCTGGTATTTCAGCCCAAAGCCTAATTAATGCATCTAAAGATTGTTTATTTGTTACCCTGCGCTTCCGTACTCTTCTCTCCACCTCGTTCCAAATGTGCTCAATTGCGTTGAGATCAGGCGACTAGGGTGGTCAATGCAGTTATTTAGGCACATTATACAGTATCCACTCTTTGACAACGTGAGCAGTGTGCTTGGGGTCGTTGTCTTGCTGGAAAATCTAATGATTTCTAAACCCCAAGCACTTAGCTAATGCATTCAAATTTTGTCACAGTATTGTCTATGATTTTACCAATAAAAACTAAATTTCCAAGTCCAGATGCCGCCATGAAGCCCCATACCATTACAGATCTTCCACCATGTTTAATATTTGAACGCAAATTATCTGTTTTCATTTTGCCTTACGCCAAACTTGTCCTCTACAATCTGGCCCGAAGATATAGTAGATATTGTAAAAAAGACAGTTTTCCACAACTCAAAATCTTTGTCAATGTATTTTCCAGCAAAATCAATCGCTTTCTGTCTATTTTGCTTGGAAATTAGTTAAAATTACAACTGTCAAATAGGCGATGATCCCGTAAGCCAATAAATAAAAATCATCTTTAAGTATATTTAAGATTGTATGGAGAAATTAGCATGGTTGTAGCCTAAATAATACTTAGTGGGAAAATCTTTCTATGGCCATAGAGGGTGGTCATTCATAATTTTATGTCATTTTCTACATAAGAAGTTTATATTTCAACCGACTGCTTATCTATGGTTTTCTGTTTAGTTATATCAGGGTTTTCTTTTTCTTTGTTTTTTTACGTTCGTATACCCTTTATTGATTTCAGTTACGTACCTCCGTAATTCCAGAATTGATTAGTATTGGTAATCTTTCCTTTTGTAACAAAAACATTGCCCTACCAACTTTGTATTTGTAAATTATTCGCTAAGCAATCACATTCAAAGATCTTCGTTTCTTCATCATTTTCTGAATTCGCTTCTCAGATTTTGGTTTTCTTGTAATAGTTCTTCTAGAGACAGTGAGGTGGCAGGCATTGTAAGTTGAGTGTTTTCGAACGATATTCACGCAAAATATTATATATTAGTATAAATATTATACAATGTATGTTTCATCTCAATTCTTCTCATTCAGGCGACTGCAGGTTAATATTTATGCGAAAGTTTCAGTGCGATACGTGCAGTGTTATAGCTATAACGAACTATTACGGTTGAGAAGTTAATTAAAAGATGGAATTACACCGAGAACATTTACGTGCAATAATTTTTTATAATTTTCGGGGAAAATTATTTCAATAAGAATGCCTCGCCAAATGGGTTTCTGATTTCGGCAATAAAGGACCACATCAGTCACCAACTTCTCTTTCGTATGGTAAATTCAAACATGGAAGCATTAGTCCTAGCTACGATCCAAGAGTAGATGCACCGAACGTCGATCAAGATCATTAAGGAAGATCGACATGTGACATATCGCCAGATTCAGGCATCGTTGAGGATCACAATTCAAGAAATTTTGCATGAGGAATTGTGTGTAAAAACTTAGTGTCCAGTTAGATAGCGTATCTGTTGACCGAATAACAGAAAGCAGATCAATTCAACAGCTGCAATTTTAAAAACGTGTACAACATCAGCAGTGATGATGCATCTTGGATTTACTCATACGAGCCAGACAATAAACATCAGTCGTCTGTTTGGGTGTTCCAAAGTGAGGAAAAGCCGACAAAAGTAATCCATTCTGAAACTGTCTCCAAAAAGGTGGTCGCGACATTTGTCTCGCAAGGAGTTCATGTAGTAGCAATTCCTCTACATCATCAAAGAACTGTTACTGCCGATTGGTATACAATCACTTGTTTACTGCAAGTTATCGTTGAACTGCGAAAACCCAACCCCGGACGACGAATCATCCTCCACCAAGGAATGTAAATTCGCACACAGCACACGATACAATTATTTTCTTAACGCAAGGAAACGTCAAATTGTTAGACCATGTTTCGTACAGTCCGGAATTAAGCCCTAACAATTTCTTTACTTTTCCAAAAATCAAAGTCAAAGGTTCCAGTCGTCAGAAGGAGCAGTCGATGTCTTCAAAAACGCAATTTTTGACTGTGCCAACAAATCAATGGAATAACTGCTTCCAGAGTTGGTTCGAGCGCATGCGAAAGTGCGTTAACCTTCTGGGAGAATAATCTCCATATATTTATACTAAGTAGTTTGTAACTCATGAGAGTATGAAAGGATAATAGGGGAGAGAGAACATTGTTCAATAGCATTTTGAAGGCGTCATATTTGTATTTTGCAATTTCACGTTAATGGAGTGGGTAAGAAACAAGTTCGTTACCTTTTACTGATGCTTTGTCAACAGAAACTGTTAGCTCTACAGAATTGTCAATCTTCATCAAAATCAATGAGTGGAGAGGCATTAGTTGTTCATATTGTCTTAACTACACCACATGAATTAAAATATTGATATGACAAACTAATAATTTTCTCACGTTATTGTATTATCATTGTACTATTCGACTTCAAAGTTCTATGCTGTCTTTTTCTGTTCTCAGAAAATTAGTAAAAAGACAAGTATTAATCTAATCCACTTTTTAAATATTATTACGTATTCATTCTTTGACATAGACAGATTTTATATCCGCGTTGTTCAATAGAAGAAAAAAAACTTTCCTTTGTTAGTATTGAATTTGGCACATTACGTTTGTTACAATGCTTAGTAATGCTATTCAGTATCTTTTATTTCCTTATATGAATGCATCGCGCATTCATTGGCCGTGCCCAGATCTCCGTGTTAGATATTTTAGCGCATCAATAAATAAATGAGCTGTAACAAAGTTACAACTCATGCTCTTAAATAAAGTGTTAATTATTAATTAACTCGAGTAGAAACGAATATAGCGTTTGTAATGAGTTATTGTCCGTAACAAAGACCGATACATACGCCTTTATCTGTCACGAGAGTATTCCACTGCACAATAAAACTAATCTAGTAAATCAACATCTTTTCCGAAACAATTCTTTTTCACGCCGCTTGATTATATTATATACACATACATAGCGCACAGACAGCGTTCAATACCAATTGAAGTTCGGTTATTTTGACGCGGTTAATCATCGAACGATGAGAAAAGAGTTGAATTTCATTCAAGTTCAGTCAGCTGGAAACTAAATAACTTAAGAGCAAAGAGCTGAAAGTGAAAGTACGATGTTCTAAAAATATTCCTTCTGACTGGTGAATTCTTGTTTACTTTTAACTTTGCAGCTTCATTACGCTAATTGTCAAAGCATACCGCGTGCAAAGGACTTTAGTATGGAAATGCTTAGTATATCTGGCGCGCTTTCATTTATACCAAAACCAATTATATCATAGGAACAATAACTGTTTGTGTCAGCTTTCTATGATATTTGATGGCTCGATGGTGATACTATTTTTTTAAAGTTTCTATGGTTTTTATTTCCTTCTTTGAAAAATAAATATGAACATTTTTTACAGCATAAGTAAAATGACAATAAAAATGGTAAATATTTGGAGTACTAACTTTCAAAGATTTTCTGCAAGAAGATCAAAAGTTGGTCATGAAAACAACAAACATTCTGTGGTGGAAAATCTCAGGCTCGTTAAATTTTTTTTAAACGGCTTTGATATAAAATTTTGATTCATTTGTATTTAAATTAAGAGATTATGTTTTCTAATTAAAATACCAAATGTAAAGTTTTGTGTTTTTACAGAAAACCTAAGGCAATACCTGTCTAGCTAATCTTCAAATATTCTAAATTACTTTACGAAACAGAAATGAGATCGAAAGATATAAATAATTTTAAAGAACTTAAGAAGATTCGACGTCTTTAATCTTTGAAATCATACTAGCTCGCACGTGATTCCTTGTGTTTAAGATGGACTGGTCTTCGGCTTCCAAAGTATGTGTCCGGAACTTGCAAATATTAATTGCAGTATCTGCTGATGCACTTTATATTGTATATGATAGAATAAATAAGTATTCTCAGAGAAACGATGCCAACATGTCTGACTTGACGCAATATTTTTTCTATTATTTTATTTTATCTCCATAGCGACGCATTTGTTAGCCTATATGGTAGGCCACACAGTACACACATACTTGATATGAGTGAAGTTATAAAGGAAAATGCTGCTAGTCGTACGAAAAATTTTGAAGATTATAAGTATAATTTCGGAATAATGCATATTTTTACAATATAATTGAAATGTGTGAGTACAGTATATTAAACGTCTTTTGAGAATGACATTTTGAAATATTTATTTATATTAAAAAAACATGTTTACGAAAAGCGATATATATGATAAACGATAGTAAACTTTACGTCTCCTCTGCAAGTGCTGTTGAAGGGACTCTTTTTTTTTGTAACAAGAAAATTGTGAAAAATTAGTTATTAACGAATGTTGGGTAGATGGCTGTAAAACTTTAAAAAGAAACCTATACAGAATGGATATCTGAGCTTAAAATTCATAAAGAGGGAGTACTAACGGTACATTGCCTCCAACTTCTAACATCAACCATAATAAAAAAATAACGGCGTGCAGTAAATAGTGACGAGAAAAATTTGTGAAATAGATAAACTGGTAAAATTTAAAAAAAAATAATGGACAATATTTCATATCATTACAATATGTCGTCATGACGATTACATAAATTATTTATTCTATATAAGCATCTTTAAATAGTTTTTTCATTTAAAGTCAGCGGTAAATTATCAACTGCTACCACAAGGAAAATTTATTAAAAGTTCTAACTGGAATACTTGCAGCAGATATTTGAAATTGGCTTCCAATTAGGTTTGAAAGTTTCTTAAAAATATGACGAGGGGACGTGATCTTAAAGTAGGTATGCAAAATTGATGTTAATGGTACTTGCCAATTCTAAGCAATTGTTCTTATTGGAATAAGAAGGTAGGTAGATAAATCAGGTTAAACCGCGAAAGGTTTTTAGATTTCTAACGCTTGTATGGTCACATTGCCTAAAGATACATGTACTACCTTATACCAACATTTGTTCTACCATGGCAATGGCACAATATAATAAATAAATTAATACATATGTATAATAAAGCTGAAGAGTCGGACCGACATCTTGCAACAAGTGACATTTGTAATGAAGACAGAATGTGCAAAACACTCGATGTTAAAATTATTTGTCTTGGAATCAATCCTCACAGCAATAAAAGCGTTGCCAGCAGAATCAGTTCCTTGAAAACCTGCACGTCACAAACCACAGCGTTGAGGGACTACAATCTGCATCTCATTTAATAACTTCAGACTATCTACATCAATTATATGCCAAATAAATGGTCGTCTTTCGGTTAAGGATGGATATTAAAATATAGACAAAGAGAGGAGTAATCCCCACGATTTATGGTGAAATTAGATTTATGATTAAGGTCTTGTAACACTACTAAACTTTATGTGCTGTATTCTTATAGTCCTTTTCACGTACATATCTTATATATGCGACATAATTTTAATTGAGAATAAACAAAGGCGTAGTGTAATAATCTTAACTTTATATTAAATAATTTTCACGACAGATGTAAGATCACAGTAATTAACATTGTACTGGCAAGAAAATTTCTGGTTGATTCATATACAGATAACCTGAAAACGTTTCTCTGGCCCATTTGAATCGACTTGAACGAGTAAGCAATCACGAATAGAACGTTTAATTAATAATCTATTTGCGTAGATCAAACATGATGATGACAAAAGAGCGTGTGTATCATTATATAATTAATAATAGGAATGAACCCAGGTTAACTTTATGAAATGGGTTACAATCTTTCGTGAATCTTATTTAGAACGTGCAAATTTTCTCTTTCCGGGTTTAGTCGCGTGCTGCATATTGTTGACTTTAACGTTTCACCTGCTGCTATCATTGCTGCTGTCTGATCTACTAACGTTAGCGTAGTCTCTCAATAATATGCAACACGCAATTTGTACAAACCTTGTTATTTCATTTCGTTATTACACGTATCCTTAAGAATATGCGTATATAAAGTATTAAAGATATTGAATTAAGGTTTTAAAATTTTGAGGAATGACACATTGACGTGTCCACACGACAGAGATAAAATATGTTTAAACCTTCACAGGCAAGCAGTAAAGAAGCTTTAACAAATTTTTATTTCACGCGTCCTTCTCTAATAAGTTCGAAGAAATAGAAATTATGTAACTGTTGAAAGCCAACCAAAAAATGGTTTTGAAAGTATTAAAATAAATTATTTACCTTAAAAGCTCTCAACCTTTGAAAATATGTTTCATGGCTACACTCCATTTTTGATTTGATACTTTATTAATTACTGACATTACACATAGATACCTTGTTTCTGTTGTTGTTCACAAATATAGTTTCTTATTATGTTTGTTATTTCTTCCTTGTAATGATTACGTAAGCTTACTTCTAATTAGCTTAATTGTTACAATTACCATCTAATAATAATTTTTAGTGGTGAGTAGAGAATTAAAACAAAATTTCTTACTGTTGGTTGCCATTGGTCTGCCGCAAGAAGTCGTCGATTTTATTCACATTGTTTATTAAGGATATAGTAACCTTTCTGAATATTTATCATCTCCATCTGCACCAACTACATCATCATTATTGTCAGTAGCATTAAGAAGAATATCGAAGATAGAACCACCTCAATGTTAAGGAATTTGAACGCATGGTTTACAGTGAATAAATTGTTTTTAAACAAAATTAAAACAAGGTATGTAACATTTACATCATGTGTGTCGCTTGCTTTGCTGCCTTATAATTAGAAATAGCGCAATAAACCAAGCAACGTCGATCAAGAGGAATAATCCTTTTACAAGATGTGAAATGGAATAAATACGCCGATACCATTAATTCGTAGATATCGAAATCAATTATCAAACTAAGATATTTGGGATCCATGGTCGACTACGGGGTTCTAAGACTGTGGTACATGTCAGACATGGAATCGCATTTAAGCTATGGCATAATTATATCCGGCCCTAGCAGTTCCGTATAAAAAATACTTCTGTGCGAAGAAAGAGCTGCCTGTGTAATGGCGGGGATTTCGCAGCAAACTTCGTGCCGAATATACTTTAAGCAACTTAAGTTATTAACAGTTAACAATTTATATACGAGGTAGACGCTAAGCGTATTCAAACTCCGTCATGGGATGTACGCTAGAAGATCGTTGTTTGAAAGTGAAGGGAACAAGTATTCGCCGAATTCTCCATGACCATTTGGGTATGAATAAAATTAGTGCAAGATGGGTAGCGCGACTTCCTTCTGCTCGAGTTGAATGTGCCCGGACATTTTTAAACATTTGTGGAGACGACCCAATTTGGAGTCCATTGTCACAGGGGATGAAACAATGGTTCTCGATCACGATCCTCTATCGAAAAGGGAGTTCATGGAATGGCGGCGAGCTGATGAACCTCGTCCTAGAAAGGCGAAGGTCGATCAATCAACGAAGAAGGTGATGGCCATAATAATCTGGAATTGTGGGGACATTTTGCTAATTGACTTTAAAGAGCGAACTGTGAAGAGCACATATTATGCGTCTTTATTTCATAAATTAGGTGACAGTGTTCGTGGAAAACGTTGTGGAAAATTGACAAAAGGTGGGCGATTATTGCACGACAATGCTCCCATCCATACTGCCGCTGTTTCACAAGCAGCCATCCGCGAATGTGGCTTTCAAGAATCTACCGTATAGTCCGGATATAGCTCCCTGTGATTTTTATTTATTTTTTAATTTAAAAAAAAACCTTAGAGGACGTCATTTTAAGGACGACAGTGAGTTGCAAGCAGCTGTTATAGAACATTTTGTCGGAAAAACTTCAGATTATTTTTACATGGGCATCTAATTATTAATTAGTCATTGTAATAAATGTGTAGAAGTTAGGGGAGATTACATTGAAAAATAAAATTTCTTGGATTGTTCCAAGTTTCTTTTTTCTATATCAGGCTTAGAATTTATGGCGCCTACCTCGTATTAGAAACCGCACTCTACGTTCATGAAAATAAGCATAACCTTACAGCTCAAACGGTTAGTATGAAATAAGAAACTTAGAAATCCATCTCCCTAATCACAAACTTACATTAGCTACAAATAGTTTAATCTGTATGAGTATTAGAATATACAGTAATATCCTTTTTGAAATCTGAGAATGATCATATTACTTTTTTAAGAAATCTTTGAAAGAATATCTTTTAAGTAGACCATACTATAAGTTATATGAGTTTCTGAATGATATGTGTAGATTAGTTTTTGTTATTATTTTTTGCTTCATTTGACTTTCCCTACTTAATGTATCTGTTTTTTTCTTTGGGTAAATATATTATTATTATTACTACTATTATTATATTTAGCTTCCGACGGTGTCTGTGTTCACTTTTCGACTTACATCTAAGAAAAATTATTTATTATTATTATTAAATCAAATTGTGCGAAACATAATATGCGCAACATGGTCAGGAACTAAATATAATATATCAGCTTTCTATTTGTGAATGCATCTACAAATCTAAATTTGTTTAAATTATGTAAATTATGGCGTAATCTATTTTTATGTATCCATTTATATGCATAAACAATAAAATACACATAAATGTTTATTTTACACGAGTTTGTAGCATAACAGGCGGCTTTTATATTCCTTCCTAGCTTCGGAACAAAGTTGTTGTTATGCAAGCTTGAGACAATAATTTCTGTTTGTATAAAGACATAAATGCTCCTTGTGAAACTAAATTTAGTAGATTATATTTCAAATTAAATTATAGCGCTCTTAAACTTCCTACAACTCTTTTATAAAAGGTAAGGTTAGAGTGAATTTTAACAACCCCGCTCTGTTCGAGTTCTCGTCGTTATTACGTTACGTGTACCTTTTACCGCGCTGTTTTTTATTTATGGGACAAATTAACGTCAAAATATAAGGGCATGTTTTACCTGTCCTAATTCAGAGAATTACGTTAATCGATACTCTACTTTGTGTGATGTTTTTTTTTCTTTCTTCGCTTTTATTCGTTGCGCCTGTACAATAGAGAAAAAACGGATCAAGATTATTAATAACGTTATAGTTATTGGATCGTAAATCTTCGGACAAATTCATTATTTTTCTATCACGCACTAGGAAAGAAAATAGCGTCAAACCGACGGACAAAAGCGAAGCTCGCTGCATGGAAGCGGAAATGTGCTTTCTTCGGTTGCTTCTATTGCGCACCTTCGTTAAAGCTGTACTGAATATTTCGCAGTGAATATCTGTATAGTACTTGAGAAGCAATTTCGCATAGAAACGTTCCGTTTTAGAGTACCGATTCTCGCTTGAAAGCTGGCAATGTTCTATATCGAATGCGGTATCTGCTAGAACCGTGCCAAACAGATTTTGGGATTTACCCGCAAAGTTAACATCTGATGAGGTAATATAATATCCCGACGTAGAATTTGATCTGGGCGGAATCTATATCGTACTACGTTAAAATGATTTGTTTGAATCGTCGCAGATTCGCGCAATAGCTCTATATTGCAGCATAAATATAGAATATTTTACATCTCAGGAATATGACAAGCTTTGGAAGTTTCCTTTTATTTCGTTTAATATAGGGAAAAGATATGCGCACAAACACAAACTAAAAACAGCGATTTAGTGGTACTCAATTGAAATATACGGAAACATTCACATAAAGTTTCCAATATTCTTTAAATTTGTACATATTTGGGTGACAAAATCATTAGCTACTAGCTATTCCTATATTGTGTATGTTCTTATTAGGTTCATCATTATTATCATCATCCTATGAAGTAATCGAGTGATATCGATCGCGATTGCTTTTCTTTTGTGTTTTTAGTATCAATAACCCTTTTTTTGGAATGATAGGAGTACGAGGGCTATACGAAGGCTTCCTTCAATGAAGTAAAAAACGTATTTAATTTTTCAACGTAGTCCCTATCGAATTCTATACATTTAGTCAGGGAATTTTCAAACTTTTTAAACTATATGAAAAGTATTCTTGCGCAAAATAAGCATTTAGTGAGGCGATTACCTCCTCGTTCGACCCAATTTTTTTCCATAAAGCTATTTTTCCGAGTTGGGGAACAAGAGAAAATCGCTCGCAGCCAGATTTGGTGAATATGGCGGATGAGGCAGCAATTCACATCCCAATTCAATAAATATGGTGGTTGCAATCGTGGTTAAACAGAAAAACTCGTTTTCCTGTGAACGAAACGCAACCAGTACAAAAAACGGGTTTCGCCTTGTTTAGGGCATGTTCATCAAGAGAAACATTCTGACTGAGTTTTTGTCTCTAGGGTGTAATGACATATCTAGATCTCATCTACGGTGACGTATCGAACAAATTCTATTAGATATGAAATATGAATTTAGCCAAATACTCATTTCTAATTGTAATACGAGTTCGTTTTTGCTCAACATTAAGCAAACGTGGCATCAATCTTTCTATTAGCTTCTTAATATTTGAATGTCGATGTGAAATATTATGTACTCATTCGATTTGGGACGTTCACGGCTCTAATTACATCGCGCAGTTTTATTCGGAGTCGCTCTTTACAATGGTATAGGATTTATTAACAATTTTTGGAAATATTACAATGAGTGCAGACTGTAGACATTCAACATTATCTACACCTATACGACTATATCTTGAAAATCAAATCATTCTATGGAAAAGGGTAGATTCATTACAATATTTATGTAACCTTTCTTCACTTTCTTTAATAATTTCTTCACGTAAAAATAATGTTCAATCAACACACAAAAAGTGCTTTACTTTAAGCGATTGTAAAAACTTACTTATCTGACAGATTTGTACAAAATTTTGACAGTAGGCTACTGAAACTCAGCTGAAGTCAGCAGTATATTCGTTATGGTGAAATTGCTGCAAGGATTTACTCTGCCATCAAATCATCCTGCTATAATGCATTTTGCTTTGTCAATATTACTCTATTGGCTGTTTTGGATTAAAATTGTTAGGTCGAAGTATATTTCTGCTAAAAGTTATATACAAACATGGTTACTTTTCTACATGCTGTGATATTTATGAACGAGATTCGTCCCCCACCGCTTACGTGACACTTTACAGGCACGAATGGAAAAAACAGTCCTCGTATATTCGAACAAATATTCTGTACAATTATTGGTAAAGATTTATAAATGACATGCAAGGCATGTATAAAATGGTATAATAACATGCAAGTGGTGATGAAAAATAATTTTATCCGTAAGTTTGGCATTTGATAGTCAAACTGTGGATAGAAACCCAATTTTTAACATGAGTAATCAGATGAAAACCGTAACAACCTGTTTCTTAGATTTCTAGATGTAAATGGGACATAACTACTAATTCCTTAAAAAAATATATATTCTAGCACTTTCACGGCTGTTTGTCATAGTAGTAACGGTTGTCGGGTTCCGTCGTGTCAGTAGGTTTCTTGTCCTTGACGTTTCGCGAACAACTGTGGTTCGCATTCGGTACTGACAGTACCTTTGAAAGTGCATATTTTAGAGAAGTTGATGTTAATGTTTCTTCTTAATTTTATAACCAATAGCATGCATCCAACTGGAGCTTTATCAGAACTCTGCAAAAATTGCTAAGAAGGAAGGTTTGGCAAGAGACCTGGAATTTACATACAAAATTTTGCAAAAGTTTCCGAATCCTTTTCGGTAACAAAATTTTGTTTGATATTATTAATCACTGATTGCTAAAATTTAGCAAAAAAGACAAAAAACAGAACTGATAGAAATCGAAAGGTATTTGATTCTTGCCAGGTTATGCTTTATATATCTAATGTAATTAAAATGTGCATATATTTGTAATATATCAAGAAAAAAAATTTGACTGTCGTACCTATTTATTTATTTAATCACATTTGTTCCATTATTTATGTGTACACGTTATTTTTACTGAAATAACAAAAGATAAGCAATGTCGTATTTTACAAATACTGACTGTTTAAAAATATGTTTAATTATTTATCCATTACTAATCCAAAATAACAGAGCAATGGCATTCTATTTTTTGCTTTTTTCTTAAGTATTTTATTTAGAATAAGCCGCTTTAGCACCTATTTTTATCAGTTTCTGTAATAACAAATTTTGTGAACTATAAATTTGATCTCCGATTAGCATTTAAAAGATTCTCATTGCGCTTATTCAGTTTTTGGTCATTTTGTTTCATTGTTTTATCAATTCGAACTAATTTAATAGATCGTCATTCAAATCTGATGCTCTGTTCTGTAAATAAATTGATGGTTGCAAGTAGTAATCATTGACACAAGATGTAATGTCATGATTGGTTTGAAATTACATTAGCAGCAAACCTCGTTGGATTTAAAGACTACGATACCCTCTTTACTTTTCCTCCCTTGTTTAATGACTCTTCAAGGCAACAATGTAAAGTAATGACTAGCCTTGGTATCTGTTTGTCTTTAAAGCTTACGTTACTGAATTTCTGAACGACCCTTCTTATTTGGTGATTAACTATCAAAGTTATTTACTGTCCTTTAAAAAAATAAACAATATCATTGCCTAGGTTATTTGCATTCGATTATTCAAACCAAAACACTCGCCATTTGTAAATGGTTTATTTGGCAGTGTATTTTCTTTAGTAAAACTATTGTTATGCTGCTTTTATCATCTTAGCGTAATACATTATATTATTAAGGGCAGTTTATATGCGCGACTGACAAATGTTTCTTTTAAAAATAAATAGCATGAATAATTTATAGAATACTAGATGTTTCATATGTTTTATACTTTATTGCCAATTACGTGTCGGTCAGGGAAGCATGAGATCCTTTCAAGTTCCGATAACCATATGCCCTAGGGCCGTCCCAGGACCTTTCATAAAACCCCTACAGAAGATTGACCGCCTTCCCACAATTGAGTTAGGAGGGCCTCCTCCAATAAATCACGAGATTCTTAAGACTTGCGGTAACACATGTCCGTGTAAAAATTTCAAACGAAAATAATGCGCTTGGCGAGAGATTAAGCTCTGGCCGGATGCCCGTCCGTTGCGCGTATGGATATTAACGTACTGCAAACAAACTTTACGTCTCCACTCGCTTGATTAAAACCGAAGTTAGTAACGGCGTGTGCTCGCGATTTCAAAGTGTACCGACATAGTTCGCAGTGCTGCGATACGATATCTCCGAAGAGTTAATTAAATAGACGGTTGAAGTTGTTCTTTTACAAGAACTTTCTAGATATAATTCAGACAATGCGTAGTGAAATGCAGTAAATGAGAATAGCGCGAGCTTGATTTTGATAAAGCAAATGAAGCTGTAAGCAGACGTTACTGTTTCTACAGTTTTTACACTAATGGGCACAGAACTAACACAAGATATTATAAACGAGATGGTATAATCTCCGTTGTATTCACCGACAAAAGACCACAAAGAATGCAGAAGTAACTACCAGTGCGTGGTTGTTCTTACCTGACCATTGTACTTGGTATAATTAACAACTCAGATGATTCATGTTTATATAAAAATGGTATAAAATGCGGAATTTGAGTTTTACCTAAACAAAGCTCTAGAATGTTTTGAAACTGACATAAATTTATCATGTAGGATATAAATTATTTAAAATATAACAATATTTTTATTTGAAATGGTTTAGTAACACAAATTAATAGATAAAACACTGCCAAATTAACCCGATGCACTTACAAATTATTTTTCATTTGCAGTGTTAGTACTTGTAAGATATGAACACGGCGATTCCAAACCCAATCTGACTTACCGATATATTTGCAACAGTACTTCGAATTCGACATTTTCTTGATACTCATGCTATTTTACCTGGGTAGCAGTCAGGATTTTGCTGCGAATCTGCATTGGCACATATTGTGGATGATTTGTTACGTAGTATTGATGTCAACCAAGTTACTGCTTTGATATTATTAGACTACTCAAAGGCTTTTGATACTCTTAATCATTTTCTTCTACTTGCTATTTTAAAGTGTATTGGATTTAATGCTAAATCAATATTATTCTTCGCTTGATACTTATTGAAATGAACCCAAATAGTTTTGTATGATGGCATCTTCCCCACTCCCTATTGCATCTGGTGTCCCTCAGGGCAGTATTCTTGCTCCTATACAGTACATTACTTATGCATTTAATATTGTAAAATGCTTAATACTGTAAATATCATATTTATGCCGATGACACGCAGATTTATTGTTCTTTTAATGAGAAGGAAATGCATGAGGCTGTTTCTAATATAAATAATGATCTTCAAATGCTTGCTGACATATCGCTATAATATTGTCTTCAAATTAATATAAGGAAAACTTCAGTCTTGCACTTTGGTCGCACTAAAGCACGTAATGCTACTATGTCCCGTATTCGGATCAAAGTTAATGATGAAATTATTTCAGCATCGGATCATGCGCGTAACTTGGGACTCTAGATACGAAACTCCGATTCGAGGAACATGTGTCTCATATACTGAGACTTGGCTATTGTAATCTGAAAATGTTATACTGTAACAAAGAATGTTTAGATGCAAACTTAAGAAAATCATTGTGTGAATCCCTTGTTTTGTCAAGATTTAATTTTTGCGTAAGTGTTTACTATAATTGCTTGAACAGTATTTACAGAGGTAGAATTCAGCGATTGCAGAACTCTTGCTTACGATTTATTTACGGCATGCGTAAGTTTCAAAAAATATCTCATACTCTGGAATGGGCAAGATGGTTGTGCAAGTCACTTAGAACTGAGTTCTCTTCTACTGTTTTTATCACAAATTAATCATAAAAAACCTAGCTATCTCTACCGTAAGATTATATTAGAACGGATATTCATAATGTTAATTTAAGATTTAAAGGCCTACTTACTCCTCCATTTCACAGCCTAGAGATGTTTAAACGGTTTTGGGTGATTCTGCACTTTCGTACTAGGTGACTAAAATTGGGTCATGATTTATTAGATTGGGTAGGAACTATTGTCAACACGCACCTGGCAGATGATCACGAAAAACACTAGTAACTAAGGAACAGACTAATTTGATTCACGATATGGTGCAAAACGACTGAAAAGTTGATTAGCTTGACAGCGGAGACACGTAAGATTTCGATTAGAACCATGGAGAAATTAAGTGTTTGCACGTTAGGCACCGAAAATCTTAACAACAGATCAAAATTACATCCGCCAGATAGCTGCGAAAATCAATTTGGCTATTATTAACAAGGACTCTAAACTGCGTTGATCATTTTGACCCAGAGTCGAAACACCATAGCATGAAATTTTAAAAAATTCTTTAAGGATACGTTCCATTAAGGGGAATATAATTTTGTCAATTATCTCTTGAAAATGAGTTCCCTAATAGTTTTCCTAAGGGAACGTTGATGACTCTGTGTGAGTTCATAGTAAAATTTAGGAAAAAAGAAAAGATAGTGGGGCCAATCTCACAGTATTTCCAGTAACTTTTATTAAATAATGGCTACCGGTTTCATGCAAATTTGCACATCAGACCAACGCGCGCTAGAAAGGAACTAAGAACACCATTAACAGTATCGCGGCAGCAAAATTAAAATAAGAATTATTGCATTATTCGTCGTTGTCTCTTTGAAAGTGCTCTCATCCCCTATTTATATACTTTTCTCAACAATATTTCCACTTATTAAGATAGTTCTTGAGATCTCCTTCTATGTCTATAATGAGTTTGTTTTAATATCACCAATAATTTGAGATGCAGTTCTTTCAGCGCTGATTTCAATGTCACGGTGTTGGAAGGTTGAGCCGTCTTGCCACAACTCTGGTTTATTTATGCGATTTTTTTCACGTAATCGTTGTAAGATACCCTACTCATAGTTGAAAATGGAAAAGAAACACACTTTCGCAGGGAATCCTGAGCGACGTGGCTCTTTTTAGACGTGAAGAGACTTTGCCAAACCACTGGGATGATTGAGGTTTAATCTCAATGTCAATTCACTTCTTTTGTGAAAATGCTATGGTACGCCCTACTCAGATGGTAACCCATTCTGCAAGTTCTGTGACACTCAAACGTAATAATATACTAGTTTCGGTGCACCAAATCTTTAATTTTTCGAACGTGGTGCCATCAGATGAAATCGGGCATCTTCCTGATCTAAGACCATGTTCAATCTATCAATAACCGCTTCTGAATTCTGTAGATCATTTCTAACCCTGCGTACCACCTACAGCGTCATCGTCGTAACCTTACTTTACACCTTTCCGTGAAATCTATCACTAGTTTTTCGATTGGTGCGTAATTCTAAACGTTCGGTTATTATCTGAACAGACCTCCTATTTAAAAACAGTTGAAAGCAGCTAATTTTGCCATCTACTGCATCCCAATCCCCAAGAGGCTCTATCCCTAAAACTATCTTCGCCCAGACCCCTATTCTGCATAGCTTCCTTAATTCCTTTTTCCCAACCCCTTCTTGGTCTTCATCTTTGTCCTTCTATTAGCAGGCTTCCAATTCCAAACCTTTTGTGGCAGCCTATCCTGATCCATTTTCGTCATGTGGCCATACCACAATAGTTGTTTCCGTTCTATTTCATGTATATATTATGTGCCTACTTGCATTATTTTTCTTATTCTTTCATTTCTTTCATGACCTAATAATGTTTACTTTCAGCAGCGTCTCCAGTACATCATCTCCGTTGACATTATTTTGTTTTCCATCCTCTTATTTAGCGCCCACACTTCACTTCCACAGGTAACACAGCTTTCAACAAGCGAGTGGATCATCCGCGTTTTTGTTTTCTTCGAAATATTGTCATTTCACACCACAGGGTGTAGCTGTCTAATTATAGTTTTTCTGTTTATTATTTTATTCTGTATGTCAATTTCATCTCTACCATTGGAACTTTCCTAAATATTTGCACGCATTTGTCGTTTTTATCATTTCATTTTCCACCCACCGAGTACCATGTACTGTGCCTTATCCATGGGAGTTAGAGATCAATCTCCAAACCCCATCTCGCGTATTCTTGCCTCAGTTTCCTGAACATGTAATCGATGTCATCTCCGGCTTCGCCTAATATAACCTGATCATCAGCGAACTCGAAAATATATATACGGGGGCGGCTAGTCATCAGAAGGTGGCGTACATTTCTTTCTCCAATCCCTCAGTACCGATATACTACATATATTTTAAATAACATTGGTGATATGCGGCATCCCTGTCGCAACCCTTTATTTACAATGAATTCAATTCGAGTAGTTGTTTCAATCATGTTTATTGGAAAAAACTATTAGAAATTGTACTTGTTTGGATTCGGTTTGAATTTGAATTAATCATCAGAAAGTACACATGGCGTATTATATAACGTATTATTGAGAGTAAAAGTTTAATTGAAAAACCATTGACGCAATAAATATTTGGAAAAGTATGATTTATTAAAATCAGTGTGGCTAGCGCATCCTGAATACTTTGATGACAATTCAGTTTTCTTATTTCAAATTGCCACTCCATGATTCTAATATTTTGGAAATGTATAATACTTAAATTCCTTAATTGTCATAAGCAAACATGGAGATAATAAGGGCTCGGAAATAATACTACTGTTGAATGCTAAGTGGCAAATGTTTATTGATTTTAAGTGCATACATATATCTAAGTTTGCATATATAATTGAAACTAGCTCGCCACTATAACGCAGAGTAAAATAAGCATGTGCAACGTAAGCTTGTATACGCTTTGTTGGAAAGAATAAAAGAAAGAAAAGCTCAACTCAACAAGCGCATCTAAAGCGAAGCTTAAATTTTTTTGCTTCCATTCATAATAGGCTCATAACTGCTTTGTACGTCGTTCTCTTATATTGTTTGCCTGCGCCTAAATTTAATAAAAATATATGTAAACAGAATTTTCTATTCAATTCTCCACCAAATTAGCGGCACTGCTTTCATTACTTTTACGACATTTAATTATCTGGGCGGTAATTGCTTTTATAATAGATTTTTGTGGCGGAACTCGCCAGCATGTATTAGAGGATCATTAATTTCGAACACGTACATAGACGAGTTATCTATGAACCAGCGCTGAACATGAGCCCCAACGTAATAAGTGTGTGCTCTTCGGAACATGGCTATAAACCGAGTATAAAAATTATAGCTTAATCTCTCCTGGAAGAGCCTTGTAGTACATATAAATACGCTGTTATTTACCAAACCGTTAACCGTTGTAGGTATAAAATGTTTTAGCACAGTTTCGTGTGTTATATTTTACGGGACAACCGCCCGTGTATAAGGTATGTTAGGTTTTCCCATGTCTATAAAATATAGTTTTATTTTAGAGATATCGCGTGTTTGCAGTTGAGAATCACGATTACAGCTATTGGTTTGCTTTGATACTAAATTGCTTTTAATTTAATTAATATGGCGTACACGAATACTTCAACAGGAAATTGTATCTGCAGATATGTATATGTATAGACATGATGTGTAAAGTCTTCGTGTCGTAAAAATCATGAACAGTTTATGACAAAGTAAATATTTAGTTTACTTCCTATCACGATTTACGTGAACTGATACAAATAGCACAATCTTGCCAAATATTTTGAACTGCTATTTTGAGCTAGCGATATCTCTCCTAACAGACCTGTTGATATTGCTAATGTTTTTTCAGATGTTTTCACACCCAAGATCTCCACCAGTTTCAATTACCCATGTCCTGATTTCGACAGCTTCATTGGTTACTTCACTTATAATGATATTCTACGGGCGTTAATCAAACTCAAAACAATAACATTATGTCGGTATGATGGTTTTCCAAGCTTCTTCATTCATGATTGTGCTTCAGCGCTTTTTGATCCTCTCTCGATTCTTTTCAACTTTACAGTTTGTACGCCTTTTCCATCTTACTGGAAAGTAAGTAGAATTACACCGGTCTTCAAGAAAGGAGATCAACATGGTATTTATAACTGTCAACCTATAAATATATTATCTAATTGTGGTAAGGTTTTTGAATAACTTCTTTATGATGGATTATACAGTTGCGTTAAATCATATTTCTCTATTTAGCTGCATGGCTTTCTCAATGGTCGTTCAACTTCCACTGATTTAGTTGAAGTTACACAAGATATTACCGATAGCCTTGATAAACCTCCACAAGTGGATGTAATATACACTGATTTTAGCAAAGCCTTCGACACAATTGATCATGTTAACATCAAATCTATCTGCCATTGAATTCCGTCCTGCTGCTGTTTCTCCAATCCAAACATATCTTAGCATCTACAGGCGTACCTCAGGGCTCAAAGTTTGGCCCACTTCTATTCTACATAAACGTAAACGATCTATTACTTTCTCTGAACTGTAATATTCTAGCTGATGCGGACGATTTAAACATTTATACTATTATAAACTCAGAATTAGATTCTTTAAATTTATAGGAACATTTATAGGAATATTCGATTACATCTCCAATACCTCCATACCAAGAGTGAGTGTGTACAAGGATCTTGAGGTGCTGTTTGATGCACAGCTATCTTTTGCGCAACACATCGATGCCATTTCCTCCTCGGCTTCCTCGTCAATTTTTTCTTTGTTTCGAACTTGTAGACATTTTTTCAATAAAGATGCGTTAAAGGTTATGTCTTTTTCGCTTGTACGCACTAAATTAAAATATGCATCATTCGTTTGGTATCCATATTATCATTATCAATAATTGTTAAATGGACCTGTTCAGAAAAGGTTTCTTAAATATTTATATTTTAAGTCAGATGGTATTTATCCTGCACGTGGAATTGAGTTTACTTAATGGGCACAAATTGGAATCGTTATCTTACCGTAGAGATGTAGCCAGTGCCAAATTCCCATTCAAACTTATTCACCATTTTGTTGATTCTCCCGCTCTACTTTCTCGTATTCCGTTTTCCGTCCCTCAATGGCAGCATATATCTTGTGACAAGTTTCATATGCCTAGTGCCCATACCAACATTTAAAAGCATCTTTAACACATATGTGCGGGAATACAAACACAATGTATCCGGATCCGTTGCTCAAGTTTCAAATACAGCTAGGAAGTTGTTCGCAAGTGTATGTTTCTGTGTTTGTTGAAAGAGCTTTGTTATTTATTGTTGTTTGTTTTCTGTTTCTCTTTTTGTATAGATAGTTAGCTGTTGTAACTATTGATTGAACTGGATATTATTTCCTTGCTTTATATTGTCCTGAAATTGGATTTATTAATATCTGGTGGGCAATAAAGACTATCACTATTATTATAATTATTACCACTAATCTTTCAACATTTAATACATCTGGCTGGTAAGTTATTCCTCGAAGACAATTACAAAGGGAACGAAACTGCTATAGACGATTGCAGGTTAACGGTAAATAAATGAATTGATTTCTCTTACGCGAGTTTCACCTCCCAGAGTGAGAGAGTAGAGTTAAATTCTGTTGCAGAATTTGCTATGTTTCGTACCATGTTTTCAAAAATATGTTGCTAAAGTTCAAAGCCAGCGAATAATTGCCAGTATCAATTACGGAATGTAGTGAATGGATTGTTATGGCAAATGTATCCATGGGGGCGAGTGAAGTTATACGATTCGTAGCACCGCCTTGTTGAAATTACTGTCTACGTAGCAATACATCTGGTGCTCCGCAGAAACGCTTGTAGTCTTGTACAAAAAATATCGGAACTTGATGGTGGTATCTTTCACTATTGACGGTGATAATACGGTCTGCGTTATCGCTAATGAAATAAGAACCTATAATTGTGTATCTAAAAACAGCACACCGTACAGTTTTTTGAGTGGCGCAAACCCAATAAATCTAAAAGACTACCTACTAATGTGGAAAGAAAGGGATTCACTTGAAAACTCTCATTTACATCATTACAGACGCTTCCATTGTTATAACTATACATTTATAAAGTGCTATATATATATATATATATGTATATATATATATATATATATATATGTAGATATATATATATATATATATATATATATATATATATATATATATATATATATATATATATATATATGTATATATATATATATATATATGCATATAAAAAGAAAGAGGAAGTGGTTGTGCTAAAAAAAATAACAGCCAAAGAAACCTACAACTGCACAGCAGAATTGAAAGAGTAACTATACGGAATGTGGATACTTCATTTATGTAGGTTATTAAAAGTAGAAATGCAATATGAATCGGAAATAGACGCAAATAGTTTCGATTCTTGTTAAATTGGATGGCCGCCCTCCAGAAACTAATTGATCGACTGCCATGTTGATAAAGATTGCAAGAAATGTTTGGCCGAGAAACGCATCGGCTACCACAACACGCATGGTGTGATATCGCACATTAAAGAAATGTAAACCTTTCCCAGGAATCTGCATCATCTCAGCTAGATAGAGATGTTGATCAAGATTAAATTAGAGACCTACACAAAAGCTTCTTTGAAGCAGACCTTGGATTCTTTTGCAGCAAGGTAATGCAACGTTGCTTCTGTATACAGTGCATGTAACTAAAGGTTTGGTATGTGAAAATGTATTCTATTTACCGAATTCGCTTGCCCAATCTATACACTCGAATTTAACCCGAAACGTAATTGGAATCCAAATTAAGAGAAATGTGGGAAAACATTGGTGCACTGTACTGTTTAAATTAGGCAACCACCAATCAACTTCGCCGAGATCAGAAAAAATGTCAATGTTTCTGTTAATTGGCAATACACCAAAGTTGGTTCTATTTGGCTGTGATAAAATGGTTGGCATTTTATTACTAAACTTGAACTGCTTGATAGCTCAGTTTTAAAAAAAAATAATTGCGATAGAAAAGAATGAGGTATTTTTAAAGAATGTCTTTATTATCAAACCAATAAACGCAAACAATTTCGAATATGTTAATATCGTTTTCCAATATTGTCTAATAAGTAAACGAAACTATTACGTTCTTCTTACTTTCTTTCATATAAATTTAAACTAACATTATCGAAGCAACGTTAGTTTACATAAAATAAAAATGTACCTTCACGATGCACTGTGTAGCAGATAAATTAAAAATACCTCTACGTTTATACACAGCACGGTGTCAAGTCCGCCAACTAGACACGTCGAACATATTAAAGCTCCGAATATCTGTTTAAATAGTGAAGAAAACGATGAACGTGTACATACATTCCGTGTTTTAAGAAGTCATAAATTCCGTAACAGGAAACGTTTAGTAAAGTGCAGCGTTATGGCAGATACGTATTTAATTACTTTATGACGACAAACTTCCGCTCGTAAGTCCAATAACATCAGATAGCGTTTTGAACATTACCTGGAAGTTTATTCTATCAAACTACACATTTTAGTAGATGTTCAACATTATAGGGGAACCGTTAGCGTCGGAGATATGCAAATGAATCGGAAGGTGATTTGTCGTCATCCACGATCTCTATACGTTATAATTCGTTTAGGTAAATGCGCTGGGGTATCAATTATGGCGTGTTTATTACCTTAAAATAATAATCCTTAATGTTTTAGTAACAAATATTGTGCTATGAATAGCCATATAATTATGCGATGTATTATACACCTAAGTACAGTATCGCTCATAAATTTAAGGCTTCCTCTCAAAAATAGGGAAATGTCAAAAAAACAATCATGGCAATTTAATTATTTTTTAATTGATTTTAATTGATGTTAACTACGTTAAGATATGGTGTAATAATATTTCTAAAATTACACAAACTATAAATGATGAGCTATATGATGACACTCCGGCGGAATTTTGGAAGGCGGGCATAGAGGGCACGCTGAATCATATATCATCACTAATAAAGGAAATCTGGCCATAGGAGCAACTATTGATAGATTGGGTTAACGCAGCACTAATCCAAATACAAAAAGGGTGATATTACCCACCGTGAAAATTGGAGAGGAATTACGCAACTAAATTGTATAAATAAGGTGTTGATCGATATTATTTATAGGCGAATGAAACTTGAAGCGGAGAAAGTTAAGTGATAAACAAGCCGGACTTTCTTGATGATAGGAAGGAACAGGGAAGAGATGAGCTTCGCATTCCGGAGTCTATGGGAATGGCTTCACAGAAAACGACCAATGGTAAAAAGGACAATCCACACTGGTAAACAAGGACATATATCAACTAATCTATCTAAATTAGATAACAATTTTTGTCTTTATTATAAATTTACTGATCGCGTCATACACGATTTTACGGTTTTCTTGAAAAATACAGATAATAATGGTAGGCACAGTAACAAGAATAAGCTCCTCCAGAAGGAACTTTATGTGATTAGAAAATTTGGGACATTCCAGGAACAAGTGATTGAGGTATCCCAGTGACTCTCTACACGAACACGAAGGTGAATCAATCAGTCCTACAAGCAAGCCGGTTTCCGACGGCGTAAATTCTGTATAAACCAGATAGCTGTTTTACGGATCATGATAAAACAGACTGTAGAAATGAATCCTAATTTGCTTCACGTCTTTATCAACTTCAAGAATGCTTTCCACAGTTTAAAGCATAGATAGTATTGGGATGATTCGGCATTCCCTTAAAATTGTTAAGATTGATCAAAATGATGTACACAACACGAACGTGCCAGGTTTCACATAAAGATCTATTGAGCAACGAAATAAGAATCGAGAAGAAAAGGCGTTAAGTAGTGATGCAGTCTACCCCTTCTATTGCTCAACGTCTGTTTGGACTATATAATGCAGAGAAGTATTAGAAAGAGTAACGGGTGCAAATTGTAGCACCTGAAAAAACTGTGCATAGGTAGATAGAAGCGGTAAAAATATTGTATCAGTATCTACGGACGGTGAAGCTGTGTGCTTAAGAAGACGGATCACTTCTACCAAGCCACTATTTCATAAAGGAAATGAAAGAAGACCGTTTAATTAGACTTCGAAACATGGAAATTGAATTTCTGATAACAGGCGACGTATTTCTGTTCGAAACACATCTTAAGAAAAAAAATGTTGCCACAATTCGTCGTCCTGTTTGTAAAACATTAGACGAAAAGATTTTAGGTTTCCAAACATATGTAGAAGTTTTCATTCAACATCTTCCCCTAAGAAGTGTAGGAAAAAACTTAGGTCTAATACTTACCAGAGAAAAGTTTCATTTCGAAATAATCACAATCAAAACCTTAAATCTGCTTCTACAGGAAGCAGTAATAAAACTAATCAATGTCATTAATGCCCCATCTAGATTGAGATACCTTTTTAAGTTGTGGAAATCTACAGATGATCTTCAAGCTAGGAAAATCCTATTCATCGTATAAAACTACCTCATTGTTTCCTGTAATCTCAAAGCTGTTCGAAAAATTGTTACTCCAAAGGATAGAACCAGTAATTGAAGAAAAGAACCTAATACCTCCTCATTAGTTTGACTTCAGAGAAGTCAGCTCTACTATTTTCTCAGATACCGCTTTAAATAAAATTTGACATGAAGGGCTCTTCTATAAGCTGGACAAATTTCTTCCTCAACAATATTCAGATATATATGTTAATATCTGATATGTCAGATAAAATAAGAAGGAAATTATTTTGATCTGAAAGTAATTAAGGCTGGAGTACCTTAAGGTACTCTACTTACCGTAACCAGTAATATTCTTAACATTAGACATGAATCAATTGCCACTTTTGCTAACAATGCGGCAATTATTGCTGTTAGAAAAGGTTACAAGGAAACTACCACGATGTTACAAAGAGTTACTTACAAGATTAACGCATGAGCCAAGCGATGGCGTATCAAGTTTAATGAAGTTAAATCTGTTCATGTCAATTTCACTAACACACAAAATGATTATTTATTTGTCAGAATAAATAACACCCACATTTCTGACCATTTCGGAGGAGTGTCTTACCAGTATACAACACAATCCAAGGGATTTCTTCATGCGTTTCGCAACCGAGGATGAGACTTGGATCCCCCATTACATACCGAAGACCAACGAACAGTCGAAGCAGTTTATCTTTCCGGGCGAATCGACGCTGAAGCAAAAAAACCGTTCCATCGGCCGGAAAGGTCATGGTGACTATTGCTTGGGATTTCCAAGGTATGATCGTCATCGACTATCTGCTGAAGGAAGGACGATCACAGAGCAATATTACAGCGATTTATTGACCCGATTCGATCCAATATCGAAGGAGAAACCGTCTCTTTTCCACCACTACGATGCGCTGGTTCATTCATCCTGCATCATCGTGTCCAAATTGAATGAGTTGCGCTACGAATTAGTCTCTCATCCTCTATATTCACTGAACTTAGCCCCAAGCGACTTTTTCCTATTCCCAAGCCTGAAAAAGTCACTAGAAGGAAAGGGATTTGCCTCAAATGAGGAGGTCAACGCTGCCATAAATGGCTATTTTGCAGACTTCGAAATATCTTACTTTTCCGATGGCTTGAAGAGACTGGAGCAGCGTTTGAAAAAGTGTATTGAGCTTCCAGGAGCCTATATCCAAAAATAAAAATAAAAAACCACATCAATACCGTGTTTTTCTTGTGGATTCCAGAATCAGGTCACACTCGTATTATATTCAGCTCTATTAGTGTATCAAGCAAAAATTCTGATCCTGTCGGATTAAGATAAATTTGCAGTAAATTGTTAGTTCTAAATCCATTTCGCTACGTAAATATGACATCACTAAATAATGAACGGCTTTTTTTCTTGCGTATGTACATTTTAACATTCCGGCGGGCATCATTTCTCGAAAAGAATGTGGAGACTTACGCAATGTTCCTCATGTTTCGCTAATTCATATTAGTAATACCTATTATGAGTAAGTACGAATATAGCACAGTTTGTGGGCTCCCATTATCTACATACGTATTTTTTATAATATAACCTGTTCCGCTCTAGTGTTATAATTTCTAACACAGCTGTATTTTTATGGTTAGAAATGTATTGTTTTCTTTTAATAATCTAATCCAATTAATAAGTCTGAATATGCATAGATATCTTAACGTTGTTTTTTTTCGGCAAAATTGCACAAACGGCTAACATAATTACGAAAATTATTATCAGATTCATAACGATGCCCTTGCTTATTTAGGATCAATTTACTTTATTCCACATAGCATATGATGCTTCCATTTACTACCTTTATTTTATATGGACATGAGGATACTATTCTGTTGTTATTCTAACAAAGTAAGGTAGAGCTTCATAATGGTATAGTCTTTGTTGTGGTGCTTGTTATGGGTACTGCTATGTTTAGAATAATTTTGATGAATAGGAATAAACCTGACGTGAACTCGAGAACCCAGTTCGTCCTCTTTGCCGTAGATTACGTTTCATCTTTCAAATAATATTAGACGAGACATGTTTAGTTCAGTACATACATAATCGATTTTAATTACTCCCGGTATATTTGTGTATATGTTTTTTATTAAAAATGCTTCACGAAGTTTACCTAAAATTAACCAATTCGGAAACAGAATATCTCAGTGTTACACTCTTCAGCGATAAAAAAGTAGAGATATTTAAAAATATATTTATTGTTCATTTAGCAGAGCTATACATACATATACATATACGCTATCGTGTTTCTGGTATATCTTCATGTTTTTGTAAAGCAAAGATGTAAATACACGATGCGTTAATACATTAAACTGTTTTCAATTATACGTGGGTGTGTACGAATGCACATATGTATCCAAGGCAATCAAAATCCTTATACAGATTTGGATAAATACATTAGGTGAGACTATCTGTATTTATACGTACTCGCTTTATCTGGATTTTTATAGGTTTGTAGCTTTGGCCAACGTTTTTCATCATAAATATAAATCTTCTTGGAGATAAGTATATGTTCATGAAATATCAAACTGTGATAGTTTCAACACCCACCACTAAAGCATTTAGATTAATTCATTAAGAATACAACGATAATTGGAAATTCTAGATGTCAACACCGTAAAACGTACACACCATATATGTAAAACGTCTCTATTTTACAGTAACTGTGTTGAATTACTTATCTCAACCTACAATCTTCATTGACCTATACCATTTGCAAGTAATTTCTCACGTTACGTTCATGTTTCCACTTTTGCTTTTTTAGCTTGTCTGAGCTTGATTGTCGTGAAATTTCATCAGCGCAATTTGCATAAATTTGAGATAAATGGCATACAATTGTCAAATTATATGTTTCATGAGAGGTTTTGTTGTCACATCAAGAATCGCTACGAGACGACATCGCTGCACCTTAAAAACTTTCGGCGGCGTAATAATATAGGTACAGGCTCTCTCGCAAATATACCTTTTTGTGGAGTCACTCTTTTTCTATCAACAGCTACGCCCACACTGATAGAAGCGTGATGTCGGAAAGTCTCTCTGTTTCTTATTATCGTAACGTAGGAAGCCACAAAATAATAAATAAATAAAAGAAAAGGAGAGTAAAACCAGTCAATTATTGTGTCGCTTGGAGTAACTAGAAATGAATAAACAATATATGTATCTAACACCACAGTACATAATGAAACTTGCAACGACTTCTACAACAACGAAAACTGGATAATAAATTGTCAACTTAAATGTTACATTATTTCAAGTCTAAGGAATACAAACGAACATCTTTAAATAACCAATAAGAAAGAATGGCAGTATTTAAGTAGGTAACACTATCTTAGGTATCGTTTGAGTGTAATAAATAGTCTCGGCAAAAAGGGGCAAGTTTAGTGCCACGCGGAAAGCAACGTGTAGGGCTGAAACGCACAGCACGGAGAATCGAGTACCCGTGTCAAAGTACGCTTGTTCAGTATTATTCGACTGGGCGTTGTGAGTGCTTGTCAGTACACAAATACATACTTATAAAATATCGCATTTAGGTACGTTCCGGAAATGGCTTATTTAATAAACTAGAAAACGTAATAGCGGGCATGCCGGATTTAGAACACGAAGGCGGTAAAATTAAATGTGTGAAGTGTGACAACCAATTGACGTGTACTAGCAGGTGGAAGTGTGAACGCCACCTAAAAAGTATAAAACACTGTTTTGCAATCCGTAGTAAACGATACAGCGAGCAATTAATATTTGATGTCGGTGTTTATTTTATTCTATGTAATGCACGGTTCACTTTACTAGACAAACAAGCATATATCTCCTTCTGAAGCAAGTAGTCGGATTATATATTACCAAGTCGGACATCGTTAAGAAACTTTGTGCCATCTGTTCGTGACTATGTGGAAAGATGAATTAAAGCACATAAAGAATTATGGTTATGTGTGGGCGAAACCGATCGGCAAAAATATTTTGTTGTGAATGTGGTGATACGTACAAAGGAACCGTTGTCCCCCATCTTACTTGCTTCCAGAGGAGTTGCAAAATGTACTTGCGATGAAATTTCAAAAGTGGTCTTGAGAACATTGAACAAATTTCAAGTTTCAACAACCCTACTTTTAATGTTTGTGAATAACCGTGCCTCTAACTTGCTTTCTGTTACTTGTAACATGTAAAATTCATGCTTTAAACCTTCTTCCACACGTAAATGCTTTAATAGCTCATACGAAGGTAGTATTTCTAAAGTTCGCACGACGTACAAAAAAATTTCATGAATTGTATCTCAAAGTGCCTGAACCGTCACAGCGGATAACTACGCATTGGAGAACATGGCTAAAAGCTGCTTTTTACTACTGCGAACATTTTGATGATGTAGAGAAGGTAGCTTTACAATTCGATCCGAGATACGTCAAAGCTGTCAAGGAAAGCCAAAAAATGTTTCAAGATAGTCAGGTAAAATGTGATTTAGAAAGTATTCGCAAGCACTACTATGTACTCGCGGAGGAAATTGAAAAATTACAAAATGATTGGATGCCGTTTGCGGATTCTGTTCCAATTGTGGATGACGTTCACTCACACCTATGTACGGCGGAAGGCGAAAGTGTAATACGAAAATTTGAAAGTGTTATTGACAAGGATTCAGATTTCGTCATACTAAAACAAATTTGTGAAGGTGGGTCGGAATCACAAAGATTACTTTTAATTTGCTGATATAACATCACTCGACGTGGAACGGTCGTTTTCATCATTAAAAATACTTGTTCTGCACGCCGTACTCATTTGACTGAAACAAGTGTGGAAACATATTTAATGATTTTAATATTTAATAGATGCCACCCAGTTTGTGATTTCGTGGAAACTTCTTAAACGAGTAACTGTTTCAGCACATTATATAATATATTTTTTATCGTTATTTTATGTGCAAACCTTCCTGTATCCGCATCGCCTATGCTCACTCGTGAAGGTCATGATCATAAATGATGCGAGTACGTAAACATTACTGAACATTCGCTTTGATACCGCGGCTCTGGCCCTCCACGTTGTTCTTCGCACTGCATTGTAACTTGCCCCACTTTTCGAAGATTAGTAATAAAATACCGCAGATCTATATGAAATAACAAACACACCATTGCCTGTTCTAAATCTTTGATTATGTGCATTAAAACCAAGTAAATCTATCATTTCCTGCAATACAATCATTCAAATGAACTAAAAATGACTAATAACTGAAAGCCGGTGTGTGAGTACCATCAAATATAAAAACAGTAACTGAAGGAATTCACAGGTATAGCATTACTGCTATACCTGTGTATACTTGTTAATTCATTATGCGGAATGCAGCGTTTCGAGAGCACGTGAGCTCTCATTGTCAACCGTGTTACCGAGTAACTGAAGATTCATCAAAATTCGTTTTCTCCATTCTAATTTGTATTTAGTATTAAAGGAGAAAATTTTACTAGACAGGGACTGATTTAAGTAGTTGTCAAAACAAATTTTGCTAAAAAGCGTTATATATATATTATATAATAATATATGTATATAATAATATTTGTGGGGCTAACCACAGATTTATACCAATTGCTATTGAAAGAATTCCCCGGTTAACCTACAATTTCAGACAAATCTGAATTTCATCCATCAAAAAAATTTTTAATTAGAAGAATGTTATTTATAAAGAATATTTATTTATGAAATTATGATTACAGACAAAGTTTTAACGTAGTTTGAAAAATTAGGTTTAATTATTTAATGTATCTAAATTTCAGTAAATTTAAGAAAATAGATTTGTTATCATTTTCAGTTAATTTTTTTAGTTGTTGGCTTTTTAGTTTTGTAACTAACAGGGTATAAAAATACAATACTTTTAAATATTTATAAGAAAGAATTTCTAATTTTATATTGAAAATATAATGTTTTTATTAATTATAAAAATATATGAAAAAAATATTCAATTCATCGAAAAATTTAAAGAAAATGTACCAAAAAATTATATGTGCATCTGACTGCGTTCTCTAAAACTATAGGAGATTTTCTTGTGATGCTTGGTTTCCCGGAATTCGAACTTGATGTTGATGTGTCAACGTAATGCATATAATAGTACTTCTTGATTTGGCTGACATGACCGCACAGTTAATTACTTGTTCGATATACTCCCTTTCTTTTTCCCCATCACAACCTTGCATTAAGTGTTTAACATGTACAAACGTTTCAGTTGATTGTAGTGGAACCTAGGGAAAATAAACATGCACTAAAATTGTGGGATCAAAAAGTACAATCTATTCTTAAACACTTTTATGAATTACATCAGATCGGTAGTATGCGGAGAAGTTCCGAAAACTAATACAGAGCATAAAAATACCAATACTTTGACATCTTACACTAATATTCTATCAATTTCTACTAAGAAGATGTACGCGAGAAACCAAAAATTGCTCTAACAAAGGGCAGGATTATCATGCCTTAAATATGTTTTCCTACACTAGAAGAAAATAATATTGAGCATATCCTACGGTGGGCTACTTGCACACAAGGTTTTAAAGTTTTGCTGAATTTTCGGGTTGAGAACTTTTTCTTGTAAAAATAAGCCCGTATAGCTTATTGTATTCGTGATGTCTGTAAATGCGCGGGAGAGTGCAGTATAGGAATGATACCTTAGACTGGATACTTTCCGGGACTGAATCCATTTTCCTGCGTTTAACATTCCCCATGCCTTTTGATACATTCACAGTGTTAAAGTCCATTACTGTAGATAGCATTTTCACAGCCTTTGTAAGTAAGCTGGACTGTAACAACCTAACAGATATAAGTTTTGGCTTTGAACTCATACGGTTTCTTAGTATAATAACAACAAATTCAAGGTGTAGTTTTAAATAAACAGGGAATAGGGATACATTACAATATATCGCCTGTTGCTAGCTTTTTCTAAAAGCAATTGCACTATCATGTGAAAACGGGATCAAGAAATACGTAAAGTTTCTAGCCAACAAAAAAACCAGTATATCAAATTTATGATATAGCTTTTGGTACGGTATGATTTAGAACAAGGAAATTAATGAAGTTTGTTTATCAACGCGGAAACCTAGATTAACAAGAACATTTTCCTCGCATTCAATTTATTAATTAAGATTAAGCTCATATTACCAGCACGGAATAAAGCAGTGCTTTTCTCGGGAACGCAAAGAAACTAAAAAGCTTTCATACTTCTGTTGGAGCTTATGAAAACAAAACTTGGATCTTTTGAAATGAAATTTCTAAGTAGTCGTCTCTTTTACGAAAGCCACGAGATAACGTCACGAACCGACTGAATGAACTTAAGAAATTAAACATAAATAAGGATAATAGTAAGTGTAAAGGAAGAAGGATATTGAGATTTTAATTAAATTGCGCACGTAGACAATGCGTAACCTAATTTTTCAGAATGAAAACGTTTGACACTTACTTTGTAAACAAAGCAAAATCTATTACGATATTAATGCTAAATTTTGATATCTATGAAGTAACCGACCGAGCATGGAGCTTATCCGAAATTGTTCACTGTTTTTTGAACTGTCAATATTTATGACATCATACACGTGTAAACTGGGTACAATGCATTGATTTTTAATCATATGTATAATTGTAACTTAAGTCGCTAAATAGTACTGGCCTGTATCTCTCCCACACTCGCGCGGCATTTTTCATTTTACTATCGATTGTTGTGGCTGTTATAATTCTTGCAGGTTAACAATTTCAAATAACAATAAATTACATACATGCCTTCATCAATAAAAATCAATTACGTTTATATTAAAAGAGAGCACATAAAACAAGTCACTAACTTAAAGTAACACACAAATAACGGAAAGAATAAACATTAGAATGCTAAAGGATTAACAACTAGCTGCGATAAAACAAAAACCTGCAACAGTAGCACATGGTTGCTATTCCAATGTTGTGCTATGCATTTTGCACAACAATTTAGGAAACATAACGACAGGACCAAACATTTATACACCAAGTAATTGTCTCGGTAAAATATAGAACAGCAAAGTAAGAAAAATGAGAATAATGCGGACCCAGTGTTATTCTCAACGATGATGTGTCGGCGCAAATACGTTCATAATGTTAATGTTGTACTAACCAAAACTCATATAACTAGTTTTTATAAAACTAAGTGTTGTTTGGCAAATAGCAGTCATCTTGCATATGTTTGGCAATTTTTGCACTAAGGGTAGCAAAACCCATCACACAAATTTAATGAAGCGCTATGTATCATCATTGTTTGTTTCTTTTGACTTTCTATCAGGGTGTAAGCGAATGATAGAGAAGATTACAAAATTTTCTATAGCGAAATGTAATTTACTTTACGTATTTTACTGTCTTATTACCACTAAATATTTATATACAGGCTGTACGCTTTCGTAGAGTACCCAGAATACCATTGCAGCTATCCGAACGCTGATAAATATGCCTTATCGTTTCAATCCTCTTTACTTTGAAACAATATAGTCAAATTGACTCTTCAAAAAAGAATTTAGACAATTTTTCGTGTGTATTATTTATACTTAGAAAAGTTAAAGAGAGTTAAAGTTCAAGACATTAAACTTCAAAATAACCAACAACGGAGATTATAGGAAGTGTATTGGAGTAACTCACCATTACAAGAAGTCGATAAAGTGGCGACAATTTCGTTCGAAATATATAACCTTATACAAACAAATATTGTACTAGTTGAGTGTGCATCCTTATTGCTGAATGTATTGTAAAATATGGATGGTGAAAATTCAATCTACAAGAAGCACACGAAGTCCAGAAATGTGGATATACATTAGTATGTTGGTTTTATATATATACTGGCTGAGTTAAGTACAATTGTAACGGCTCAAAACAAAGAAGACTCCAAAAAATATAATCGATTTATATGTGTCGCTTTATGAAACTTTGGTAACTTTGAATATTTCGGAGATTTTTTTTACTTTCATTTCCTTCCGGATTTTTCGAACTGGGATCAAAAGTTTTTGAAGGCTTTTGTTTCAATCAAGTACTGATTCTTGATCACTACCGATTTTGCTATTTCGAGTCAGTACACCACTCTGTTAATCTCGAATTTCCCGTGCCAAATGAGTTCTGTTAAATATAAACTAGCGCTACTTCTGCCATTGGTGCATTTAAAGTACTATAACACTTAAAGAAAGCCCATCGCCCGTAATCGTACGTTAGCAAAATATTAATAACAAAAAAATTATTTATCAAAATAGATAAACACATTTAATCGTATCTTGACCATAAAGATTTTAAACTTTCCATACTTGTCGTACGTGTGGTACTAAGAGCAGTCATCAATGGTGGAGCAAATAGCGCTGATTCTCTTGCACTTGTCGAAGTGATTAACAGGTCATAGAAACCAAGCAACGACAAACTCACTGCAAATTTTATTGCAATTAGCAACTATGGCCAAGAAAATAATTACAAGTGATTTCAAGTGAGTTTATGCAAATATCTTTTCGAGTTGATGAACGAATGGGTAACTAAAATTTTCCTACCGATAAAGTACTATTGGACCATCAAGACCGCCCACCAGCTCCGCACTATAAGGATTTCTTTGCTACTAATATTTACTTTATGTAGGTACGCGTGACTCAAATGGTAATAGCTGCTGCAACCGGAGGAACTATGTTTACCCGTAGCTTCTGCCTTTGTAGGGAATAACCGTATTGAACAAAGGGATGCTTTTCTGTTACAGCGTGTCCGATTTCTTCTCGAGTTCGTTTTTCTCCTGTCAGGCTATTTTGAATTCTTCTTCCTTATGAAGCAAACTTTTAATGGTTTTTTAGAATTTTTTGCGTTTTTATGAGTCCGCTTGAACATCGGTAAGCATTATTAAAACCTTGGGGCACTCGTGTCGACAAGAAGCATGGTATGGGGAGATTCGTAGGCATGCATAGCATGGTGAAATCGTGGCTCATGGATCACGATTCATAACGGAATAGAATCGATTCGATCCAAACTGCTACGGTATTTTAAATCAGAATACAAATGTGTATATTTACTAATTTAATGGCTTTCTTGTAACCTACATTTTCATCTATGCGACATTTTCGCTTATCGGTGTAGAGTTAGTTGGAAGCAATAATATTTAATCTAGAAGTAACTTAAGTGAATCAATACACATTTGCGCCATTTTAAATAAAATAATCTTGTCCGACTCCAGCCCAACTTATACCAGCTGTTTACTACTGCTTACTACTGCTAAGCTTTGCCTCACCTCTAATAGCTTCAAGAAAGTTCAACTCCATTTTATAGTGTATAACAAGATGTTAGCTGCGCCAATAGACTTTACAGATGAAACTACGTACTTGACATTCTCTTATAACCATTATAATAACAGAGAGATGGTGTTTTAAAACATTCAAAGCGAAAGTATCACCCCATAGCTTCGACACCAATTGTAATAGCCGTGATGTTATAGCTCCACTGTTATTTTCATGTTAAAGGAGCCCTAGACCATGTTATAGTAATTGTTACTGGAAACATAGCGTTTCAATTACGGCAAATTGTATTACTACTATATGTACTACAATATTTGGTAAAAATGTTTTACAAATTAAAGTAATTCTTCTCTATATTTGGAACACATTCGAGCAACTATGAAGGTAACAGATTATTTCATGATAATAACTCAGTTTTGATACCTAGTAGTTTGACTCGCAATTAATAGTCTAAGAAATAATAAGGAACGTCTATTATAGTAGCACGCCTGATTGTTATTGTTTGAAAAAGCAATTTCTGCAATAGAAATCTTCGAAACGTAAATAAGAAAAGTAAGGCTATTTCGTAACAAGAGTACATATATGTGTCACCCCCTTTACAAATTGATGAAGGAAAGACAATAGCGTGGTTCGATAGTGAACTACCTGAAGAACTACATGTAACGGTAGATTCTATTAACGTGTATGGGAGCCTTTTCGTGATATATGAGAAAAGAAGAGCGATGACAAGTATCTGAGAGTTCAATCTAAGGCGACTTCGATTGTGAGGAAGGAAATAGTCCCACTGGGTGATAAATTAAGGCTCCTTGCATTGTTTCGCATCCTAGGGTGCCTGACAAGGATATACGCTCCTTCTATTGGTCGGGACGTCCTGTAAAGGATTCTAAGAGAGGAAACGCGCCATCAATTGAAATCGGCTGACAATAGACTTTTTTCGTAATTAACGGGAATTTTGTTGGTATTTTGGTCGTGAAAAGATCTTTGTCGACTCTGTGTGCGTTGTGTACCGAAGGATGGAACGAACATAATAATGTAAACAAAATGATTAATAACGCTGGCAATATTGCGGGCCTTCGCTTTGGCGAGATTCGTGGCAGCGAAATGAACTTTTTTCTTCCAGTAATAAATAATTAATTTCTCTAACGCTGCTGACATGAAAAATGTTAGGTGTATACAATATATTATAATTAATTATTAAATAGATGCTGGAGAGGCACTCACTTTATAGCATTTTCGTTTACATTTAAATACTCTATTAATTAGTACGTTATAAATTACACGAAATGAATTAGCTTTGAAACTGGCTAACATCTAATTCATTCTTCTAATGAGTATTTTGTTACTTACAATTGATCATGGAATATATACAGGTAGACGAAGCAAGCATCGCAATGTATTATATATTACTGCCATAATATATAATACGTTGAGATTATAATGTTGCTCTCTTGCTCAGAATGTGCTACTCCTAAAATAGACGGAACGCGTCAAATAATTATATAGGAATGAACATTAGATGAAAAACAACATTATTAGAATGTAGTGTTATTGGTAGCAAAAGTAACAGCATCTATTACTCAACAACTCTATGCCTTCTACAGAATAAGGATGATATATAAGAAAAGAGCCACTAAAATGCAATAAAATACTGTACACTATATATACCGCATTATAACCGAGAAAATATCAGAACCGATACATATTTGGCCAATATATTTTGTAAATTTTTATTTTCTTGTGGTAACTTTTCCAAAGTTTTGGAAATTATGTTATATAAATATATTTATTCGCACGTTGCTGCTAAATTCTCCGGGCAACATGGTTTTATTGAAAGCAAATGAACAGTGCCCAACGTTTGCGCATTTTCCCATGATGTGTCTGAGGCTTAGATCTACGTCTTCGGACAGATATCACTTATACAGATTACGCTTTCAATAGGCTTGAACACAAAACTCTATTACGCAAATTGAATGTATGGGGAATCTCTGACGATCTCATGTTGTCATTGCAATTCTATTTGAGCGGGGGTACCAATTAAGTTGAATACTGTGGTTTTCAGTCGGATTTATGTCTGTCTCTTTCGGATGTACCGCAGGGCTCTGTTCTTGGACCACTTCCATTTATTGTTTTTATTAATGACCTTCCTGACCGGTCTATCTATAAGTGCGTACTCCACCCCGATGACCTTCCAAGTTTTCGGAGAACATACTCCAGTATAGATTGTGACATCTTGCAGGGTAACCTGCTATCTATTCATCTTTTGTGTCTAAACTACCATTTACCGATAAATATTGCTAAGAGTAAAGCGATGGCGTTTGCTCGTAGAACTAATACAGTGAGATATGCGTACAATGTTGGCTGTGAACTTTTAACGCGTTGTGTGGAGTACAGAGGTCGTGGCATATTTTTTGATAGTGGCTTAACATTTAATAAGCATATTTTAAGTACGCGTCAATAGCCTCTTAAAACATTAAGCTTTCTGTTTCGTAATACCAAACACTTAAGTAGTGATGCCTTTGTTGCTACGTATAATGCATTTGCTCGACCGAGATTAGAATATGGTTCTATTGTGAGGAATCCGGATTATCACTAATATATGAATTTAGTTGAGATGGCACAGCGTAAATTTTTGAAAACCTTATATTTCCGTAAGCACCACACCTTCTTGCAACATGGCTATCTATATACTAATCTTCTAAAATAATTTGCACTTATTTCTTTGGCGGATCCTCGTGTTGCATCACAAATAATTTTTGCACATAAGATTTTAAATGGTGATCAACAAGTTTCGGATTTGCTGTCCCTTTAGCTTTCTATCTGCCTGTGGTTAACACGCGCCACCAGATTGACATAATCAATCTGTAACAGTGTTAATGCATATGCATCCAGATTTGATTTGTTTAACGTTACTCTCAATGAGGCAACTTTTGTTTGAGCAATTTTCTGTTGCATAAGAAATTTCTGCATTTTCGTTTGCTATTGTTTTTTATTTTTTGGTACTACACATTTACTCTTGTTTTATAATAGTTATTATGGTAAGATTATCCTGTAATAAGCTGTATGCTGTTGAGTAATTAATTATCATTATTATTATTATTATTATTATTATTGTTATTATTATTGTTATTATTATTATTATTATCGTTATTATTATTGTTATTGATGTCTTGGCGTGGCTGGAGCAGATAGTCATGAGTGAAGGAGTTGGGGAGTTATTATTATTGTTATTATTATTATTATTATTATTATTATTATTATTATTATTATTATTATTATTATTATTATTATTATTACATTTTATTTTTATTATAATGGTATAGAAAATATTATATCCTGAAATCTTTAAATCGAGAAACCTATCCATTAGATTAATCGTCTCAGATTTTCTTAATATAACATGGCAGTTTCAATCGATGCATCAGGGGTGTTTTTTCGTGTAATATAAGCAACCGTTAATAGAACTGGCGTGTTGAATATGTCACTTGCAACATTTCAAGTAGCCAATATCGCATCCTTTTGATCTCAAGAAATAAGCTTGTCCTATTTTGAATATGTATCAGAACAGGAGTTGGAACGGTTTGTAGAACTACTTAGAACGTAAGCTATTGGAAATATAGCAGAAAAAGAAGACAACTCTGAAAGTATTGCATGTGCTTTTAGAATATATTACAAAATCAATGCCTAGAATACTAGAAAAGAAGTAAAATTAGGCGATGTTCTGTCCAAAATGTGAAAAAAATTTCAAAAAAGCGAAGTCGCTGTGCAAATTATATAGATAGGGAAGAAGTATTAACTACAAAATTTCAAAATCGCGTTCACTATGGACTAATTCATGACATGGATCTTCGACGGTGCACTGTCTAGTCTAAGCAAGAAACTGAACATCAAACGTCTAAGATGCATGATGGTGGATAAAGCATTTCAGGAAAGTGTACATTACTGTATCACAGACAATAACTATATTTGTTACTCGTTCTATATGTATTGGTATAGAGGACCTTCGGTTAATTTATTAACGAAGTTAAATCTGATATTACAAGTACCAAGAGGAACAACGTATACAACATTGATGAAAATGGATTTATTCCAGAAGTAAACTCTAGCAGTAGTTTAGCAATAAAAGGTCAGAAAACCAGCGAAGTTGCACAATTTCACCGGTCATTTTTACATATAAACGTTTGCTTTCGCCATTATTGTTGATATTAAAGGAGTCTACCATTACGTTTGGGCACTGAGTTGCACAGTCACAGTTAAAACCAGTAAATGTGTGTATTTCTTCTTCGACGTCAAGACATCTCCCAAGTCACTTCAAAATCTGGCTAGCTACTGTTGTTTCCCAAAATATTGTACCAAGTGCTATTGCCTTAATTCATTCTTGGTGTGGTCAGTGTTAACAATGTCAAGAAGTTAAACTAAACATTTTGAGTATATCAAAGAAATTTTTAATAATGATACAAAAATGGTAAGCACAGCATTCCCGGCTCTACATTATTTATTTTTCCGAAAATAATTAGCGTCAACCTTACTACGTAATATATTTCAAATTATATTATATAAAAATTAGTACCTCTTACAATTTTCAAAAACTCAGATATTGTGCAAGTTTATGGTGGGTGCTGCGGTTCGAAAGGAGGAAGTGGTTCGGCCGACAGTTTTTGAAGTTTCGTCGACATCTGAATTTTGGAGTTGCCGAAATTCCTTTTGTTGCATAAATTGTCCTTTATTATATTGAACTTCACCGGCATAGAGGTATAATTTTTGTTAATAAACGTTACAGCGAAACTCGTATCTATCGTCGTGCGCTAAATTTGCTGCTTGCATATGTGCATATGTTACACGACAAATACGACAGAAATGAGAAATGCGAACAGAAAACTCCTTTCAGTATCCAATAAGTTCGAATATTTTGTCGCTTTCAGTCTAGCGTATAAAATCGTTTCCTTCCATCGAACATTTTCCTTTTTGTTTCTATAATATACGTCGGTCAATAAGTATTTCTTGCTCTTACCTGTGCCATTTTGTTCGCGCTCCCAAAGCTTCTTACGTTCCCCAAGTGAGCAGCTTTACTTTTATGGCCACCTAGTTTCGGGGTTAAAGCGGAATACGAAAATCAATTTGCTCAATAAATATCTCTAAAGTTAAGTGAGTAGAATAAGATATGAAGGTACATATGTACGTATTCCAATATCCTGACCTAAAATGCTCGTATCCGTCTGTAATATTTCGTATGTTATGAAAACAGTACTTTGTTTAAATAACATTAAGCATCATGACATTCGCGTAAGTAATATATGTAAACTACTTATGCGAATAGGAATTAAAAACGAATATCGTATACATTGAGCAACTTTTCTTTGTTGTCAATTATGTAAATGATCGTAATAACCGACAGTACCTCAGTTGATGATGAGAGCATACGTTCTCTTCAAGGATTGTGTTCTGAATAGATACTTAATTTGTATGGTGTGGGGTTTACTGCGATACTTGTGCATTTTACAACCGAATAGTCCATGCAAACATTGCGATGCGGAATATCCGCTAATTGAGCATATTTTGAAGTCTAGTGTAGTCAGTCTCAATAAGAAGTTGTACTCAACAATTAATAATTCTCAGGATTGCAATCATTTGCAAAGCCAACTCGATATATTCCACACGTGGTGTGTCAACAACAAACTAACAGTTAATGTAAACAAATGCAAAATTGTCACCTACACTCGTAAGACGACTCCAATTATATATACCTACCACTTGGCTGGATCTTCTTTACCTAGAGAGACCTCTATGAGAGACTTGGGCGTCGTCTTTGACTCAAGACTGACCTTTATGGAGCACATATCCAGTATTTGTACATCAGCGTTGAGTATGTTAGGATTCATTATACGTGTTACACGACCATTTGCTTCTATAACAGCTATTCTTCCTCTTTATTTCGCTTTTGTTCGGTCTCGACTGGAGTATGCGTCCGTGGTCTGGTCACCTATGTACATCTATCAGATACATCTTCTTGAGCAGATTCAGAGAAGGTGTTTGAAGTTCTTGTACTTTAAAAAAATTAATACTTACCCGATACAAGGATTTAGCCACAGTGCTCTGCTAGACGCATTTAATATTGAATCATTAGAACTACGTCGAAAACAGGCTGAGTGTAAATTCCTATTTACTTTACTTCATAATGGTCTTGATGTACCTGAGTTGTTGAGTAAAATCAACTTCATTGTACCACGTTCAGGATCTAGGCAAACAAATACGTTTTACTGTTACGCACCTAGAACAAACATCGCCATCAGGTCCCCAATACACAGATTGTGTAGCAATTTCAACTCTATGGAGTTTGCCGAGTTGGATATACATACCTGCACTTTACCGTCCCTTTTGACGGTATGTAGATCGCGGGCGTTACACTTAGTTGAATACTTTTTCCGTTCTCTCTTTTTTCCTAACCACTGGTAAACTACTTTTTTTTTTAATTTAAATTAAAGCAACTAGTTACTAAGTTTTCTAATTTGACATACTTTAATTTTATGTTATTTATATTTGCATGTGTACATTATTTAACATTGCCTTGTAATTGGATATTTGTATCTGTTGGGCATTAAATATTATTATTATTATTATTATAATTCTAAGACGTACCTTGTATATCTAAAACATTAGACAGCATTGTAACGGATTAAGAAGTATACTGTGTAATCATAAGCAAACGATTGATACGTTAGAGTATGAATAATAATTAACCTCCCACTGCAAGATCTGGCAAACACTTTGAGGCATACTCGATGTTATGAACTTTTCCGCTACTTTCAGGGTATTTGGAGTATCCCCGATGTAAATCCACTACTGAATATCAATTCCTGAAAGAACAACTACGACGCATAACAAGTTCCTTGTTGCAAAATAAAGATGTTAGCACACACATGGCAGTACTATCAATCCCGTAATACCATGAATTTATATTCTGCTTTGTTCTTATTAATATAACGGAAACACTTTGACGCTGATGTATCCGTATATATGTGATCCTTTATCGCTTTATACCCTTCCTTCCCTTTCTATTTAACATTTTAAAACCACCATAAAGTTACTTTAAAATTAATCGATCCTTAATGACAAAACTCATTCCATTGTAATCATCAAGATGATATACGGGATACTAAATATTACGTTTTTAATTGCATCTTTATTACAGTTAATTACAACAAAACACTTCTAATCACCGACGGATCAGAATTGAAGCTTTGTTCTGGCTAGAATTAGAGTCGTTATGCTTTACAATCCTGAACAGTTATAAACAGATAAAACTTAATAATGAAGAGTTCTAGTGGTTAAACTGCACGAAGCAAATAAAATAATTTAAGCTCCAATAACGTTTTACTACAGTATCGTCAAAGAAATTATGACAAAGGCACAAGTGAAGCTATGAGTAAGGGTATGTATTTTTACATATACGGCTGTTGTTGCTTAGTGATAGTTATTTACATCTAGAAACTATTTAAACGTATATATATATATATAAATATATATACATATATACATATACATATATATATACATATATACATATACATATATGTATATAAGTTTAAATAGTCTATAGATGTAAATATTGTAGCGTATGTTTTCGCGGGTAGAGGATCTTATTATCCTCTTGGGTTTTATCCCGCGTTCGGTGTTGGTTCTTAGGAGAGCCATGTACGTCCTGACGTTTCGATGTAATCGCACACATCTTCTTGAGGTCGTGATATCAACTGCCAATCGAAAGCATTATATATATATATATGTTTCGTCGGATGTTTTCGCGGGTGTAAGATGTGTCGGAAACTTCTCGGGTATCCCACGTCGTTGTTTTATCCTTACTAGGATAGTGGCTACGCTATATATACATATATATATATATATATATGTCTTGTTATCCTCTCGGGTTTTGTCCCGGGTTCGGTGTTGGTATTTAGAAGAACCATGTACATTTTGACGTTTCGATGTAATCGCATACATCTTCTTCTCGAGGTCGTTATTTCGGTAGTCGAAATCACGACCTCAAGAAGAAGATATAACTAAATATATAATCAAAGAATAATAATAATGATAAAAGAAGTCAACTCGCCGAACCCGTACATATATATATATATATATATATATATACATATATATAGAGGACGCCTTTGCAATAAAATAAAAAAATACGAAAAATGAAAAATTAAAAGGTATAATTATGCAGAACATAAATGCAAGAAATTTTAAGTCAATTACCACGCGAACGTCAGAATTAAAAAAACCTAGGAAATTGTAATATGTATGGATCCAGAATGTATATACATAATACATAGGGTTAGCAATTTATATCATTACAATATATATATATATATATTGTAATGATATAAAATATATGTATATATATATATATTGTAATGATATAAATTGTTGTCCTTTATTTACCAATGATTTTCTTCTATAATTTTACCAATTCACCTATTGCAGATATATTTTTCGTCACGTGTTTGGTGTACGGCGTTAATTTTTATTTGGTTGATGTTAGAAGTTGGAGACGAAGTACCGTCAGTACTCCCTCTTTATGAAATTTTTAAACATAGATATTCAATCTGTACAGGTTCCTTTTAAAAATTTTAGAGATGTCTACTTTGGGTATCCTTTAATAACTAATTATTCACAATTTTCCTTGTTTAAAAAAAATAGTCCCTTCAACAACACTTGCGGAGGGGACGTAAACTTCACTATCGTTCATCTTATATATCGCTTTTCGAAAACATATTTCTTATGTAATTGAATTTTTCTAAATTTCACCTTTAAAAGACGTTTAATATACAGCACTCACGCATTTCAATTACATTGTATGAAAATGCATTCTTCCGAAATTGTACTCATAATCTTCGAAATATCTCGTACGCCGAAAGGATGGCACGACTGGCAGCAATTTCCTTTATAATGTCACACATATCGAGTATGTAGGTGTATACTGAGTGGCCTACCATACAGGCGTACAGGCGAACCAATGCGTTGCCATGGATATAAAACAAAAGAAGAACAGACAGATGAAGATCGGGAACAAAAGTGAGAGATGTTGGCATTTTTATTCTCCTAAGAAAGTATAAATCATTATTTTTCTCATATGACTCCGTAAAATTATAAATATCTTCGTATTATATTTAATAATAAAGTGTATCAGCTGATACCACATACACAATTTGGAAGTTCCGGACACTTACGTTGGAAGCCGAAGGCCAGTCCATCCCAAAGCCGATCCAATGAGTACGATTTCAAAGGTTATAGACGTCGAATCTTCTTAATTTCTTCAAAATTAATTCTATCTCGATCTCATACTTAGTTTCATAAATTAATTAGAATATTTCAAGTTTCACTAGTGAGGGATTGCCTTCACTGCTTAAAGAAAGCGGTATATATAGATACATATTTTTTTATTTGTCAATATATTTGTTTTTTTTTAACTTTACATTTGGTGTTTTAATTTAGAAAACACTTTCACATAATTCAAAGCAAATAGGTCAAAATTTCAATTCAAAGGACCCAGTTAAAAATTTTAACAAACCTGAGATTTTCCACCACAATATATGTATATAAGTCAAGTTAACCCGTTAACACAACTAGTTTTCAAATTAACAAAATGAGATCCGATACTTTTATAAGACTTACTTTAGTTAGATTACTAAGAATCCATATCGATTCTTGCAACTAGTGTAATTTAATTTTAAATGTCATGTCTACGTTGAGGTGCACAATCTCAATGCATGTTGTTTCTAGAGCGAAACATCTAAATTAATATTTAGGAAAACTTATAACATACAAAACTATTTTCTCTACAAAAAAAGGAAGATCAGGAATACCTGCTGCGATTATTCCATCGATGGTGAGGTACTCATTTGCGTGGAACTGATTAATGATTTGGGTGTTATATTTGACACGTCCCCCGTTTTAGTTTTCATATCGTCGATATTACTTATAGCGTGAATAAACTGTACGAATTTACTAAACGGCAAGTGGGTGACTTTACAAAGGCAATTCGCATTTTTACTCTTTTCGAAAGTCTAGTACGAACGGAATATTGCTGTACGATTTGGAACCCTTATCCAGGCTGATAAATAAGCAAGGCCGAGAGATTGCAACGAAAGTTCATGAATTACGCGGCTCGTCGTAAAGCTTTTCTTTCCAAATTTAGCTCTAAGTGCCTATGTAACTTATTGGAATGTTCTTATACCAAGTTTTTTCTGCATGCTAAAATAAACTGTCGACATCGACTGCTCCTTCTGACGACTGGAACCTTTAACCACACAGTCCGTTCCTGGTTTTAGGAAAAGTCAGGAAATCGCTGGGACTTAGGATCCCGGCTGTACCGAGATGATCTAACAAGTAGACGTTGTGTTGCGTTAAATATTCAGTTATCTTGGGTGCTGTGTGCGAACTTACATTACCTTGGCGGAGCACGATTTGTCGTTCGCGGTTGGCTCCTCAGAGCTCAGCCATGACTTGAGACAAACAAATGGTTGTATATCAATCGGCAGTAACAGTTCGTTGGTGGTTATAGATGAATTTTTGCTATATGACGTGCTTCCGGGCAAAAGTGGCAACCATTTTTTTGGAGACTCTTGGAGAATGGATGACTTTTGTTGGCTTTTCTTTACCTTGGAACACCAAAACTGACGTTTGTTTTCACATTGTATACGTTTTTAGAGTTTTCAGCGTTAAAGGGGACTAGAGCTTTTCGATAGCAATTCACCCTAGATGCTCTCTGTTCCTCGGTCCAAAGGTGTGTTTTCCAATGGGAAACTAATTTTTCTACACACAATTCTCCACGAATTTTCTTTTTGAGCTGAGGTCTATGAAATCCCTAATGATGCTTCACTCTTGCGATATGTCAAATATCGATCTTAGTCGTTTTCCTGACTAACTGCCGTTTCTGGTGTATCTGCTTTTGGATCGTCGCTGAGACTAATCCGTCCATGTTTGAATTCTCCATACGAACGAGAAGCTGTTATCTGATGTGGTGCTCCATTGCCGAAACCAGAAATCAATTCGGCGAGGCATTCTTGTTAAGATAATTCTCTTCGGAAATTATAAAAAATTATTGCGCGAAAATGTTCTGGGTTTAATTCCATTCTTGAACTAGCTTGTTAACTTCGACAGTTCATTGTAACTACAACAGTGCATGTATTACATAAATTTAGGATTTAAGTTAACCCAAGGTGGAGGTTAATTTTTAGTACTGATATTTGATTAGTGGCGGCCTCTTCCCAGTATGCAAAACTTAAAAGACATTCCTCGTGTCTTGTAGAACCTTTTTAGGTATTTTCTGTTGATCATTTTTTAAATTAATAGATTTTTCAATTGATGAACTACAGTTAATTATACAGTTGCGTTCTCACGTTGTAATATGCTTCTAATGATCACTACCACATCTACTTTACTCGTGGGTATTGGTCGAAAAAATTGTGCAGTAACTGATATTTAGTAGAGGCAGATGAGGTGGACGGTTGCAGGAACGTGTTCCTCTATTTATACTTAAGAATGTGAATCAGATTTGTCATCTGACATTGCATAATTTGTTAGATATAGTGCGTTTCAATTCATAATTATGTTAGTAAGCAAACCAAAAATATAATATAGGGATTTCTAAGATGATCAGAGAGAAACGTTATTTGGAAAGCAGTGAGACTACTTAGCATGCCGCATCCGTTCAAAAACATGTCAATAACTCTGTATGAAGCATATCATTATGTCTATTACGTTAGTTAGGAGATGAGGCCTACCAGTAGATGCCATACTACATAAATTCCCAACAGTTGCTACTATGGAATAGAAGGTTTCCCTACCACTTTACTAAATAAACTAATTTAATTGATTAACCGAATTAACCGAATCTCCATTTCGTACATTCTCCCAATTATTTCTGTTCACTCCACATATGTTAGCAAGTATATAGACATACATCAAGCGCTATCTGATGTCTGCGCTTGCGGTGGGATTGCATACGCCTAGCAAATACACATGCGTATGCAGATATGGGCCGTGATAGATAATGATTAGCTGATGGAGGAATGTTAAGGTAATTGCAAAAACTGCAACAAAGGTATGCAATATATGATTGAAGATGTTTTATTTCTTCGGATATATTCGCTAGTAAATTTGTAACCTACAAAAAAATTAACGAAGTATTAGCGCAGTTTTGTAAAATAATGTAAATTTTCTAATAACTAATAACACAAATTGCAAACGAAAACAGAAAACAATCTAGTTAATTCACGTATAGAGTTGATATATGTACATGCAGTTTGAAATTTCTCTGTATTGACTCGTATTTACACTCAGTTAGGTAGCTCTGTGTTAATTTTGACGAAATATAATATCAATGTCTTCAATCATTAAAGGAGTTAGACTCCAATGTCTGCATGAGCTAATTATAAAATTTTTAGGTTTAAACAATGTTGAAAGTTGATTAACGATTCGCCTGATTGATGCGTATAGTGAGGGAAGTACCAAGAATCAAGTAGTAGTGTGAGACTCCTAAAAATGTTTTAAGGAATTCTTGAAGATTTGTAAAACTTTTTGTATTAATATTCTTTACAGTATTATGTCATCATCTTCTATATACGGTAAGATAATTAGCAATAAGAACGAAATTAAATAATTGGGCAATATACCAGTTGTATGCATAAGTTTTTTCCAATTTTTTTCTAAAAAGGCACACGCAATTTTCAAGGGAAATTATTTTTTTTATTCAAAGTATTGGTCATCGGCTTCTACACATTTCACCCATCTTTGAGGTAATTTATGGATACCATGCCAGAAAAACTGCCCGTCTTTTGCGTCAAGCCATTCATCTAGCCATTTTTTAACTTCCTGGAAATTGCTGAAGTGTTACCCTGCGTGCGCGTGCCCCATTGATGCAAAGAGATGATAATCATATGGCACCAGGTCTGGGGACTACGGCGGGTGCGCAAGGATGTGCCACCCAAGCGATTTTAAGGTGTCTTTCACTGGTTCTGCTGCATGAGACGGTGCACTGTCCTGTAACAAAATCACTTTGCAATTCCGGTCGTCCTTCGATTTTCGAAATTACCATTTTTAAATTGTCCGAACTATGTCTCACATGTTCTAATCGATGGAGGGCGTTCATCATACGTTTCTACCAGCAAACGATTACTTTCAACAGCCTTTTTCTTTTGATTAAGTAAGAAACATGATGACTGCCTCAAATGTTCCTTTTCAGGCACAAAACTCGACTTGATCACTGTTACGTTCTCCTGGAAGAACAACGCCGCTGTAGCCTGCTCGTAATTTCCTAAATTACTTGACCAATACTTACTTGTAGAGTATGTTCGCTTATTTACTAGAGGAGAGGTTGTACAGTGAAACTCAATGCGCATGCGCAAAAAAAATATATTTAAAAATGAAATGGTTACACGGTTTCCACTCTTGCCTATGTACATGTACGATGTACGTAAGATATATAGATTTGCAATAATTGCAGTTATTCGAGCTCTCTTATACATGTAACGTACATTAGCATTTGTATATGTATTTTCATTGGTAGCAACATAAAGTAATGCCTCAGCATGTACGTTGCAACGCTATGTCTTAATTCTGTTTAAAAGGTTAAACTCTTATATGCTTCCGCTGAAGCTTTGTCAGAGGCATGTACTAATGCCTCTATCTGTTTGCATGCACCACTACCTTTTTATAGGAGCCAACCCTATTTATTTCTTAAATTTATAAGCGCACCTCGGTGCTATGCTTATTTATATGTCCCTTTCCGGGAGCCTAATATACTTTCCTTGTTTTAAATTTGCCTAAGGGACTTGGCCCTGTATTATTGGCATGTATTTGTACTTGACCAAATACGTTTGTTATATTCACATTTATAGGGAACCCACCCTATCTCTTAGAGCTTGAACGCCTGGTCGAGGGCGACAGTAGCGATAATAGCCGATCTCAATACAAAAGTAATGTCACAGCTACCCAGGCGTTCTCGTTTGAAATATTACGCTATGTGCAATCTTTAGCTCTATACTACTGCGCCCCAAAGAAGGGAAAATCCAGTAACCAGCAAATGTGCGAACTGCGCACCGACAAGTAAAACGGAGAGATGATGCCGACATTACATAAGAAAACTGGCCCGTGACACTCGTCCGCTACGACGAGCAACTAAATGAAAATTTCTAAGTCCCGATACGACAAGGACCGAACAAACGTACAAAAGACAACGGGCGCTGCGGCCGCAACGACCGTCAGCAAGAAGCGGAGTGATCGTACTTGTAGAGGAGGTCTATACATGCGCGCCGACAATCTCACCAAAATAATTTCCGACACAAACTTAACTGAAGACTAAAAATATGTATAGACGACAATGGACACAGTAGCCTCGACGTACGATGATAGAAAATCGAGAATTTAAACTTATTAAAAAATCTATACATGTGGTCCGACGACGTTACCAAATGACTCCCGCCAGAAATAAATGTATAGACAACGTCCTCGACGATTCCCGCCAAAACTAGAAAAACTTAGAAATCTCTAATAATCTTACGACGACGTTACTGTACACGTTACGACGAGGCACGAAAGGTGACCGAGAGTGCACGATCACTAATACCTCGACTGTCGCGCGGGAGACGACTGCCTATGCTTGTGTACCTTAAATTTCAAGAAAACTCCCATTACATATCCGACGACGTTGCAGCGAATGATTTCTAATTAGGCAGTTTTAGCTAGCGTAATGCGAATGGCTGACTTGCATACATATACAATGCGTAATGTACATACATATTAAAATAAAATTGGATATAATAGAGCAAAATAAACAAATATAAAAATGAAAATAAAGTAATATTCTAAATGAAAATAATAATGCAAAGAAGATAAAATACATAGTAGTAAAAAATTTATAAAATATAAAAAACAATGTTAAGTCCTTAACAATCACTGAACGGTAAAGAAAAGATGCTGGTTTTTGGCGGCCCAAAGTTATATGTATTTGTAGTTTAAATGTCAGACGAACAGAATGACGCATGTGTCAAATTAATACACAGGCGCCATCTATTAGTTAAACCGAAAATAGATTATGCATACACCTGGTAGGTTTACAAACATGTCGCAGATCTTTGTGGTCATATAGGGCAATAATTAGGGCCATGATCACTTATGCCTCATTGGTATAGCGGCCAAAAATTATTTAAGAAGCAGCTAAAACAAATCCTTCAAATCAAAGTCAACCCTTAACATATGGGCTCTGTTCTTATCCCGCAACAGCTCTAGAAATTTGCAATTAACATCACTTCATATCCCTATCCAGAAGAAGGTTACGGCAAGTGCGCTTAGAGTTTTGGAGCGAAGAAGACTTAGTGACCACTTGAAAGTCTATAGAACCTAACCCAAAACAACATATGTTGCCTTGTGTCTTCCGTAAATGCTATTCAATATGAATGTTAACCATATGAAATTATTTTCTTTTATATTGCAAGTGAAGATATTTGGCTGTAGAAAATCAATTTCACTTGGAAGATTAATCCTACACCACGTACACCAGGAAGTATAACAACTACTGCTCATTTGAAATTCCCAATGCTGCAGAAGTTATACAAAGGAATTTTCCACTCTAAACAAAGATGCCTGAGTAGTATAACATGAGAATAAAAATTTACATCTTCTTAGGCTGACAAAGTTGCATCTAAACAGTACAGGAACTTTTCCAAAAAGTTTTTGGGATATAGCAGTGTAAAATACCAGGTATCTCTAGATGATCGAGAAGTGTTATTGAATAACTGAAGAGCTTTTACTCAAAACAATGTTGTTTCGCATAGATGTAAGTAAAGCAAACACTCACATATTTCAAATTAGTGAGCTAAATAAACTTAAGTTTAATTACTAAATACCGAAGACATTTAAAAGCTTTCTACAAGGTACCAACTTTTCTAATAATGCCGCAAGTCTGCACGTTGTTTCGTCTTAACAAACAAGGTAAAGTAGAGGAGTAACAAGATAGAGTTCCTTACAATTTGGTATCCATCAAGCGCTGAAATAAAGAAACTTTTGTGTGCTTTGTTTTTACGGTCTGAAACAAATCTGCGATGGAAACAAAGCAGGATTGATTTGACTGGAGAGTATTTATTTCTTAAAACAAATCTCCACGTAGAAACTAATTTAATTCATTATACTATAAATTTGTAACGAAACTTTATTTCATCATTGAATACATTTTTCTTTCTTGCTAGTTTATTGCGGTTTGCAACGCGTATAACATTATACTGACTTTAAAAATATTCACTTTGAATATTTGAGGGGATATTACACACAAGAAAAATAACTCAGGAAACGAACAGTTACATATTCTTTTTCTTTATCGCTAACAAAGGCAGAATCTATGAAAGCTCTTAAAGTTAAAGATACAGATTAAAAATCTATTGTGTAAGTTCGGCTAAGAAAGAGCACGTATTTTTTCAGCGTCATTATTCCAACTCTGATGTCTGCGATATCAATCAAGCACGATGATGGAAATGATTTCAAAGATATGTTTGCCAAGAAAAGTGTTCGATGAAGCCGACATTGTCGCGAAAGAAAGCAGACCGCGCGCTCTTTTATAACTTGCCAAAGTTACAAATTAACTCATCCGTTATCTGAAAAGTTTCACCCCTCGTACCCGACATACCACCGACACCCATATAGCTACCAGGGTTTGGAAAGGGAAGGAGACTAGCGGAAGGTATACACTAGGAAAAGCACTTTCTGTTTCATTGAAGTATTTCCATTTACGTACTTTTTAAAATATATTAAATTATAATAATACGTTCTATATAGACTTCCCAGTAAGATTGTAGTATTGACAGCAGTAGTTAGTGTAGTTTGCAGAACAACCGATAAGCGTACAGAAATCTTCAGTTATACAATATAGTCGAATAAATCACTATTCACTCCAGTAAATATTCTTTTATGCCATTCATTGATACCTCAACCAATTCGATTCTTTTCTGATCAATAAGTCTTTTTTTAATATATTATTTGCAAGGCACTCACATTCAGTAGATTGCTTGATTTTTTATCATTTGGTGTATTTTAAAAATTACATGTGTTCCTCAACTCGACTTAAGTAAGAGCATACCTTAGTAGAAATCAAACTCAACATGATAAAAAAATTGAGATTTGTTTATTACTTCTATGTATCGACGATAAAAGAGAAACAGATCGGTTATCCAGTTACTTTACTAGAACTTCTTCATTAACTAACTCATAATGTGGTCTTTGGCCATTTTTATATCCACATCATTGAGCACTGGAAATTTTTGAAGTTTATTTATTAGTAACATTTGAAACGATGAATCACAAAACCACTTATGTTCTTTTTTTTAATCAATAAATCGTACGCCACATAAAAATATGTACTTTTATGCCACATGACGTCGGCTTTCCTTTTATATATTGTTCTACGGGGACATGTCACCTACACACTTTGTTCATCAATAACAGGTTTTCTTCTAACCGTAATTGTAAACACAGTTAAAAAAGTTGCCTGCATATAATTTCATCGAAAAGATTTATTTACAATCATACTTCTAAAATAGTCGATCTCTGGGAAATTGTAGGTTGGTTTCCTACAGCAGTGTGCTTTCCAAACAAAAGTATTATCTGTTTGAAGCTATTCTCTTTCTGAAAAGCATACATACTTGTACATATAGCTAAATTTTAAAATTTAGTTTCACCTTTGTCTGAGTTATACTCCCACTTTCGTTTGGAACCCAAACGGTCTCTTAAATATTTTAATTTCACTTACACCACCTCACAGAAGCTCTTTTAATTCTTATATGGTATCGCCTGTATCTATTGACCTTTAACCATTTGGATATGATAAAGGTAAGTACCCTTCATCGTTTCATTCATTTGTGATTCAACAAGTTCTTGTTCTTTGGGATCTTACCCTATCGTCATCAATAGGAATTTCTTCCAGTACCTAGGTAGCAAATCCCGTAGGTCATCATCTCTTATTTCTGCATCTGACGGTTTTTCTAACAACTCTATTGATTCGGAAGCATCTATTTCATTTGAATGGTTGGGTAGTTTACCTAAATATTGTAAATTTAAAAAAATGTCTGAAATTATATTTTTAGAAATATATAAACATGTAGCCTTTAAATTTCGAATAATTTACCAAAACTACCATTTTTAACATGGAATAAACAGCTAAGAACAATGAAACAGAACTCTCTGAACTTATATTTCTCAAATGATATTTTTGATTAACAGTTTCAATGCCTTCATGTGGTTTCTATTTATTATACGCATTTATTGTTAGAGTACCAATCTACTACTAGTAAACAGAAATATATGTATTGGATAGACAACCACAATACCTTCCATACTACATAATTCTACCAAAATGGTGAAAACACTGAACGAGCACTGCATAGCTTACATATATACATAAGCGCATAGAACAGGTGTACATACTAAGCACCGTTGGATTTGAAAGGCTCACATATAACACATAACAATTACAGATCAAATAATTAAAGTAATAATAAGTGATAACGCGTTATCAGATGCCAAATGTTATAATTTCTAATGTGAGCGCTACATGTAGCTATCTATCCAAACTCACTTATTCAGTTCAATAAAGCTAACTGAAACAGTTTAAGTATGCTCCTGCAAATAACCAAAATATGGCAACTCACTATGAAACATAAAATAAGCTTTATATTGTCATATATTTAATAGAAATAAGTTCATTTGCATTTTGAAGCTCAATATGAAAGTAAAGTAATCAAGTTGGGTTTCTTTTGGGACAAACAGAATTTACTTAAGAATTTATTGATAAAAATGAATGGTTCTAGGACCAATGGTAATTGCAACTGTTCCAACTAAAATTGTGTTTCATTTATTGTATTTTTATCTAAGGAAATCTAAATAATATATAAATTATTACCTTTGAAGGAGTACTAAAAGAGCTTCATGTTGGTTTCTGATCTGTAGACTATTCTGTTTGCTTCTTAAGTGTAAGTACTGGATCTTCCTTATAGTAAGAAACTATTATGTTTTATATAAAAGTGAAAATAAATTTCTCCTCTATTGTTAATGAATAAAAAGTGCCTGCTGTTTCATATTTGACAGCCCCAATTTATACCACACCGTTTTCAGTTGGTAACTGCATAACAATACATTGCAGCAGAAGCTATCTACAAAAGATGTTTTAATTAGATTGCCACCGTAACAAGTAGCGATAGTCTTGAGAAACTTGCTAACATTAAGTATCCTTTCGTTAGCGCTAATTGTTGCACTTGCGATTTTGTAATTACATATTTTATAATTTCTTGCAGCCGATGCACTAACTTGACGTTGTGAAGATACATGATAACGCAAAATAGTATTAACAAGCGAAGTTTATTGGAAAACTTGCCGGCAATATTGAGAATTTACACATAATTAAACGTTTAGCAATGATTTCCAAACTGTCTCGTGGCGCTCCGAGGAAGCGCTTAGAGCGCTGCTAACCGAAAAGTTTGGGAGCACTGCTTCGATTTAATGGGAAATAGCGTCATAATTTGCTTCATTATTATACTCGTCGCCTCATATTGATACACGAAATGTACTATGTCTAAAAGAAAGGAAGTAAAACTATGTGCGTAAGTGATAGCGAGAGAGCATAGGTTCAAATCCTCCCGGGCTTGATATTTTTTCGCAAAAATTTTAAAAACGTCGGTAATTGCATAAGGTTATACATTTGTGAAATTTTTATACCTCCGTGCCATATGTTACGAAATATCTTAATTTGACTACAAAATAACGATTTGATAAGGAAAATTAAATGTTATCATGAGTAGAAATCCACTGGAACGATAGTACTCGTATTTACCGTAAACAGAAACTGTTGCGAAACGGTTATAGTAACGTCAAGTCTAGTAAAGTAAGTAGATCACAAAAAACTATTATAGAAATAATTAGAGAAATAGCCAAAAACAAGTTTTATTTTTCAACAATGTCTCCATATGCATTTATCCTATCGCTTTACAATGCCACAATGCCTGCTGCACAAAGAGTGTTTGAGTTGCAGTCTGAATTACGTGCGTAGACATCGTTATCAGCCTCGAAATGTTTGCCGCCAAGATGTTTTTAGTGGACGAAACAGACAATAGTCGCTTGGGATTAGGTCGGGACTATAAGCCGGATATTCAAGAAGTTCCCACCCTAAGTCTGCAGTTCTCGCCTGGGTTAAGTGGGCCAAATGTAACCTGGAATTGATGTAGTAATATTCCTCTCGTCAGTAGGCCTGGACGTTTTTTTTTTCGGCAACTGTCACCCGAGTATCATAAAGCTGGATTGTGCTGACACCTAGTGACAGATACGAAAATAGCTCACTGCTTTTTCAGCTTTTCTACAGCAGTTTGTGACTTATTTAATAACCTTCCCTCGTATTAATGCTATGTCAATGTAAAGTGGCAACAAAAGTATGTTTCTAATACTTTTCGAAGTAGTTAATAAAAAGATTGCAGAATGCTTGTTCCAAGCTGAAGCATTGTGAAATACCCAGATATATACCAGGTGCCTGCATAATTTTTTTCCGGTTTAACTAAGAAATTACGCCAGCGAAAAGGATGCAGCGTATTAATTTGATACATGTGTCATTATGCTTCTCTGATGCTTAAACTACAAACACACACAACTTGAGTCCGCCAAAAACTAGCGTCTTTGCTTTATCGTTCACTGATCATGTAGAGTTTTATGCTGCATGAAGAACATTTGCGGCATGCGTTACTTTCCTTCTTTAATCAAAAGGAAAAGCTTATTGAAAGTTATCTTTTGTTGGTAGAAGCATATGGTGAACACGCTCCATCGATTAGAACAAGTGAGATATGGTTTCGACAATTTAAAAGTGGTGATTTCAATGTGAAAGGCAGTGAGCGCTTTAGTAAACACGATCAATTATAGGAATTATTGGATGATGATTCAACTCAAACTCAACGGCAATTAGCAGAAGCATTACATGTGTCACAGGAACCAATCAGCAAACGTTTACGAACAATGGGACAAATCAATAAACTCGGTAAATAGGTCCCACACGATTTGAATAGAAAGTCATCTGTGAAGTGTTGCTTTAACGCCACGAAAGGAAATCATTCCTGTATCGAATTGTAACGGGTGACGAAAAATCGGTATATTTTGAAAACCCGAAGCGAAAAAAATTGTGGCTTTCACCTAGCGGTCCTCCAAGGCCAAATCCCTTCGACACGAAGACCATGCTCTGTATTTGGTGGAATTAGAGCGGTATTGTATGTCATGAACTCTTGCAGCCCGGCGAAACCGTTAATACACAACGCTGTCGCTAACAAATGATTAATCGAAAGTCGACCGGAATAGGCCAGAAGACATGGCAACGTGATTTTATTACGCCACAATGTGCCGTCTCATACAGCAAAAACCAGCAAAAGACACCTTGAAATCGCTTGGATGGGACATCCTTCCGCACCCCCCATACACCGCAGACCTGATGCCATCTACCACCTCTTGGCATCAACGCTGTACGCGCTCGCAGAGCAGCACTTCAGCAATTTCGAGGAAGTTGGAAAATGGCTGGACGAATGGTTTGCTCCAAAAAGTAGGCAGTTTTTCTGGCGATGTATCCATAAATTACCTGAAAGATGGGTGAAATGTGTGGAACGCGATGGCCAATATTTTGAGTAAAATGAAATTAATTTCGCTTGAAGATTACGTGTTTCATTTTGGCAAAAAGCCGGAAAAAGCGTATGCATTACCTGGTATTACCCAGACTGTAGGTGTGTTTATTACTTAGCTCAAGGCAAAAATAACACAAAACGAGCTTAAAAAATAATACTCTTCGTTTTCTTTTTAAGGATTTGTAATCCTTCTAACAACAATTTCACTTCGGTGTTAGTTAATATACGACTATAACGTATAAATGGTTTACGCTACAGTGTTGCACAAGGAATATCTCTCCACAGAATACAAAAAGCTACGTCGAAAGTTAGTAGAGGATGACATACTTTTTGCAAAAATGTAACATATATTTATTTAAAATTTGTTGCTTTAAAATGCTTAACGACAAAAAATTGAGAATATGGGACCAGCCACCGTATGCACTTTACACACTCCACCCCGTCCGTCAGCTTTATAATATGCGTATACATTCTATATACGTTTAACAAATGCCATGCTAAAACATGTTTTTATGTAACACTCGAGTAAAACATGAATTTAATAGTGGCGTGTTGAGGAGGCAGTGATATATAAACCAATTAAAAGTCAGTGGTGTTTAATGTAATGCCTTCGCATCCGCCACAACACGCGTACTCGTGTTGAAATAATAGTCGGACGCGATAGGATCTCTTGCGTGCTCCACCTCAATTTATATGAAGCTGTCTCTGCCCTGGATTACATTCTATATCATACGTTCATAGATTTACCTAGCACTGCTCGCTGTTAGCGGTTCTATTATGTTGCGCGCCGTATCTAATAATTCAAAACTCGAAACGTAAACATTACGTTCATCGAACTGTATAGGCGATAACTTAAACAATATTGGGTATTGTAGTACGTATATACTAAACACCCGATGAAATCGGTAACTTTTACCCAAGTGCCTGTCGCAGCAGCTCGCCGGAAATTGTGTTCTGGAATTCCAGATTTGTTAGATAGGTTCTTTAGGGAAGTTTCACGAGAATTATTTAGTTTCGCGTTTTGCAAGCCGATAAGCTAAAACATGGATTAACGGCTTGTAAGACTAAGGTATGAGAAGATTACTGATCGAACTAAAACGAAGATTATTCTTCAATGGTAACTCAAGATACGACGGCTACTAGTTTTCCTTTTCGAAACCATATTAACTGTCCAATCAAGCAGAGTCCGTTTTGAAATTAAAATGAAATAAGCAAAACATTTTCAAGAACACACTTATTTTGTGAATACATACATAAATACACAAAATATAGACAAAATATGTAATATATTTTCCTCTATAAGTTTCTTCAAACATTTATCGCAATGAAGAACGAGTTTTTTTTTGTCACCTTCCTCATAGAATTCTACCTCCTGTGCCGATATTCAGTCATTCATTACACCCTCGTTGGCTACAAATGGCTAACCGAAGCGCTACAGACGTTATCCCGACCTTCCTTGGATAATCTCAGCCGTTATCGAAATTTACTCATTGCATTCTCACCATATATTTGGTACATATATGTATGTGGTTTAGCACAAATCATAGATTCACCTACACTAGAGTCCACAAAAGTTTGGCCAAGGGATAAAGTTTTACAATATTTTAATGTGATAAGATGAGACCGGATTATATGCAAAGAAAAACTGTAATATATGCGCATATATATGCATCGATTTTTGAGAAAATATGCATGAACCTGAGGCATATATCCAAAAAAATTGCGACAATTTGCAAAATTTTTACATCAAATAAATATGAGCAGAAATTTAAACATTAACTTTATTACACAATTTTTTTTTACAACATATTTCTAAACCGATTTATAATTAAATGTTTTTAAAACTGTGTAAAAGAAAGTTTTGTCTCCTATCAGAATACATATGTTTCGAAATAGAAAAACTTCTTTCAATATCCACAGATGTAATTGGTGCACTTTTTAACTTTGCAATATATTCTAAACTAAAATTAAACCCGAATTTACTGTTTCACCTTTTAAAATTTTCTTAACCTTCCTCTATTTCATATACCCAGCATTTATCACTTTTTTAAATTTATCGTATATAGAATTATCTATTGTACGCTTAACCTTCTTACATAGCATGTCGGGAGCGACATCCGTTGCGTTTCTAGTTTGCGAGTGGAAGCTGAAACAAAGCTATAATTTGACTTAATATACAAAAGGTTTTGTAGCAATTCTGTTGATGTTACCATCTTTTTACAGTTTTCTAGAGTAATGCAGTCAGCAGTGATTTCAAGAATTACATTTTTTATTCCTTCAAAATTATCGGCGTAAAAATTGCAGCGTCTAAGCATGTACCCGATCTCGTAATAATCGGTTCAGAAAGCAACTTAACACCGGGAAGTCGCTCCTTATAAAATTGGATTCGTAAAGGTGCTTTTAAAAATACTTTTTTGACATTGCTAATTAAATCATTAATCAAAGGAAATTGATTCCTAATGTCTTCGGCTACACGATTGAACCTATGAGCTAAACAAGTGGTAATAATGTTAATATAAAAAATTTTTAAATTTTGCGCGGCTTTTATCATGTACGGTGCAGCGTCGGACAACATTAGTAAAATTTTTTCACAAGGTATACTTCCAAGTAAAAGGAAATTTGATAAACTTTCTTCAACGAATTGGGCAATTGTCACATTATTTGTTTTTTACCTACAATATCTTCATGAAGAATTCCTATTAACAAATAGGCAATATAACGGCCACATTTATCCGTACCTTCATCTACCATGATATAAATAAAATTATTCTCTACCAATTGTTGAAGTTCTGCCGTTGTTTACTGGTAGCAAGATGTGACATAATTTTTTCGTAAGGTACTTTCGTCAGGTGTATTATGATTGCAATATTTTTGCAGAAATGATTTCAAATTAACATTGTTTAATCTTGTTAATGGTATATTAGACGAAATTAATGCGTTACACAGATCCGTATTATATTCTTCTTGTTCTGAGTTTCTGCTACACATTGATATATATGTAGATTGCTGCACACATGTGGATCGCTTTAATTTTCCATATTTTCCAATATGTGATGGAGTTTTAGCGTGTTGATCAATCAGGTATCTTCTCCCACAAGGCACCTACAACAACAATTGTCATTTTATATGAAAAGTTAAAGAATTTAAAAACAATTGTAAAGCTCTTAGTAAAATTAAACTTACTAGTTTACTGCAGGCTCGACAAAATATTTTGTCACTATCCTTTAGCAGTTCGGGATACAGCTAATCCATAAAGAAATTTTGTTCGCTATACTCATTGTATGAGCGCACAGTATTTAAAAACGTAACATAATTACATGCTGTTTCGCTCAAAGATATTCAATGAATGAATAGTTTATTTGGGAGTTAATAATAATAAAACGTATTTGCTTGCAGCTCTTGAAAAAAGGTATAAGAGAAACCGATGTAAAAGATTTATCGTTCTGAGAATTGTTCGTTGTCGATCTACATTAGAAATTACTATGAATTTTACTAATAGAAAGGATAAGAAAAAGCCTAAATATGCAATATATGCAACTTTTCTAAAAATATGCATAGAAATGCCTAAATATGCAATCACTATAGACTATAATTCAAGATATGCAAAAAATTAACTATATCCACTTTGTATATAATCCGGTCTCTAGTAATAACCTGTATTGCATTCAACGATGATAATCTTAATAAACATCAATCTTAAATACATCTACAACTCAAATAATGAAAGTATTATAAAGAAATGAAGTAATTAAGCACAGGGGATCTACCGTTACCTCCGTTTACCACAGGTTCGGTGCTCAGTTCGCTGCTGTACTCAACTAATGCTTTATTTTCCTTAATCACTTGAAATTCAGTAATTGTCATTTTTACGCTGATGACATACAGCTATATTACTCATGTGGGCCGGGGAGTTTGGAGGATGCTTGCTGTAGATTAATTTCCGATATTCGGTGATTGGTGCGTATTCCGTGGAACACTAAATTTAATGTAATCGTTGATGACTATATTTCACTGAACATATTAATTTATGCACATAGCGCTCATATACTTGAAAATTTAACTTTATATTATTCTCTATATAAGTCGTGCCGAAAAATTTAAATTTCCTTGCTTTCCAGTTCTAATTATTGACAAAATATGATTAGAAAATATAAGCTTGTGGTTGAGTTGAACAAATTCTTGGGACTTATGCTGTATAGAGGGTATGTATAGTATTAGACAAATGAAAAATATCAGCTTTTCATATATATTTTCTTACATAATGTTGTTCCTTAATAACTTTCGTAATATGTGATTTAAATTATTAAAACCTGGGATTTACAGCAACAATCACATCTACAGCAAGCGAAACAGCAATATTTTGAAATGTATAAATCCAAAGCAAAGACATATTCCATTAGTTGGAGCTTATGCACTAATTTATAATGTTAATCAGTAAAAAATTTTCCATCTTCTTCTTAAATGAATTATCCCAAAATTACATTGTGTAAGCTTTTTTCCGTTTTATAATCTCAATAGGTAGGAATCCAAACTTTCCATTGCGATTACTTAGGTAATAACATTTAGAAGCTACATTCCTTCAAATTATAATGAAATTTGGGGTTGGTGCGCACGCACAGTAAGGACGTGCAATATGCATTCGCTATTACCAGACAGACGGCATAAGGACGATTTGAATTAAGCTGATAATAATACGGCTTTAAGTACCTCCAACTAAATGGGAATTAAATTAATTCCACCAAGAAAGGCAAAGCACAGCACTAACTATACCTTAAGGGTGAAAGATGTTAATTTAATTGCTGCTTTGAGATCTGAGACATGAATGTAATGGTGTCGAATGTGACGGTGTTGAATGTTGCAGTAGAACGTATTTTCTCTCTTGCACTAAACTGAAAGACGTTTCCATTTGTATCTTGTTCTGTAAAGATATATATGTACGACAAGTACTTTTTGAAGATTTTATTTAGTTAGCGATGCGTAAATTCTAGGGTTGTACAATTATCCCTATAATATATAAAAATGCTATATTAATTAAATTAACTTAATAAATTCTTTGACAGTATTTTGCAACTTTACTTAATTTTTTTAGGTTTTGCTTGATGTACGTACATACATCAGGTTATACATAATATGATCATAAAAATAAAAATAAAATTCTACACTTTCTTCCTTTCTCTTCCAAGTTCCAAAAGCGAGTTTCATTTTCGAACTGCTTAAATACAGAGCAATATCCATAATGGGTACGCCTTAATGTCTCTTTAGGAGAAACAATTTCATAACAAAGTACCACGTATATGACATCTATAGTTCACAATGTTATATCTTTCTTCGTATTCAGTGTGTTTGGAGTCCGTTCCAAGACCTTCAGTCTGAAGTACTGTTTTCAATGTGATACCCCTTCGTTCATTCGTTGCTTCTTGTGGAATAATCTTTCATATCCGAAGCAGATTTTTGAAGAGTTTCATTACTATTAATAAACGTGTAGACTACATAGCAGAAACTTCAACTGTCACGTTTTCCGAATTAATCATATTTGTACTATATCAAAATATGAATTTACCTTATCGTAAATGAACATTATAAAAATAGGTAAATTTATATTTTATGTTGCGATCATATTTTTGTACACACAAACAAACTCTTGCTTGTGTCTCAGTTCAAAAAAATTATATTTGTATAGAACTACTTACATCCAAGTGATGATTAAAATTAAATGCTTTCTTGTAGAAAAAGGAATACTTCTTTTCAATCAACATCTGCAGCCTTGGACATGTTTGGGGCACCCCAAAGTATTTAAAATAAAGATACATTGTGCACTATTAAAATAAAACTACATGCATAAACATTCACTAAATAAGTTTTTATTAATAAATTTAATATTTGGTGGCACCACCATGTGCTTTAATAACAGCATTTAACCGTTTAGGTATTGACGCGTGACTCGACCATGTCGCAGTCTCTAATTGACAACGATAGAAGTCGTATGTCGGACACACGTAAGAGGAGAAGGGACCACTGGGTGCTTCAATAAACAGGTTTATAACCGAATATCCTGATTTAATAATAATAATAATAATAATAATAATAATAATAATAATAATCTTTATTACCCAACAGAAAATAATTCCATTTACAGGATAATGTGACAATAACATAAAATAGTATAATACAGCATAATGTAGTAATGATATAATATATACAGTGCAGTAATAAACTTAAATTACAAAAATGATACAACTGAATCATGAACATAAAAATAGCTCGGTGACACCAGAATGCAAGAACAAAATAGGACGACATTGTAAATCCATGTACACACTTCAACAAAAAGGATCATCGAGTAATTCATTGGCATTCCTAATCATATGCGTAGAGGGTGCTTTAAGCAGAACATTAGTTTTGCATGACGGGACCTTAAAATTAGGAAGGACCTGGTATCGTACTGAGGTACCACAAAATTAATTTTGGAGAGAAGGGATGGAGCGTCAATAGCGTGATTAATTAGTTTAAGTAGAAATTGACTGCTAAATTCCTTCCTTCGATCCGATAACGATACAAAGCCGTGTCTCCTCAGCAGACCAGCATAATCAACATCGCGTCCAGGGTAAGTGCCATCAATTTTGAAGGACAGGTATTTCAAAAATCGTTTTTGCACTCTTTCAAGTAGTACTTGCAGATGGAGATAGTGAGGATACCAAATTATGGAGGCATACTCCAACCCAGTGCGGACAAGCGAATAGTATAATGCTTTTAGCGAGGCAGGATTATTGAATGATCTGCAGGATCGTATGAGAAATCCTAAGGATTTCATCGCAGAATTTCGTATGGACAATATGTGGTCTGCAAACGACAAATTTGCATCAAACTGCACGCCCAGGTCCATCACAGACGAGTGCCTAGGAACAATAGCCTGACTTACAGCATAGTGAAAATTGTATAGTCTATGACATCTGGAGTAGCTTACAACAGCACACTTATCCAGATTCAAATGAATTCCATTCTGTGTACACCATCTAACAATTGTATCCAGACTGTTCTGGAGAAACAGACAATCTGCCGGGAGGTTATGGTATTGTAGATCTTAAGATCGTCCGCGTAAGCCAGTACATTGCAGTCCAGCCCCTGTAGGAGATCATCCAAATAAATATTAAAACAAAAGGGGACCCAAATTGGATCCCTGGCACACACCAGAGGAAGCAGAGAATGTTAAGGATGTATATCCATTGTAGTGAACATAGCATGAACGATCAGTTAAATACGAGCGGATCAATTCTGTTACACTTGGCGGAAAACCAAAACTACTCAGCTTAGATACCATAAGGGAATGATTGATAGTGTCAAATGCTTTACTAAAATCGGTGTATAATACATCTACTTGTTGACGTCGTTCCATGGATTCGGCAATATGCTGTGCTAACTCAGCAAGGTTGGTTGTAGTAGACCTTCCTGGAATGAAACCATGTTGTCGCGAAGATAAGTAAGGCTTGACACTAACGTAAATTGTGTGAGACAGAAGATATTCAAAAATTTTTGCAAAGTTGGATAAAATATTTATTGGTCTATAATTTTGGAAGTCAGAACGATTACCTTTCTTAAACACGGGTGTGATTCTGCTAATCTTCCAAGCGTCAGGAAAGGTAGAAGAACTTACGGCCAAGTTAGATATTCTAGCTAGAGGTTCGCATAGTACTACACAACAATCACGTGCAAAAAATGCGGGGAGGCCGTCATGACCAGCAGTAAAATTAGATTTTAACTTCTTAGATGCTTTTAAGATATCGTGTGCTGTAAAAGATCCAATCAAAGAACTACTTTAAAGTTCGATGGTAGTAAAATATGGTGTAATGTTTACGAAGTCCCTTTGATATGAATTATTTAATATTATATACATTTCAATTCAAAACAAACAAAAATTTAAGCAAAAGAACCCATTCGGCAAGTAAAGAGCCTGAGATTTTCCACCATAATATGTAGCATGGCATGTATGACTTTTTAAGCGCAATAAAAGAATACTAAGAATTCTCCCCTTTCGTATTTCTACTCAATTGATACAAATAACAGTTTTCTAAGGTAATTAGTTCCGTGCAATTTTTGAGTTGCTTAAATAAACTACTAACTTTAAAATTTAGCTTTAGAACTATTTATTTGGCTAACCTACCATTAATCCAATGACACTGTTGAACGGAACGCCAACTTCTTACTTTCTCGTTTATGAATGCTCAAATTTGTATAGAAGAAAAACTTAAAATAATGAAATTATTATAGCAAACTCAGCTGCTATTTTACAGAAAATAATTGTGATAGATTTTTGGAACAAAAGTATACGTCGTAAACATACGGCAGCGTATATAAAACCTTCATAAGGAGAGTAATAAAGTAACAAACGAATTAGATATAATACAATCGGTAGGAAATCCTGTTAACTAAACTTGATTAACGATTAGAATTTTATGAGCACACATAAAACGAAATGGTAATCGCGCAAGGGCAGGCCGACGTGATTTATCTGATAATTAAGCTAATATTCGAAATTCTAAAATTTGACGATGAGCTTAATTGCATGACAGCGCCAACGGCACGATATACCATTATTGTTTATCAGACGCAATTAAAGTTAACATTAGTATGTACTCAAACGGTACAAAACATTACATTAATTAATTAGACAATTAGATAGTTAGCATCATCCGGGTGAGGCACTACATACCATAAATGTTAGACTGTGCGTTTCTTGCAATTAAAGTACGGATGCATGTGTTCGACGGTCCTGTGGGAACATCTAGTTGATAGAAGATAAGAAGTACATGCAATACGCGAGTTTTCCCACATAGCGGAAACTCTTGGTGTGTGTATGTTTACAGTTTCGATGTGAGCTTCCGAATAGTTGTCTTGCCTGCTTTTATATGTCCGTTTGAAAGAGAATATGAGAAAATGTAACTCTCTCAGGACAGTAAAATTTATTCTCAACATCAATTATACATGCTTAAGATTTATTTACGGCATTCGTAAGTTTCAAAGAATATCTCATGTTCTGGGATGGGCAAGATGGTTGTACATGTCACCTAGAGCTGAGTTCTCTTCTACTGTTTTTTATCAAAAATTAATTTATCATAAAAAAGCTAATTACCTCTACCGTAAGATTATTTTTAGGATGGATGTTCACAATGTTAGTTTGAAATTCAAAAGCCTACTTACTCCTCCAGTTTACAACCTAGGGATGTTTAAACGATCATTCTCTTATAATATTGTTAAATACCTCAATGCAATTCCTTTGGACACTCGTGATCTAAGCCAACACTGTTTACTCGTAACTGTGTAAGCGCTATTATTTATACACTTAGTCAGTATTTTAGTTTTCATTTTTGTTTTCTTTATTTTTTCGTTTTCATTCTTATTTCAGTTTTTAGTTAAGTCGCTATAGCTATATTTCATTCATTTTATGTATGTAGGTCTTTAAGTTTAGGAGTTTTTGAACTCATTGGCCGTTTTTTTCTTTTTTTAAATATATCTTATATATTTTATTTTTCATTAACATTTGTATTTGTACTTACTTATATTATGTTAATAAACAGCGTATTATTATGATTTATGTTTAGATATATTTTTGATGTGGCAGAGTTGCAAAATTATTGTAATTTAAAATGTTTTCAACAGGTTTAACTCCCTGAATATAGTCTCGTCAGTAAAAGAACTCGAGTAAGGACTTTCAGAAGCAGCTTTTGGGGATGCCTTCTCAATATGACGAAATCACTAAGATTAAATACAAGATAGCAAAGTTTCATTGCAAAGAAAAGATCAAAGGCAATGATGGCCGGGAAAGCCTAAAGATTACTTAAACAAAGAACATTTCTGGAATCTGAAATGTCATTGCCGGCATTATATCTAAATTCAGTAATAGAGGTATTTTGCGATAACATGATTTAGTAGGAATACACATCTACACCTATTAGTGAAGTGCACTCAGGACATAGAAATCACAAAAAGGTAGCAAGATGGTAAAATAAAAATGAATAAGGACGTTAATTGGTGCAAACAAAGGCTTAACCTATAAAATGAAGGTACTTTTAATCATACTAAACCGCATTATCGATCGACCTATAACTGGATAGCATTCTAGTTGATCCGTTGGTCTGTTGGATAGCCTTGCTCTCAGATTAATTTTTCCACTTATGAAATTCCTTAATTGTTGTAGTAAATACCAACAATTGACCCAATCTTTGAAGTTAGTTAACGACTATGCACATTTGTCGTAATCTTACAAAATCCAAGTCCTTTTTATAATACTATCGCAGTTTTGTATTATGAGATCGTTTTTTGCGTATACTATGTTATACAGCAATGGGTTTGTGCTGGCTCCGCAGCGGCAACTCAATATTTTCGAATATATGTATCAATTAATGCTTTAAATTGTTGCAAATAGTTTTTAAATTTGTGTCACCAGAGGTGTCTTGAAATCTTGTCTGACTTTTCTTAACAGCTGCGGTTTTAGCAGGATTGAATTGTAGAATCGTAGATTTATTTTGTTGGAAATACTGGGAATAATTAAAACTACCTTCAGCCAACGTGTAAGAAATAGGCTCTACTGGTTTTGAGAATACCAGGGTACCGTCTGTTAAATTCTTGATTTCACTTGAGAGATGTGGGAAACGCTTTTTTTTAGTATTTGCTATTAATGCATTCACCTTTGAAAAATATTCTCGAATAGTCTATGCCACAAGATGTAAAGCATGAACCTTACATGTCATATGTAAAAGTCACCAACGGTCTTCTCTAAGAGAACGACTTACAGCTCGTATTGTTGCTGTACCACCACTCATAAACACCAACAGTTGATTACTTGAACGTTAACGCAGCGCGTCCAGCACTACCATCATAATGACTTCGCTACTACATTTTTCTTATCTTTTGCTAGCTAATAAGATCGGAAATTACAGAAATTTTCATTCAGCAGGTATCTTTGTGTTACATTGTTGAATTGCTCCAAGTTTTGAGACGATATTCTAAATGATAGTAACATTTTACGAATCTGTCTATTTAAATTACTATCACGCGTTTTCATATTAATTTGTACAACTTGTTTTACCAATTAGTTTTAGTTTTTCATGAATTCCGTTACTGTGTGTACAATCTAAATATGTGGAAATTATTAATGAATGAATGTATTTCTAAAAGGAACTAATTACCTTTCACCAAAATTATGTTGTCGAACATGGTTTGAAAATACTCAGGAACGTAAAAAGAAGTAGTGAAGGCCACAAAGAAACAACTGCTCTATAAGACCGTTGTTTAAGGCAGTTGACCTTACCAACAGCTTGATGACGAAGTCATATCAATTACCATTTGAACAGTCTATCGTAGAAGGTTTTTTGGACTTAATAAGCCTTACAATCGGGTATTGCGCTATCATTCACTGCTGAACACAAAATACAATGTGTAAGCTGGTGTTAAGAAAGACTCCAACGAGATACTGAGTGACACAGATATGTTTGAGTCATAAATTTAGATGTTGTTTGGGAATGTACAGCCTCCTTTAGGTAGTGTATGATTACTTTAAACCTTCTTCAAGAAGGGCGTATTAATCTTTCGCCATAGCCCCCCAAAATTGAAGTTCATGTAGCTTGGGGTACACTCCATTATAAGAACACAGTGACCATTTCCTATAATCTATTTCTCGAGGTGTGAATAGCTAGTAACTTAGCCAAGAAAGGTTGACATATTATTGGGGAAAAGAAAGAAGAATTATTAGAAACAATTATCATTTGTTATCTGCCAATGTGTTTTTTACATGCATGTGCACAAATTACCAAAATATTATACTTTCCACTAGACGCTGGAATTTCTATATCACATTGTATATTTCTGTACATTCCTGCCTCCTCTGTATATTCCTGCCCGTATTATTGTAAATTAATATGTATTTTTCGCTATTCTATCAGGGAAAACATCGCATTTACTTGACCATTCATTTGCTTTGTATCATCGATCTTTAACCTTTACACTATCGCGGCGACTCATGTTTGTTTATATTCTTAAACGGCACAGAATGCAATTGTATTGAATATTAAGTGTAATAACAAAAATAATTGAATGCTACTGGTTTGTTGCATATGTTTATGTTGGTTGCAAATAGTTGTATACTGAACTTATCTTCGTTAGGAAACGAATGTTAATATGTGTGTTAAGTTCCCTTTCATCAGCTATCCTTTTAGTAATAAGCGAACTACTTTCGGGATTGGACCGTGTCATGATGAGATATAAAAATAAAAAAAGGAAAGAAAATAAAAAAAATGAAAAAAGGGGGTGGAAAAAGAAGAAAAGGTGAAATAAAGAGTAAGAAAAGGAAAGAGAGAAGGGAGACAGAAAAAAGGAAAAGAAAGAAAGAAAAAATGAAAGAAAAGGAGAAAGGTGGAATTTTGATGTTTGGTCTCCATCGTGGGAGGCTTGTTCAGGAGAAAACAGGGGAACCAAAGCGGCAGAGTAACTCCATGTGCAAACCAGACTAGAGGCGAAACCACTTTGAAAGAGGATCACGATAACTCGACATGTTAACCACGCTCGAGCGATAACCTACCTTATTCCAAAGTGGTTTCGCCTCTAGCGTGGTTTACACGTCGACTTGCCCTACCGCTTTGGTTTCCCTGCTTTCTCCTGAAGAAGCTTCCTACGATGGAGACGAAACATTGAGATCGTAGTTTTCCCCTTTTCTTTCCTTTTTTCTCTTTTCTTTCTTTCCTTTACTTTCTTCTGTCTCCCTTCTTTCTTTCCTTCTCTTAGTCTTTATTTCAGCTTTTTTTCCTTCTTCACCCCCATTTTTAATTTTTCTTTCTTTTTCTTTTTATTTCATTTATTATCATGACATGGTCTTGGCCGTGGAAGCCTACTTTCCTTTTGCGTCAAGAAGTCAATGTTATTGCAGTACATTCTATAAATCTGTACAATTTGGAGGATTAAAATATCCAACACCCCTTCAAATTGAGAACGTATTAAAAAAAAGTTAAATATTAACTAAAGGTCTTATTGAGATAAGAACTTCTCCCTATTACAACAATATGCTTCCTTTTTAAATGTGGGTGTTCCTGAATCAATGAATTATTAATTTACTGTAGAGTATCTTATATCGTTTTCACAGATACAGTTGAATCTAGAGTCATAGGTTACAAACATGCAAAGTTCTTAAACATATAATTACAGATGCTATAGGTATGTCAATAAAGGTATAAGAAATTCCAACCGGGAACGGCCTCTATATAAATTTAGTCTAATAGATACGTTACGATATTATCGAAGGAAGGTTGTATACTAAGAAAGTACACTCGCTGATTATATCATTACAGTTGTCCGAGTGTAGAGGGTGGTCCTAACTATAATAATAAAATGTAGACGCTTGGAGAACTCCGGCGATTCTAATCGAGAACTTGTTTCGTTGCATTTGATATTTATCGTCGAAATAAAGAATGTATTGTTCCTGTTTGTGTGGCGTAGATATATGGTTTATTATAAAAGTTTTGTTGTGCGTGAATCGCTCTGTGTAGACATCCATTCTGAAAATAAACATTACAAGCTTATTCGTGTGAACAGCGCTGGCCGATTAGTTAGATAGGCATTCGGTAAATTATATCGTTAATACGTCTACTCGTATAACGGTTTTCTCATACAACTAATCAGTTACGTGGTTTATAAATTATATATTGGCAGCCCATGTTAGTAACAGACTCATGATGAATCATATTGAGGAGATACACTCATTTTTTTGACATTTCGATGAACATAATGAAACGCAGATTTCTTGGTTAAAGAAAAACAAAAAGTATAGAGTAGCTTACAAAGGCAAAGAAATGCTTTCCGTTCTCACGATGTTACTAGAACATAATCGAAATCTGATTATAGCGTTTACTTAAGCAAACACTTCTTAACCCGGCGTAATTATGGTTTGAACCTTTGGTGTTACATATAACCAGTATCAAAACCTACACTCTATACTGTCAATACAAAAGAGCTGTGACATAATTCCAATAAAAGGACTTTAGATTAAATTAATAATAGTAATATTTTTGTAGTATTACATGCTTAACGTTAAAACACATTACAGGAAATACTAAAGGCGAATTGTTTTGTCATAAGTAAAAATATGACTCTTGTAATGTAGTGAAGATATTTGGAGATTGGCAGTGACGGGCATGTGGTTATGTATTGAAAAGTCTGAAATTTGAAATCAATTGGATAATGCCAAATAAAACCTAAATAAGCAATACCCTGGGTATTCAAAATTATTAGATATAACGCTGCATTTCTATATCAGTACGAGTACAACAGTGCAATGCAAATACACACAGATAGCGAAACAATTAGCGTCTTTAAGTAATCTATCAAATCAGTGTTTTGAATGGATAATGAGTATTTTAAGCATATATAAACATTTTTTTTTATTGGATAATGCATCGTTAGTTGTGGACGGCGTGTTTACAAAAGTCTTTACAAAGTAGCGAGGGCTATCTTCTTTGGATACTTCAGAGTAGTCACAGCATGTGACACCCTTATGTTGGACTTTAAGCGTCAGCAAAATGGGTTTTGAAGTGTGAAGGCTGCCACAAAGATATTTATTGTATCACGAAATAAAATTAGCAGTTGAGACTAATTTAAATTTACTGTTTGTTGAATTGCCCCTCAACAGTTACTTTCTTAACTTTAATGAATCAACATGATTGGATAAAGTAGAGTTAGATGGGCGTAATCTGTTTGATGCTCCAAATCTATAACAAATTGCCAAATACAAGACGTAGTATTAATTGGAAATTCATTCCATCATCAGCATTTCATTTCGGTGATATATGAGAAGACAATATTAAATCTGTAAGTAATTTTGTCATTGGAAGGAATGAATACTTTATTAATTCAAGGTGAGGCGTTGCTGAATTCTCGTCCACTACGTGCTGATCCTCCAGAACCAGCTGCACTTACACTAGCACGTTTTTTGGTTGTCGCACCTATTCAGAAACTGCCTGCACTTGATTTAACTAGTGAGAATATAATTACTTGGATCGTTTTAAGTTGATTGATCACATGATACAGGATTATTAGAAATACTGGAAGGACAAATATGAGAAATTTTCAATCTAGGAAATTACACAGTTTTATTTTATTGCATCAGCAAAATATGCCACCCTTCCGTTATGTGTTGGATGGAATATGTAGTTGAACTTTTCCCTGGTTAGGATGGCATGATAAAAATTGTGATTCTTAAAACAAAGAGAAGTGTTTTTGTCTATTATCAACATAATTTCTCATTTTGTTTTTTCTTCTGTTGCGAGTTGTGATTTTCTGAATGTATTAGATAATTTAGTTTACTATTTCCTTGCGTAGCATACAATTTAAATTCAGTTCTTTATTATATTAATGCACTTTTTATTGGTATATTTTTCAAAACATAACAGTAGGTACATGGAATTATTTAAAAGTTTTAGAACTATTCGAATTACAGTACAGTTTATTTCGTAAATAAATTAATCTTTTTAGTTGTACTAATTTTCATATTTTATCGTTATCCCCCCTTTATCATTTTCAGCATTACATCCGAAGCAAAAAACTCACATTAGAAATGTTTGTTGATAATTAATCTCATATTTTCTCTTATTTCTTTTTCGATTTTAGTTTCATTAGTTCCACTTATTCTTTTGCAATGTATTTATTTGTATTTTTGCTTTCTCGATCACTAGGAAACATTTACATAAATTAATAGAGTAGAACACTTGGAGCCCTTAAAATTTCTCATTTACGTCAACGATATTTCACTCTATTTTACTTTCGAATAGATTCTCTTTACCAATGATCCAAAATATTGTATATTGCATTAGACTAAAGGTGGAACTGATTTACTGATGAATTTTCGAGAAGATCTAACCTCTTGGTGACCACTCTCCTAGCGCTCGAAGCTTTTAATTCACAAAAGCAATGTCATTATTGTAATTTTTTAAGAAACAGAATTGTTTGATATTTCTTTTGATTGATCAATAACCAGCAAAAAGCGTGTAATATTGTACATGATGTACAACGTAATGTCAAAAGATTGCGTACTATTGAGAAATTTAAATCTATCTCAATTGTTAGGTGTAGTACGGCGATTAGCTAGGAGCTCAACACACGAACATCTGTGGCTGAATCTGATCCTGCCACTAAATTTGTTAATGATGTTCCTGCGTTAGTAAAGCGCAAGACTTGTCGCTTATTCGACTTGTACGACTGTGAATGCTGATATATTGTTCTTCACTTAGACTTAGTCGAGTTCTAGTATATCTGATTTCCAAGTAATTAATTCTTCGTTTGAAATTTTTCGATACGATAGAAATTTCCAGGCTGTTGGACCTTCTGCAGGAATGGTATTTTGACTACTGTTGTGAACTCCTACGATCTTTTTTCAAATTAAACCTTTGGTACCTCTAAATGATGTTTGTGCCTGAAAATGTAAAGTAGGTGAGCGATATTTTTATTTTGTAAATATCCTGACGTTTCCAGCGATAACTACGAGCTGTTCTTTAAGGCTTTGTGTTTTTAGCTCCTAAATAAACAAATATTAATATGCGGTGATTTTAACTGTCTGAGTTTTTGTTCTTCAAATGGCGATGGTCTTAAGTGCTTTGTGCTCTTACAATTCAGTGATTTATTAGATCTATAACAACACAATAGCCAATTTACGATTTCAGCGCAAAGTTATTAAACTTAGTGTTTTCTAATATGCCTTATTCGAACACAATTACGATTACAGCTGATTGTGATCGAACATTGGTTTCTAAGGATAGTTACCACCGTTTTGGATATATACCTTTATATATTACCAGAAAATTCTTTCAAAATAGTTCCTTCTAACGATAATCTTCGTTACCATTTTTTTGGGGATTTTGCGCCTTTTTACGGTTCCATTACTTCCAATGCTTGGTGTTTGTCCAAAACCAACGTAAATGATGCTGCTTCTAAATTGCACGAAAAAATGTATAGTATTATAAACCAAACTGTTCCAATAATATAAACCTTCACGCCGCATATTCCCTCCGTGGTTTCAAACGAATTTTAAGAATTACTTTCTTTTATGAAATGGAAACGTAAGAAACATATCCAGGGTAGGAAGTCTCAAATTTTGATTTCATACATGTTTATAAGCGTGGTTGGCGGTAATTGTCTCCATTCTTACTTCCTTCCGCTATTTGCTATTAAATTCTTTACTGAATTAAACAACTACTTCAATCCATTAGAGTTAAGCGCCACACCATCTTTAATGTGAAATTTCCGGCATAAATATTTACATTTACAAGCAGTTTATATTCAACGTAGCGCTTAACCGCAGTAACAATTAAAAATATAATTATCGAACCAATTTAAGTAAGTCCATTCAACAATTTATCGACTGATGTGTAGGCGCCTTGAGGTATGCTATAAAGACACCTTTCCTTATAGTTTCGTTTCTCATATAGAATTTATATTCTATGTGCCGTTCCACCGTAAGTAAGACATTTTGATGTTAAGTCTATCCTGAGAAAGACAAAATCTATAATTTTCACACTTGTGATTCATTTTATTGCTAGATGTAGTGTGCGGAGAATTTATAATGCAACAAAGCTTAGCTCATTCCCTTTAGTCAGCCAGCAACGTACATACAAAAGAGATTTTATTGAAGTTAACATATTGATGTTGATACGCCTTTATAATAGAATTCTTGGCAAATGTCGTGAAACATTGCATAGCGTCGTATATACGATGTTTTTTCGAAGTATTCGCAGCTGCACTTAACCATACATAAACAGTAGATGACACAGATTTATTATAGCAGAATAAATATGAACATTATAAGGATGGAAAAGATATTGTAGGTTAAGAGTCAACAACAACTACTGCACTCCAAGTGACACTGTATTTATAAATACGGTGAAACAGCGATAACGAGGAAGTATAAAAGAACGCGTAAGACGTTTATTTAAAAAAAATGATACAAATTATTTTTTAATCTTATCGATTGACCATAAAACTGTTTAGAAAAATAGAAAAAACAACACTGATTAATTAGAGAGTGGACAGTCATATTATTTTTAAATAATTTATTGAAGAAAATATGTACGTATATGCTGATTACACAATCTATAATGTTAAATATAACTAGTTTCAGATTCTTCTTACTATTGTACTTGTATGAACAGTGAGGTTCCTCTAGTCAATCGCAACTTTTTGAACTACAACAACTAGCGCTATTAGAAAAGAAATATATCGATTTTTATTTCAACTAAATTAACTGCTAATGTTATTGGCAATTTAATTCCATATCACCGAAAATTACGTGAAGACAACGAAATGTCAAATAGTGCCACATACTGCAATGTAAGTTAAAAATTACGAAGATATAGTGCAATAACGATTTGGCAATATAATTATATTATCATGCAATTTTGTCCAGAAAAAAAAATCAAATTGTCTTCTGTGACAAGTTCATGTAAAGAATCCATTGCTAGGCAACAAAATCACAAGTACTTTCAAGATGTCAGTAACTTTCAAACACTAATTCTAGAAGAGTCAATTATCGTTATTATTAGTCTCGGCAAAAAGGGGCAAGTTTCAGTGCCGTGCGGAGAACAATATGGAGAGGTGAAGCTCGAGGCACGGAGAATCGAGCACCCGTATCAAAGCACGCTTGTTCAGTATTATTCGATTAGTCGTTGTGAGTGCTTATTAGTATACACATCTCCTAGAAAATGTCGCATTTCGCTGCGTTTCAGAATCGGCGTATTTCGAGTAAACTAGAAAACGTAATAGTGAGTATGCCGAATTTAGAATACGAGGGCGATAAAATTAGATGTGTAAAGTGTGAAAACTATTTGACGTAAACCAGTAGGTAGAAGTGCGAATGCCACTAGAAAGTATAAAACACACTTCTGCAATCCGTGGCAAACAGTACAGCGAACAATTATTATTTGATATAGGTGTTTGCCTTTTTCTACGTAGTGTACTAGACTAACAAGCATTTCTCTCCTTCTGGAGCAAGTACTCGCATGATACATTACCAAGTCGGACAAGTCATCAAGAAACTTTATGCCATCTGTTCGTTGAAACAACAATTAAAGCAGAATTAAAAAATTTGAATTCAAAATTGTGGTTATGTGCGGAAAAACATTCTGTGGTGAATATGATGGTACGTACAATGGACGAGTTTGAACCGTCATCCCCTATTTTATTTGGTTCCAAAAGAGTTGTTGTTGAATGTACCAGCGGTGAAATTTTAAAAGTGCCGCGAACATGCTTTCAGTAGACCGATATCTTAAAGAAGAGAGTGGCAATCTGTTACATGTAACATGTAAAATAGATGCTTTGAACCTTGTGGCGTAATTGATCCCTAAATGTTATCCACGGGTAAATGCTTTAATAGCTCATACAAAGGCAGTATTTCTAAAATCCCCAAAACATACAAAAAGATTTCACCAGCTATATTCCAAAGTTCCTGAACCATCACAGCCACTTACTGCGCGTTCGGGAACATGGTTGAAGGCTACGTTTTACTACTGCGAACATTTTGATGGTGTAAAGAAGGTAGTCTTGCAATTCGATCTAAGACACGCCAAAGCTATCAAGACAACCCAGAAAATAGCAAGCAAGATAGTCGGGTAAAATGTGATTTAGGAAGTATTCACAAGAATTACTATGACTAGCGAAAAGAAGTGAAAAATTACAAAATGATTCGATGTCGTTTGGGATTCTATTAAAATTCTGGATGATGTTCTTCTCAAACCTCTGTATGGCGGAAGGCGGAAAAATGAAAGTGTAATACGAAAATTTGAAGGTGTTATTGACAAGGATTCAGATTTTCTCATATTAAGATGAATTTGTGAAGGTGTGTCGAAAGATCCATTAAGTTGTCACAAAATTACTTTAAATTTGCAAATATAACGTCACTATGATATGGAACGGTCGTTTTCATCATTAGAAGTATTTATTCCGTATACCGTACCCATTTAACTGAAACAAGTGTGAAAACGTATAATGATTCTAATATTTAGTAGATGCTATCTGGCTTGTCATTTAGTGGAAACTTCTTAAAAGAGTAAGTGTTTCAGTACGTTATATGATATATTTTTTATCATTATTTTATGTGTAAACATTCCTGCGTCCGCATCGCCCATGCTTACTCGTAAAGGTCACGATCATAAATGATGCAAATACATAAATGTTACTGAACACTCGCTTTGATACGGCCGCTCGCCCCCCTCCACGTTGTTCTCTGCACTGCACTGTAACTTACGTTTAAAGAAGGTTAAAGAATAAAATTAAGGGCTGCTTTGCTTCTTTTGAACAACTATAAGTATATTTTCTTGTTGGTAAATATTACTTAAATGTAGGAAATTGGGCATGCTACTCGATTTCCCTCCATGAAACAAATTTTCGGTTTACTGTTTTAACCACTAAGTGTATACCTTTCCGTATATCTACTGTTAGGAAGAGAATGTTTGCGTTGTGTAATATTCATTTGTGTAATTACTTGCACGTACCTCAAAATGGTTACTGCTATACATATGTTTATTCAAATTTTGGAACCTAGAGCATGCATTCGTGTAAAGTTAGCCCCCAATTCAGATTTATAAATGAAGTAACTGATATGTGTCTACTTTGAGTTATGAATAACATGAACATATTGTTAGGAAGTAATTGAAGTTTGGTATATCGATTCTTTTATTGTATTTATTTTTAAGTGTGAAACAAAGTATCCCCAAGTATAATCCCCAAGATATCGTGACTGTTATCTACTTATTTTATAGTATTCGTATAACAAAGGTGAAAGAGCAAACGATGAAAGTAAAGACTATATTCACTGGAACAGTTTGAAGTTTCTTAAAATTAATAAAAGGTTTGCTTAGGAAAAAGTCTTTATGATTATATAAACACTTTCCTATTAACATAGGAAAAACTACCACAAAAAAATTAAACCCAATAACAACAACACTACGTGCTGATGCATAGTAACAGATAGGGAAATAGCTCTCACTTGTATTTTCTGCTTTCCCACAGTAGTCTGTGACTTATTTAATGACTTTCCCTCGTATTTGCAAATTTCCGTATTAAATTATAATCTTTTTTCATATAAGTTAATAAAATTCGTTGAATTTTCAAAACTGCAGAAATGTGAAAATAAGCATTGTGGGTACAAATCGCTTTAAAGTTTTGTGAAATATCCTTTCTAGAACCAATAAATATTTGTCACTTTTACTCTACAATGCACAAATGCGGAGAGCACTTGACACTAATTGCACTCCACTACGTATTGTAGTCCACCGCAATTTTAAGGATTAAATTGGCGTTGAAACGAAATGCTTCCGTCTATGTGCAAAATTACTTGCACCTATTTACATAGAGTTGGCCACTGCGAAATGAGAACTGGCGCATTGCCGTCGAGGAATCCACAACAATCATGAAAATTCACAGACACGAATTCTATAATTCTTTTTATTACGCGTAGATATTTCCTGGATGTGTTAAGGCATAAATAAATAGTCCGGAGATATTGAATTGAATGATAATACGTATCTACTTGTTGCTGGAGATGCGACGGAATTTTCAATTTAAGGAAAGTGATTTTCAAATACGCACGTAGCGCTTTATGTGACGGATCGCGCATAAACATTACAGTTTAAATGCTTGTTCCTGGTGAATCGATAGTATCATTTTCTCCTTTCAACATTTTACACGGTTTTGTTTCAGTCGTTGCGATATGAATTTTATAGAGTAGCCTACACAAAACGCGCGTTTCTCTTTACCCATATCTGTTAAGTTGGGTTTATCTACCGGACAAAGTTATTAATAAAGTAGTTCAATTGCTTCTTTCACAGTCCCAGAAGATTCAGTGTTCTATAGCAATAACTATCACAATTATACCTTTAATTAGAGAGATTACTGGGGAATATTAATATTTCCTCACACTAATTAAAAATTGATACAGTTACTAAAATAGAGGCTACATTTTAGGTATATATATATCAAAATTTTGAATAATTTTATGTTTTAGAAGGTCCCACTTTTCTTTGGAATTACAGTACAGATATTGCAGTCAGTTGACCACCTTCCTGTACAAAGGTGCAACTTTAGAGTTATCCTCTTTACTTTTGTGGGAAGTCAGAAATATCAATATGGCAACCTATTTCCTCGGAAAAAACTGAATCGTAGAACGTGCTGTTCTTGGTGGAGGTGTCGAGGTCTTCTTACTACCTAGAACAGTCGTGACTCAAGCTATAAAGATCTGAGTTAAAAATATAACCAACTCTCATTTATGTTGCATTTTTTTTAACATTGACTGCTACCAGAAAACAAGTGTGTTGCATGTAGGCTCCCACATAAATAGAAAATAACTTGCAGCAACCTCTGCATCCTCAGCAGAAAACCGAATGCCAGTGAAATTAATGGTGCCGCATAAAATGTAAGAAGAAGTGTTACAATCAAGTGTTCTTAGTTATTTATATGTATTTTAATGTTATTAATAACTAGAGACCGGATTATGTGCAAATTGCATATATTTTATTTTATTTATTATATTTTACGTGTATATGTAGATGTATTACACTGATTAAAGTGAATTAGCGTTAATTAACTTCAATCAGTGTAATATATGCACTTTAGATATAATTCGGTTTCTAGTAATAACTAACGGAGGACATTATAATTTTCACGCACCACGTATATTAACAATATTATACAAATACATGTCTGGTTACAGGTTAATATTATCCTCCTTCTATATGTCTATGTGTGTACATTAATACGTAATCTACCAGCGCCATTCTTTTTATTATTTCAAATTGAGAAAATCCTTTTCGTAACTGCTTTACTTTTCTTCTTTGATGTGCGGTGTAAAATCTCAGGCGACTATTCTGCTGAGTGGACTCCTTGCTTTAAGATTTCAAATATTTTGTATGGAATATAAAATAAAATAATGTGACTAATTTAAACAGTTTACAAAAATACATTATCAAATATATATATATATATATATATATATATGCATATATATATATATATGTATATATATACATATATACTACTTACCGGGATCTTCTTTTATCATTACGCATACGTCTTTCTATGTGTAACTAAGAAAAAATAATTGTCAATGAGTTAGCAGTATAGTAGGCAACCAGCTATACACTCATATTAAATGAGAGAGAACTCTGAATTCCTATCAAAAGCAGTAATCAGTGCTACCACAGATCTCTCTTAATGCAAATAAAACAACTGTTGTTCAAATTTGGTGAAGACCTCTTATTTTAACGATTAACTAAGACAAAAAGAAACAACATAGCAAGAATCGAGTACATATGTTGCACCTTCTCTCGCTCCTTGGTTGTGATAAAGGTCTCGAGGTGATTAGAATTCTAGTAAATTCCACCCACTGTGAACGGTAGCTAATTGAAAAAGCGCTGCATCTTTACGGGTAACACCAGATTGCAAGAGGATAACAAAATCGCCAATCTCATGAGAAACTTTATGTAAAAGAATAGTAATTATGGTGATAATTTTGACTGTATTTCCTGCTAAATATGAAGAACCAATAGCTAAGTTATCGGTAAATTTATGGCTAAAATCTAAAGTTAGATTAAAGTACTCTGCTACTTTAATATCCTTCTTTTCATTATCCAAAACTGATACGATTCGCATCGCTTAGAGTCGAATATACAGCGCTGTGAAAGAGAAAAGTAACAGGTTAAAACTGTGCACGTAACAACTTCCTGTCTAGTTAAGTATCTTTTAGATATATTTATTACATATAAATAAATAATATGAATTTTGAGTTCTCGTTAAGTTTTTGCGTATGAAACATACTCATACTCACACTGCTTTTCAGTTATCCCTGAACCTCCGATTGGATTTTAGGAACCTGGAAAATGAATGTTCAGAACGTATGGAGTAATACTTCCTGGTTTGCCCTTTCAAGTTTAGAATTGATTTATACCATGTTTGGAAATTACGTATTTTTGAATTAAGGTAATTAGCTTTTAAGCGGAGAATATTTTCAACAAGTCAGTTTGACGACTAGCTTAGTGGTTAAGTCAAATCGAATACGAAATTCGAGGAAAAACAAATCGGGTTCGATCCCCATACTTCACAAGTTTCACTAACAATACATAAATAGGAAATACAAATACGTCAGACAAAATTATCGAACGTATGATGAATCTGGCTTAGGTAAGTTCAACAAACGACAAAAATAGTCCAAACAACATCCCTAATTATAAGAATCCGTCCTCAACAATATCACGTCAAGAGATACATTACTATAGACATAGAATTTCATTCTAGATTTTCCTTTTCGTAATTCTTGAATTGTTGATCCTTGTTACCTTTATAGTACTTCATTTATTTAAATTTTATGCTTCCTATAGAAAGAAAATCTTCGGTCCAAATTTTGTTCACGATATGCATTTTGATTTCGACAGAATTACCAGAGTGATATCATCCATGTTTTTATTTTATAGCCTTAACATTGTTTATTTTGATATTTTCAAGTCCATGGTATAGAATTTCACATGTTAGTGGATTTTCATTGTGTACTATACAGGTTGTCTCTAAAATAAAATAAAAAAGTACGGATGAAAAGGTGTAATGAAGTAGAACATAAATCCAAAAAACTTTGGGTCAATTACTACGCAAATGTCAGAATTACAAAAACCTTGAAAACTCAGATTTCCTTGAAACCTTAATGCCTGATATACTACATTGGGATAAGAGCCACACTTATCTTTCTAGCGGCCGAATCGCCCGATTTTAAAGTACAGTGCTGTCTTAAAACTGATATGGTTTTTAAATTTCTGTAAACAAGTCAGAAACTATAACAGATACTACCTTTTATGACATAATTTGAAATATATGTATCGTATGGTCTCAAGGATGATACAAATTATATTCGAAAGAAACCCACCGTTTCCACCAAAAAGAAGAGGAAGTGGCTAATACCGTGAAAAGTCGGAAACTACAATAGTTAGGACACACAATGAGAAATAAAAACAGATTTTATCTACTGCAGGATATTCTACAGGGAAAAGTAAGGGAATAGAGGGGTATTAGTAGAAGACGAATTTCTTGGTTGAAAAATCCCAGAACCTAGGATGGGATGAATACGACTGAATTATTTTGAGCAGCAGCAAACAAAGTTAAAATAGCCAACATTCGAAACAGATAGGAACTATTAGAAGAAGGAGATAAGTTATTTAAGGTTGTCGGAGTATTATCAGTGGAGACCGGATTATATGCAAAGTGCATATATTTTATTTTATTTATTTATTATATTTTACGTCTATTTGTAGATGTCTTACACTGACTAAAGTATATTAACGCTAATTAACTTTAATCACTGTAATACATCTGGATATGGACGTAAAATATAATAAATAAATAAAATAAAATACATGCACTTTGTATATAATCCGGTCTCTAATTATTAGTATATTTATTACACATTTGATATTTTAACTGACTTCATAGCTTTTTTCACTGCAAAACTTCCATGAATATTTCTATACCAAGTTCATTATAGCTGCCTTCCTTTTAAGAACATATTATAATAAAAATATCAGATGTAAAATTTCGTTTTATATCGACTGGTATTTAAATATGCAATATTCTCAAAACAGTGACTATTTATATTGGTCAATGTATAATTGATTCTTTCTTCATTGCGCTACAATCAACGAAAGAAAGATTACGTCTATAGATAGATTTAATCGTAGTACCAGCAACAGTAAAGTTAGCAACAGCTCGTCGGCAACTTTGAATAGTCCGTGCATCATCGTATTATTTTTAAATATTAAAATATACTTCTAAAAGAGAATGCATCCCTGCTGATCTGTTTATTCATTCAAAGATAATATGGTGGTTGCCACACCATAAAATGCAATATAACGACATGTAATGTACGGAGGGTTCCACAATAGAAGTTTCATTCGAGAGAAGATGTAATGGATTTTGGGCGGAGAGTTATTGTTATCGTCGCGGCCGTAACATAATGGGAAATAAATAAAATTAAAATAAAGGAGGAGTTATATTCTCTGCGCGGCGAATGCGATTACATCTCTTTCTGTTTAGTTTGATTATTGACGTGTTCGTTAAAGTATTGTACTCCAACATCAACATGACTTATTGTTTAACTCTTTATATTTACTATTGTTAAACCCTAGGAATTATGATCACACAACGCTATGAATTACAGTGAAGTATAGGTGTGTTTGGAAAGTGAGGTACTCAAACATAAAATACTATAACTTAGAAGTGCCCGCGATTTTTCTTAATTTTTTTTAATTTGAAATCCTCTTGTAAGTTACAACATAATAGCAGCAGGAAACAAAGAATACTTGAAATCATTACATTTACACCCGAAATGAGACTAACTTAACAGACATTACAAACATGAAAGTCACACAAGTAGTGTGTCTTATACCGGGACAAAATAATAACAGTATTCATTCGAGTGTCTTCGTGTGCAGATTAAAAGACTTTATTTTTTTAATAAATTCTGGGACTAAAGATATTAGGATGCAACTTAAAAAAGTAAGGTAGGAGGTAAGTGGGGAAAAGAACTATTTATAACTAGGATCATGACTCAGTGCCTTACACGCTTGGCTATTAGTCTTGGGGTCCAAAGTTCTAACTCCGAGACTGTTTCTCAGGATTCAGGTTTTCTACGGTTGTCCTCACTCCATGACGAATGCTAAGGATGAATACTTTAAGATGTGCGCCACAGGCGCAGCCGTAATAATAACTCATGGCCGGCCGATGCCCCCAGTATTTAGCAAAAGTTGAGGCATGCGAAGACATGGGTTATTATTATTTTTATTATTGTAACGATGAGGTGTTAGTATCATCCCAATCTCATTTAATTTTACAGCAACTTTCTACCTCCCTTGGCTTCTGTATAAGTACATCTATGTGAGATATATATACATGTATATTTAGAAAACCTAGTATCACAAGGAAGGTTCGTTTTTGAAACTAAACATTTAACCATTGTTAACTCAATTAGCATCAGTACAAGAGAAAGTGGCCGTAAAAAAATCTGTACCTGATAAAAACATTATGCAATAAGTAACAATAAACACTGATAAATTGCTTTCAATCACATAAGCCTACTAAATTTTGATTATTTTGCCTGGTTTAGTATCAAAATCCAATAAACACATGCAGATATACATGGTGATTTTTCACACATGTAAAGGTTCAAAGATAATCATTGTCCAACGAAACATTGATGGTACACTAATGCTGATAGAAGGAAGAGGTAAATGCCCGAAAAGTCTGCCGAGAGGAATTCTTTTCACACCAACGATACAACATGCAGCAGCCCAGAAGATGCTCCAGGCAACTGAGAGCGAAGCGCCGAGAGACTCATGTAATTGCCACTCGGGTTCAAACCGGAACTTTTTTTTTTAATCCTATGTCCTTTATACCTTGCGGTGTCGGACTATTTATTTCTTATTTTTATCTTCCACAGGTTCCTGTTCTGAGCCAGTTGTTTGGCTTCAATCCATCCCATACTTCTCTTTTCCAATGTTCTATACACCTGCTCCTTCCAGGTGTTTCCGGGTCTACCTATTCTGTTTTTGCCCTCTGTTTTGGCTTCAAATATCCTCTTTGTGATTCGATCTTCTTCCATTCTGTGTAGCTGTCCAAGCCATCCCAGTTGTCTCTCTTTTATGACCACTTCTACTGGTTTGATACTTAGACTATTGTGATTGTCGTGTTTCTGATTCTGTCTCTTCTAGTTACTCCTTCTATTCTTCTTAGGAATCTCATTTACATGGCCGCAACTCTGTTTTTGATTCTATTCGTGGTTATTCATGACTCACTACCATATGTAAATGTTGGACTGACCACTCTTTTATACACTTCTGTCTTTATTTTTTTTTGGTATTTCTTTTTATCCAGAAACGAATTTCTCAATATGTTACATATTTTTGCGGATTTTCCTATCCTCTCATTTACCTCTTTCTCTATTCTCCCACTGTCTTCAATGATTGTTCCTGAGTAGTTGTAACTTTTAACTTGTTCCAATGCTTTTTCCCCGATTTTGATGCTATGTTTTCTTTCTTCTTCTGCTATTATCATTGTGTTTGTTTTCCTCGTGTTTATCTCCATGTTTATCTTTGTTAGTTCTTCTTGGTATATCTTCAAGTTTTGCTGTAATGTCTCTTCCGAGTGTGCTATCAGTTCCATATCATCTGCAAACATTAGTTCCTGTACGTTAATTGCATTCATTTTCCAGTTTCCTACTTTCATATTTTTTCCTTTTTGTTTAGTTTTTTAACAGCGTCGTCTATTAGTATAGAGAATAACAATGGGCTCAATACGCATCCCTGTTTTAATCCAATTTGCGATTCGAATTCAGCTGATTCTGCATTGGAAGTTCTCACCTTATTCTTATTGCTTTTATACAATGCCTTAATCATCTCTATCATTCGTTTCTCTAAACCTCTCTTTTCCAAGCTCTGCCATACATCTTCTCTTCTTACACTATCAACAGCTTTTTTAAGATCTATGAAACATATATGTATTTCCTTTCCTTTCGCTATTAGTTTTTCTCCTAATTGTGTGATTACAAATATTAAGTCCTGGGTGCTTCTTCCTTTTCTAAATCCATGTTGAGTATCTTCTAGTGTTGTTTCCAGTCTCTCTCGGAGTCTTTCTTCTAGTATGCTTGTCAATACTTTTCCTAGGATGCTAGTTAATGTTATTCCTCTATAGTTTGAGCATTCCTTAGAATCTCCCTTTTTGTATATGGGCATAATTATTCCCATATTCCATTGCTTAGGTATTTCTTTTTTTATTACAATGTTGTTTAAGAGGTCATGTAGTTCTTCGTTACCTTTGTCTCCCGTATATTATAATCATTTCAGCTGTGATTCCGTCTTCCCCGGCCGCCTTTCCTAGTTTTAGTTTGCTAACTGCTTCTCTGAGTTCTTCGTCGCTTATTGGTGTGATACGTTCATCGTCGTTTTTTTGTTTTATGCTCTTTTTCTCTTAAGTATCCGTCCTGTTTTATTTTTCTGAGTTCTTCAAAGTATTGTTTCCATCTTTCCATTATCTCTTTTTCCTCAGTTAGTATATTTCCTTCGTGATCCTCTATATTTTTCAATATCGGCGTCTTCTTCTGTCTCAATTGTTTTATTGTTCCGTAGAATAATTTTTGGTCTTCTCTATAGTTATCTCTCAGTTTTATTCCGAACTCTCTCCAAGAATTTTCTTTGGCCTTCTTGATACTCTCTTTAGCTTCTTTTCTTGCCATTTTGTACATATTGTAATCCTCCTCTTTCCTGGTATGCATATATCTGATCCATTTATTTTTCTGATCTTTCACTTTGAGTTGTATTTCTGCTGTCCACCATTTGCTTCTTTTTGTGTACGTATTTGCTATTTTTGTTATTCCACAGGTTTCTTGTGCCGCCTTCAGTATGATGTTTTTGAATCTTATCCATTTGTCCTCTATCTCTATTTCGTTTTTAGTCTCTTGTTCAAATAGTTGATTTGACTTATATTGGTACTTCTCTCGAATTTCTTCCTCTTTCAATTTGTAGCTTCTTATTTTTTCCTTAATTACTTTTTTCTTTTTGTCTTCTTTCGTCCTTTTTGAATTTTTGCTAATCTTCTGTAGCAGGTAGTGGTCGCTACCTATTTCCGCATTTGTTTGGACTTTGACATCTATTACCTTTCTCCAGTTTTCAGCATTTATTAAGAAATAGTCAATGATTGATTTTTCTTTCCTGCTAGGCACTTCTCTTGTGTATTTGTGAATGTCTTTATGTCTGAATTTTGTATTTGTTATAATCATGTCGTTTTCGATGCACATATCTATTATTCTTCTCCCGCTGTCATTTATGGTCTCTTCACCTTCCCTTCCCATATGCCTCTCCACGCCATCGTTGTCTCTTCCGACTCGTCCATTCATGTCTCTCATTACTATAAGATTTCTTTCAGCGATGTCTATTTCATTCCGAAGAGTTTCGAAGAATTCATCTTTATCTTGTTTATTGGGGTATATGCCACAATTATGCTCCATATTTCGTTTCCTTCCAGCTTTGTATCAATTCTTAATATTCTTGAATTAATGTATTTTTCTTTTTGTATATTGTTTACTACCTCAGGTTTGATGATTATTCCTACTCCCTCCGCTCCTCTGTTCCTTTCATCCACTCCCGACCGGTAGAGCCAGTATCCATCTTTAATTTCCTCTAGTCCTTATCCCTTCTTTTTTACTTCGGTTACTCCCATATAGTCTAAGTTTTGTGTAATTATTTCATCGATTAATTCGTCTTCCTTTCCAATTATGCTTCGTATATTCCATGTGCCGATTTTTATCACTTCTCTATTTTTTCTTTTTTGTATCTATTACTTGCTTTTACCTCACGTCTGTTCTCAAATCTGCTACTGCTATTTAGCTTCGCATCATTTCTTATATCAGTTTAGCCTTAATCCTTGCCATGGTCGTCTTTGTTGTTCCCTTCTTCTCTCTTCTCCACAGTTTTTTGCACTTCGGTTGGAGTGGATTTTCTCCCATTCTACAAGTTTCTCTTCTTCACTGTTTTCCCCTCCTTTCTGTCCTTCTCTCCTATCTGTTTCAATTTCTTTTGGACATCTCGTTCTAATTGTGTCATCTCATTGTTTATAAATATCTTTTCTGTCTCAATTTATTTTTCTTCTGCATTACATTATCCTTTTCTTCATAGGTACTTAGCTTTATCTTGTACATTTTTTCTCCTATTTTTATCCGCGACCTTTACACCTACCTCCACACCCAGCTTGCTTTTTACAAATTTGTCTATTCCTATTTTTAGATCATTTTTGTCTTCCGGGATTATTCTCAGTCTAGATATCACAATGTTCTTCTTTATATTTCTCTTTTCTATCTTATTTATTTTCGATTCCATCTGTTTGACTTGTCTCTTAATTCCTTCTTTCTCTTTTTTTAATATTTCATTTTCTTTTTTTAATTGACTGAGCTCTTTTTGGTACCGCTCCTGGTTGTATTTTATTTCCTTTACATCTCTCATCAGTTCTTTTAACATTTCGATCATTTTCCCTTCCTCTATTGCAACATAAATCCTGATAGGTTCGATGCAGAAAGACAACGCCTTTTGTAATGTATCAAGACGTGTATTCCCAATACTGGAACAAAAACGTTTTAGAATTAATGGTTCTATGTTACCATTACTTTTCCTGTCGCAGGCTGAAATTGATATTTTTTTCTTTTGGAGATTCTATACTTTTTCACTGTATTAATTCTAACAATTCTATTTTATAGTCATTACGATAAGATGTATCACTGGTAAAAATGTGGTGGAGAACAATACTACTTGTCGGTAGAATATAGAGTGCTGCAGAAATAGGAATACAAGATTTCTTTACTCAACAGCAAGTAGTCGTCGACTCTAATGATTAGCAACTGGGTGAATTATGAAAAATGAAATAGGAAGTTGTCATCTGTTAGCATGTAAAGCAATTTTTAGCAGTATATATTTTCATGTGTTGACTTCGCGCGAGGATATCCCAGATGGGACAAAGCTTTAGTTGCTTTTTCTTCTTTATCGATATTAATCATCAATCACTGTCATATGAAGCTAGCTATACTCTCTGAACATACCATTCATTACCGCATTAACGTTCAATATTTTTTTAACGGACGCTGCACCAACAATTAAAACATCAACGTAGACACCTGTGATGTTAACCATATTTTATGCCAATGTTCTAATTTCGTCAGACACCGAGGTAAATTCCTTGAAGATTTATATAAATTATTTTTTACCATCCAGTTAATATCTTTTTTGTTTTGGCAGAAAACAATATAGACGTTCATAACATTATTATAAAATTCTTAATTTGTAATAAGAGGCGTTTATGAGATTCATTTTCGTTCCTCTTTCCCTTTAGTTTTGTTATTTAGCTTCGTTAACTTTGTTTGCCATTCCTTTTCTTTGTTTCCTTTCTTTTCCGCGACCCTGTATACATTGCTTGATTCGACTAGGCATGATCGGCCCCGTGTCGTAAAATGTGTATTCTTGTAATGTTCCTTCCGTTTTTTTCTTTTTTTTTTTCGATTCTTCCCTTTCCTATTTTGTGGTTAGTCGCTTGAATTTTGGCGTTTCTTTTCCTAGTTTTTATGTGGCCAAATGACTATTTCTGAAGGTCAAAGGTTAAAAATATCTGAAGGCACCTGAATTCCTTTGTCCGAAATACGCTTCATACATTCTTCATCACGGCCGCGTATTGTCATATTGACGTTTGCCCTATTTCTTGAGTATATAAGGACTTTCAAGGATTGTCAGAAGCCGTATGTTATAGAATAGGGGTGACCTACTTACGCTACCTTTCTTCATTTCAGCGATATTCATTAAATCGAATTGCCGTCACGACGCTAATAAAATAATGCTCATATTCACTCTATTAGATACTCTTAACTAAAACGATGTTGCAATACATATACACTAATTTTGTTTTCAATATAAACAAGTTGGACGTTTGAAAGGAAACACCGTCAGAGAGAGTTCTTCAAAAACTAATAACGCCTTGTTAATATCTAATAATAAAATCATTTTATAGGAAGACGTATATAAATATTTACTTAATTCTCGAACGAGGTGAAGTACGATACTAAGTGGACGCAAGAAATAAAATTGAAGAATAACAAATGATGTCTTACGCAATACTTTTTTAATTACATGCAGTGATAGTTAAGTTCTTACAGCAATCGTCTCAAATCTGTATTTTCTCAGGTGTTGAGAGCGCTTAGCAAGAGAAATTGTTAAGTAATAACTTCTTTGGAAATAAACGCTTTGCTTTGTGCATAATTACACGTAGAAAAGATGATCTTTTGTAACATTAAGTGCGTTGTGTATGTTGAAAACTGAAAGTAGTGACAGTAACACGACGTGATTACAGTACAATCCCGATTGTTAATACCTCGATAGTCCGAAGTTTCATATAATTTGAACTAATTTTCGATATATTACCCCAACCATTAAAATTTTTCACCTATTTTTAGGTTACTTTTAGCACTTAGTAGTGATGTTTGAAGTTTAATTTAATTCCGATTTATACATCGACAAATTAATGCGTTCTTTGAAGTTGTTAGTCCCTCGCTGTTGTGAATTCAATTCTCATAAACAGTTTTTCGTTTTAATCAACATTAGAAATATATTACCTGTAACCTGTTTAATATTAATTATAGATTGGATATCCTCAAGATGCCGTGGAGAGACGAAAACATACCAGAAGATTGGGAAGTAGTACTAATAACACCAGTCTATAAAATCATAAAGACTGTAATAACTATAGAGGTATAATGTTATTGTGCACAGTTGTAAAGATATAGGGGTAGCTAATTAACAACAGGCTAAAACCGCTAATTGAATGCATGGAATGGCACACTTAAGAACAAAGGTATGATAATAAAAGATTGAAGATTGAAACAATAAACATACAACAAGTTTCATTATCTAGGCGTACCGACAAAAAGCACGGGCAAAAATTAGTCAGAATTTAATGAAAGAAGTGAAATAGCAGCCAAACTATACTACGCGATGAATAAGAACTTCAGTACGAAAAAAGAAATATCACGAAGCACCAAGATAGAAGTATAGAAAACAGTCTACAGATCTGTTCTGACATACGGATCCAAACCATGGCTACTTAATAATAGACAAAAGACCAAAATTCAAGCTACAGAAATGGGATAGCGGGTGAGGGGTGTAACAAGAAAGGATGGAAGGAGAAACTCACAGATGCGAGAGAAACTAAATATACCAACCATAGTGGACTTTATTGAACAGCGACAACTAAATTGGTGCGGACATTTGCAACGAATAGAGAACACTAGACCAGCAAAATTAATATATGGAGCGAGAGTACAGAATAAAAAAAAGGAAGACGGCGAAAAGTATGGTACCACATCCTGGACATAGCATCCAGAACAGAGGGAAAAACTGGGGAGAAGCTAAGCTTAGCCAGTAACAGAGAATTATGAAAAAAAATTGTTTATAGTTAAGAGCAGAAATTTACTCACCCCGACACCCTTATGGGTAAAAGGGTGTTCTGATATACATAACAGAACCTCGGAGAAACTAGAAACTCTGGCGGAAGCTTAGATGGTAAATAAAGAAGTTTAAATTACTAAATTATTCAACTACATAGACATCGTAATTGATTCTCTAATGAGAATCAATTTTCATAAAATATAATAACATTAATTTACACAATGCTACAAATGAGTAACTAACAGCGCCATCTATGTGGTTAGGCCAACGTTTGAAATCTGTGACATTCCTCTTTCCGATATTTTGACGTTAAAAGGCACATTTACGACAGTTCTGCCAAAACAACTTTTGTTTCGATATTGAAATACTAACATGGAACAAAGAACAGTTACTAAATTTTACCCAAAACATGATAAAAGTCTATCAGAAGCATTCCGGTTGACTGTTTGGGTAAAGAAAATGTTTTTCTGTTGCATAAACGTTTCTTGGAAAGCAAAGGGAGATTATAAGACGTCGTACTATGCATTCTGTACGATGTTTGAGTTTTATTAAGTTTAAGAACACTTGATTTATAAATTATTGCTATAACCATAGTTACGAACGTACAATAACATTTAGCGGTCGAGTACAGTCGAATACATGTTAGTTCCTTCAGACACATCTTACTTTTGTCGATTATATAAAATTTATGGAACAATCGGTGCGCGCCTCATATGAGCGAAGTAGATTGAATTAACGGTGCAGGTAGATAATTCCGTTGATAAGACGAGTCATTATAGGCGTTTATAGCATACTAATTTTACAAATTTATTATTACAACCAATGAATACCACGATTACTCTTAAGCGTCGGAAAGCAAATTATATGAAAGGTAAAACTCGTAATAAACTAAAACGACGTACGTTGTAAAATAAAACCTGTAGCCGGCAAATAACTTGTATTATTTGTTATTTTAAAGTGAGCCTTATGTTTGAAGGTATACAGGTTGTAATATTAAGCGCAGCAATTACTTTGTGTAATAGACTTTGTATGAGGTAATGTAAGTATAATGAAGGTGCTCTTTAGTTAGTGAACAGCTTACGTTTATAAAAGTCAATATTTTATAAGAAAAATTTCATTAGTACTTTGTGGGGCTACTATCATCTTTTCTCATTATTCATCATATTTACTGGTTTTACGAACGAAGTTAATACGGTAAAAATTCTCTTGATGTCTACGACATTTACTGGTATTTTACACGCCTAAATAAATTAAAGAGTTTTCTAAATGTTTTTGTAATAACAAAAAGAATTTATTCAAAAGATACTTGTATGATTTTCTTTGTATACGTATATAAAAATATCTCAGAGCATAAACCCCTTTTCGTAATCTATGCAATACTTTTTCGTCTGAGATCTGTGTCTTTGCCCTAAAAAGGATCGCTGCTACGTTTCGATAGAGTCTCCTCTACCATCTTCAGAAATTGGTTACTCGTTGGCCAACTTTGTGTGACAAAGTTCGCCCGCATACCGAGAAAAGTGATTTCAAATCTTACCGAGACATTTTTTCGATATCATGTATTATCCAGAAGAAGATGAGTGTGATCTCTTTGAAACGTCGACCTAGACGAAATAGTCCCTTTTGGAACCAACGGCACACGCGGCCAGAAACCCGGGAGTATTATTCCACATACGACGACAACGAAAACATCCATCAGATATGTAAATATATATACATATATAAATGGTATATTCGAAGTTCTTGCGGGTATAGTATGCATTGTTTTTGTCTCGGATTCTCCGCGTGTTTCCAATGTCCTGGACAGGACCTTATTAACGTGTCGGTGGCATCGCAGCTACCTTCTCCTCGAATGTATTATAATCGATGAGCGAGTACTGGTTAACACGTGCGAAAAGAAAGTAGCTGCAATGCCACCGAAACGTCAACAAGGTCCTGTTCAGGACACTCAAGAAACGTGAAGAATACGAAAAAGGCAACACATATATATATATATATATCTATATATATATATATATATATCTATATATATATATATATACATATATATATATATATATATATAGATAGATATATACGTTGGTTCTTAGAAGAACTATGAACGTCCTGACGTTTCGATGTAATCGCATACATCTTCTTCTTCTTTCGTCGTCCCTTTTGTTTAGACTATGTGGCGAATACATCGAAATGTCAGGACGTACATGGTTCTTCTAGGAACCAACGCCGAACGCGGGACAAAAGCCGAGAGGATAACAAGACATCCTTTACCCGCGAAAAGATACGCTACAACACACACATATATATATATGTGTGTGTGTTGTAGCGTATATATATATATATGTGTGTGTTGTTTTCGCGGGTAAAGGATGTCTTGTTATCCTCTCGGTTTTTGTCCTGTTCAACGTTGGTTCTTAGAAGAACCATGTACATCCTGACATTTCGATGTATTCGCCACATAGTCTAAACAAAAGGGACGACGAAAGAAGATGTATGCGATTACATCGAAACGTCAGGACGTTCATAGTTCTTCTAAGAACCAACGTATATATCTATCTATATATATATATGTGTTGCCTTTTTCGTAATGACCAGATTTATAGAAATATTGACAGTAATAGTAGTGATATCATTAGGAAGGAACCCCACCTATAGGATATTGTATATACATCCTACATACAAACAACACGTAATGTGAGCTAACATGAATGAATAGAAATGATGATATCATGAACATTCAACACACAAAACACAAAATCACTCAAAAGTGCCTATTACAATTTCGACACAACGTAGACAGGTGAGAGCATGAAAATGTTGGTCCAGCTGTAAGTAAATAAAATAATAGTTGTAGGAGTCATAAATCGAGTAACGTTGAAATAAACTTTTGAGATGAGATACCGACCTATTGTTGTTATTGTTCAATAGCTTAACGAGTAATCTAGCACCTCTGTAATCTAATTGACACCGGCTACACATTAAACTAGTCCATATTGTTGGTAAGATGGATTTATCCCAGATTATGTGAATGAGTCGTATAAATAGAAAAAAGATCAAGCCAGAATATTTAAATTTGCTGACAATGAAGCAATGTCATTGTAATAGAGACTGTAAACATTTTTTAGCTTTTAATGAGAAAACCCATTGTGTTGAGTTATGTAGTTCATTGATATGCGGAACAACTGTAGGTTACGCATCGAAGACCGCAAGAAATTTGGAGAGAGTAAACTAAAGATCGTGATTATTTGACATATATCACCTTGTAATAATGAAATAAAATAAAATTCGACAAAAACTGACTAGAAAGGCAAACAATTCAATTCCACCGTCTCGGGGGTCGAACGAGTTATTGGATAAATTCTGAAGTGGGAATAATTTTGTTATAATAACGTATAGGACTTACTTTATATGTTATACAATTGTATTTTCTGGATCTTTAGCGCCGAAACACATAAAAAAATGCCGAATCATTTAGACATCCTGTAGATGGAAGTGCGGTGTGAAGTGAAAGTCTATAAATAGTATTGCCGTCCGTAAAGCACGTATAGAAAGAACTGTGAATGGAAATGTAGACACCGTCGCGTGCGATACCAAACTGATAATTCAATCAATACGCTTATTAATATAAATTGGTTGTTTGTGGAAGGCATTACCGCATTTGCTTTATTGATTGGGTATTATTGGTTGCTCAGGCGAATATTCTTTATACTTCCTTCCCTTCTAGTTGTGTGAGTTCTTAACATAGCGGGTCTGACATAAAAGTCAGAAAAATAAGGTTATTTTTTCAAATGAATCGACAAACTGATATCAGTCCCGTGTATAATTTTTAAACTGAAATATAGAAGAAGTTTTAAGAATGAATCTATTAGAATATTGTTAAGAGAAGCTTATAATACTGCGTTCAAACAACAACTACCATGGATCTTTTAAGAGCGAAGTTAAAATATAAGAATTTCGTTCAGCAAATTTTAGTTTTTCTGAAAACACTTCCCAATCAATTTCTCTTTGAGTATATTGGCTAAGTACACATGTAAATAATCCGGGAAAGTATAGAAGTTATGCCTTAAAAGCAATTTAACATATCAATGGAGATTCAAAAAAAGTATAAACAACAGAAATTCATATTGTTATTTTTGCTGCCATTTCTATTTTAGTAACTTTTTAGCAGCGCATTGCACTGCACGAATACAAACATTTGTTACATACATTGTTAATAAGGAAGAAACTTAACAATCCAGTGGAGGCTATCCACCTATAGATATTCGTGGCTAGTTGCTAAATATGATGCCGTTGGTCACATTATTTTTAGTTTGATAGGGTAAAAGTCGACGCAACCGTAAACGAGGAGCAGACATTTGGATTTTATAATATTGGCTTATTATTGCTCACTGACATTGATGATAAGGAAAGACATTTGTTTTACAGTCATTGACTAACGGAAAATACGAATGTTTTCATAGACAGAGAAGAAAAATCTAATCTAGACCCTAATTCTTGTAGTGATTATATAAAGGCGATTTGGTGGCAGGGTCACTTTTCAATAGTTGACAACAATTTCGACGTGATGCGTGTGTTATAAACTTCATCAAAGTTTCAGAAAACTACTGTCGAAATTTCTGTCAAATAGATAAGCTATTTAAACTAAGCCATTTGTTGTGTTCGTATCAATATACCAGATGAATCGTGTGTTGATTAAACATTACCTCTTACCCTAAAAAAATACCAAAGGAACTGGAAAAAAGTTACATGAACATTATGGTGATTTACTGCTTTCGAAACTAGTCAAATGAGCGGTAGTCATATATGGGGCATTTCATTTACAGTAACTTCTTCAGAAATGATTAATAAAGTCCATGCCAGTGTAAAGAGCGACCACCGACTAAAAGTGCACGAGATAGCTAATTGTGTCAACATCTCAATTGAATGGATACACAATCTTTTATGCCAAAATTTAAATATGCAAAAGGTAAACGCAAGATACTGCTGACCAAATGAGGACTCGCCTTACCACTTCAAATGAATGTACGGCAAAGTTCAAACGAAGTCCAGGAGAGGTTTTCGTCAATATGTCACATAGATATACCACTATACTCCAGAGACAAAAACATAGTCAAAACAATATACTTATTCTTATGAACGTTCGCCAAACAAGGCACAAACCGTTTTTCCAGCCAATAAGGTTATGGCCACGACTTTTTTGTGATTCCAATGGCGTGATCTTCGTTGACTATTTACAAAAAGGAAGGACAATACCTGGTCGACGTTGTGCTGATATGTCGAAGCGTTTTGATACCAAACTGAAGAAAAAACGATCGCATTTATGCAGAACCAATTTCATTTCATCAAGATAACGCGCCCTCCCAGCCGTTCGTTATTACAACCGCAAAGTTTATCGAATTGCTTCAAGAATTGAATTCAAGTTGCTACCTTGTCCGCTACCTTCGCCAGATCTGATTCCGAGTAATTTTTTTTTCTTGTTCTTGAAAGGGTGACTTTGTGGAAAGAAGTTTTACACAATGACGAGATGATAGCCAAAACGAATTTTGACAAAAATGAGTTTTTATATGGCTTGAAAAAATTCTAAAGCGGTTGTGTTAAATATATGTATAAGACTGGGGGCGACTTGTTGAAAAATAAAACCTATTCTTATCCTAAAATAAGTATTTCCTTGAGAAGTGACTCTGCCGTCAAATCGCCCTCGTAAAATTGATTCCCGGATGCGTTTTAGAGTTATGCTGTAAAATACAGGTAATATTGACATATTAACACCAGTGTAATCCACGATCTTTATCGAAACTCGTCTATGATAATCAAGGAAAGGGCATTCGAGAAATGTGTACTTTAAATTTCCCGTTTATAAGCACATGAGTTAGTAATTCCGATGTTATAGAGGTGTATGATTGAATTCCAGTGTTATAATCGTTTTATACTTAAATCTCGAGACCTTGTATTCATTATGCAGTAAACTGTATACACGTAAGGATATAATGCGTTAATCTTCTTGCATATAGTTGTTTCTTGTCTGTTCATCCTATCTTAACACTTTCATCCAAGAATTAAGCCCTGAACCTAAACCTAAATCATCACATTTCTTTGTTTCACTATTATGTTACAGTTAATTCTATCGTATTCTTCCGCGTTAGTAACACTCTTTCTAGCTGGCTGCTTTATCAATTATTTCAACATTATAGACTGAATTTTCAAAGGATTTTTTCTGGTGTGTAAATAGTATAAGGTAATTTTAGAATCAGCCATAATTGCAAGACATTTATCTTGTCAGCCAAAACTAAACCGAAAGAGTATGCTTAACAAATAGTCTAATCACAGACACTAAATCGTCTTAGCACTAGTTAGTGTAGGTGAATACGCAATGTATCATCTTATAACATATGAACTTACGCCTGTCATATCTTACACGACGTAGTGGTATATTATCGTAGACAACGCCTAAATATAAATATATCATTCTTGCTTCACGATCGTATATTATTTTCTTTAAATGTACAAAAACTAAGGCGACTGCAATCCAATAAAAGAATTTACGTCGAAGATCGACCATTAATCTATTTCCGAAGATTACAAATTGCCATTCGCTATAAAACACCGCGCCGAACGTAGATCGGGCGATCCGATGCTAAAATATGGTCCACGGAGCGATGACAGTTATGAATACCCGGAACGATGCGCCACCAAAACATAAAAGGAGACAACAATAGCCTCGGGCGCTCTAACTAAAAAGGGTATAAAAAATTATATATCATTTTCGCACCGCAAAATTTATCATTCGCTGTGTGAATAGAATCTGCTCGACTGGCATAGGAAATAAATACTTTTTCGTTTGTTCGACCTTTTCATTTGTTACTAAACAATGAATGGACGAAAGAAGAAAAGCATAAAAAAGCAACGTTGCCTGGACGGATCATGTTCGTCTCCTTCGGAGAAGAGTCACAACTCATTTTAGAAAGTTCGTATTGTTGCATTACTTATCTTAAGAGAGTTAATAAATTACAACTTACTTATTTATACATATGTATCTGTGTAGTACGTACGCATACACGACATTATCATATCTTCGTGTATGGGCTCGTGTGTCGTTGAACTCGGCGCTTTAAAATAAACAGGCGCAATGTACGATTCTTTCGTGTAATTGTGTGTAGTTTTTTTAAGGTCTCCTTTGTTTTAGTAACGAATTAACCATGGCTATTGTTTTCAAATACCTGCTTACTACTACAAAGAACACGAAATTTTAATATTTGTTATTGTTACTAAAACACAATGCAATGTACGAAATAGACTTACCTATTAATTCAAAACTGAAGGTAAAAAACTGCTTTCCATTTTGTGACCTCCAACTTCTTCGTTATCTCCTAATTTCTGATTTACTAGCCAGTGATTGGAGTTTAGTTAAACATTTAATAATGATAAATAGTAAATAAACTTACTTGACAAGATTTACAAATAATTTATTAGATTACATAAAAACTACATCAAGTACTTTTCGACAGTTTGTCATAAAAAAGCGAAAAAAAAAGGAAAATGGAACTTTCCTCGACGATCAGATTAGTTGGCATAGACATATGCCTATACATGGCGTAAGACGACGAGTTTTATTAAAAGACTATAGAAAAATAATAAGAATTGCGTTTTGAAATTTGGTGGGTTATAGTTTCGGATTAGGTACTTTCAATTTCTAGTCTCAGAATTCTTGTACTGGTTAGTAAAGCTAATTTGTCCTATATATTTTGCCTTTTTGCGTGATTTCTTTTTTAAACACAAATATTACAAATTACTGAGTACCTGACAAATATATTCATCTACAGATTTAAACTTTTAGATCATTATTTTGGAATCTGTGCAGTATCAAATGCAGTATGCTAAACTTTGTAAAGCAATACACGTTATTCAGGAGAAATGCGAAACTTTGTGTTCTGAAAATATCAATTTCTCCATATTTTTAAATAGTAACCTAATTTTATTTTCAGTTTCATCGAATCCTGCATTTAAAATTAAAGCCAGTAAGTATTCGCTTCGTTATAGTTAAGGTTCATAGTTTCAGAGATGTTTTGAAAAAGATATAGATTCTTTCGTAATGTAATTCTATGAAATCGAAACGGTAGCTTAAGTAAACAAAAATGGAAGAAAGCGGAATTACAATACCAAAATGATAACTTAATTTGTTGTGCATAATGTAAATGTTTGAAATGTGCACCGCCTCTCTGTAAACAAAGTTCGTATCATTTACACAGATCTTCAAATACGTCCCACAGCAAAGATTCTGATAAACTGTAATGATTTGACCTCGTAATACAGACCGATTTCTTGACTGTTGTTCACTCTTGAGCATACGCTCCAGGAGAGCGAAGCGGATATGGTAAGTCAGTACCACGTGAAATAATTCTTTCCGGAATGGCTACAGATTGTCCAGCTGTATATCTACTTGTTCCGTCCTACTAGTACCACTGTTGATAGAGACATAGGTACTTAGTGCTATAGAACCTTCTCAAATCTTGAAGAAATGGTCCGACTGCCATAACACTGTGGCGTTCTTAGAGAATACGTCGACAATTTTCATTCGTCGACACAGTTACTAGTCGACTAGACTAAACTTTCCGTAGATCCGAAATAATATCAGCATGGCAACGTCTTCTATTCTACTACTATTCCTGAATTCAGTAGTCACCTGCGGAGAATGCGACACGATGTACACAGAATATACGAAGCTTATACAGGAAAGTCTACATTACCCAGAGCCCCTCAAAAGTATCTTAAATGTTTTATTACGAAATTGTATTTCCTTTGATCTACTTGCGTATGCATCCGAGTAATTCTTTAAAGAATGTAGAAATTGAACTAGGTATATTCAAAATGAGTACTAGTCAAATCTAAAAAATAAGTGCTGGCATTCTTATGTTTCACTCAGTCTACGGCTTTGTCACAAGAATGCAATTCTGTGAGTGGTTTACAATAAAATCGCAGGAAGACGAACATTCTAGTAAGAAAGCTATATAGACGAACAAGGAAAAGTTTTGTAGAAATTGATTATTCAATTGATGTAATACCTACTTTTGGTTCAAAAGTAACCGCCAGTTAATAGATAACGACATTTTCAAGTGTTCAAGTTTTAATGTGTTTCATTTCGATACCTTTCGAGTTAAAAAATGTCATAAATTTGACATTTTCCGGATAAAAGGTTTGCTTTCTCTGAACATCCCTCTTTCATAAAATTTAACAAAGCGTCTGAAATAATAAGTTCAAATCTGTATACGAATATATTTTTATATACACAATAATTTGTAATACCCTGTACCTATACTTTTTTAATAAAAACTCATATAACTCAAAAACAGCATGCTTTAGAGGCAAAGCTTGTTAGATACACTAGTTATAAAATCTTCTCATAAATTCATATTATTTATAAAAATATCCACTTCAGCTATAATGAGAACTAGAAGAATTCTGGAAATATTTTAACCTGGAACCTAACCCAAAATTTCTACTTGCAAAATTTCAAAACGCACATTTTTTCTATATTGTTTTAACCAAATCTTTTTTTAATATACCTTTTATATTACGCCATCCAAATACAATGAAAAATGTGAAAGTTTGATAGGTTATGGAATATATTCATTATCGCGAAACTTTTTGCATATATATGTATATACGTACGTGGCAACGAAAATATCTCCTATGTGTTTTCAGAGATGGGAGTGTAGGCCTCGGATGTGGTCTTTGCTAAGCGCCGTGTGGATTTGCGTGTGCGTTACATATATTTACTATTTACTATTAAATAACCTTGTACACTGGGAATTTTCTTTTTAATAACTCTTTGCCCTTGATATATTTTTGAACAACACTTTTGTCTAATATTTTATATTATTTTGACACACTGCAAACCTATTCTAACGCTTTTTACAAATAAAAGTAGTATAGCTACAAGTAAAGATATTCCATCTTCGTAATATATTACCTACATGTTTTTTTCTTTCATTCGCGCCGTAACGCATAAAAAAGGGAAAACACAGGAACGCCCTTAATATCTAACTGGGGTCGAAGTTTCGAGGGTAAGATAATGTGATAACTTAAGGGTGCAAGGCAGGTAGTTTTAAAACGGTTTCACGGGGGTTGGCATAGTTGTTAGCTTCGTAAAGATGGATGGAGCAAGCTGAAAAGTAACAATTAGAACCTTCCTCTAACGACTTTTGTATCTATTCTCCCAGAAAGCAGATAAGTGGGTGCCTCTTTTTTCGATCTTTTACGTTCCGTTCTTTTTAGATTTGCGGTTCGAAAATTGTTACCACGATAATTTTAAATTATACGCTGCGGACAGTTGGCAAGCAATTCTCAGAAAATATTATCTTGAAGTGTATAAAATCTGGCGATTTTTACAACACTTACTACCACCTCATGCCACATTTATACAAATATACGACGTTAGTGTGTGATAACATGCCTTCACTACTGTATACATATAATACCCGCGGACGATTAAAGCCCTTGTGCTTTTACGTTTTTTATACCACGGTCTAGTAAAGAACAAGAATTTTTTAATGTGAACAGGTAGCCAGCAGATCGCGATAAACAAAAATTAGGCCCGCTACCTGTAAAATTAATGTCTGCTTTATCAAGTCTTGGGTGCAATAATTACTAAGAAGAATTTTAAGGTAGTTTCTCTCTTCTTTCCTTCATTTACAGGCTGTAAATTAACTGTAACATAATTTGCATAAAAGAAGTAATGACATATTTATATATACACTTGTGTATATTAATTCCAGCCTTTCAACAATTTTATTATGTCGAAATGATTGTACAGTTAAAAATGTATAAGCGCAACACAATACAAAACAAAGAATTCTAAATACTGATGCCATAAACATTTTCGTGCATACATACATTCGTTTCTAACTAACAGAATCTAAAGTTTCCAGAGACGTAGGAAATTTGTGATGCTTTTCATCATTGTTTACATAAAAAATAATTAATAAAATTAAACCGGTTAATGTATTTGTATGATATGGTAAAACCTTATGAACCCATCCTTATAACACATGGGCTGAAAAGTCCCGGGCCTAACACATAGATGACACTAGTTTTATTGCAGTCACCTTCTCTCAGTTAGTACTAACCTTCAAAAGACAGCTGTTAAAATTTCATGATATTCTATTCATTAGTTTGTGAGTTATTGTGCTAAGAGTCACGCTACTTTTGTTATTTTCAAAACAATGGATCGAAAACAAACTTTCTCCCACATTCAAATTTACAAAATTTAAGTTCGTAAAGTATTCTTTTTACCTTACTTCATTATAACAAGGCAAATTCTTCAAAAGATGCTGGATTCAGAAAATTTAGCGACTCAGTTTTGAAAGAAATTGCATAAACTGTATAACTTACAAAACTATGCTTTTCCTTTTTCGGTTGACGGCGAAATTTGCGTAATGTATATTATAGTTTCCTAAAAAGAAACACTACTGACCAACTCGATGTCTGCCAATCTATTCCCAAACAAATATAGTTTTTCAAATCTGATTTGGGCTTAGTTAGATTTCATGTAAGCAAAATATAGCAGCGTAACTATACGTTTAAAGAAACCAAATTAAAAATCATTCCAATTTAGTGCAATCTATGTGGGTAAATTCCAAGAAACGATGAGAAGTGACTAATAACAATACAATATGATTTATTGTTGTCCTTTATTTACCAATGAATTTCTTCTATAATTTTACTAGTTCACCTATAGCAGATATATTTTTGTCACCGTTTGGTGCACGCCGTTAATTTTTATTTTGGTTGATGTTAGAAGTGGGAGGCGAAGTACCGTTAGTACTCCCTCTTTATGAAATTTTAAACACAGATATTCAATCTGTACAGATTTCTTTTAAAAGTTTCACAGGTATCTACTTTGGGTATCCTTTAATAACTAATTATTCACTATTTTTCTTGTTTAAAGAAAAAAATAGTCCCTTCAACAACACTTGCAGAGGAGATGTAAACTTTACTATCGTTTATCTTATAATATATATATATCTTGAAAATGTATGACCTACGAAACTTTATAGGGACATGAAAACAAAAAATAAGAAACGTGAAGATTCTGACATTCGATTAGTAAGCCCTTAACTCATTAAAAGCAAAATATAGAACGCAAACAGAATTCAACATTGGACGCATTCCTCATTACGAAGCTTTAGTTCTCTAAGAATTCTATCGATGTAAAAGTGATTTAGTTCATTGATAATAAAGAAAAGATATCGAAAAGGAAAATTAATAAATTGCAAGCTATTACGGGCAGGTCCTTTTGAAATAGGTCTAATAAAGAAGGAAATTTTCAGTACCTAAATTGAACTAAAACTTATACAGTTGCACACACATAGGAGAGATACTATAAACTAAATACCGAGTTATATTTTTCCATTTTTGTAAATATACAAACGATACTTTATATATTTAAAAATTTCATCAAAACTCTGCGGGGATGTTATTTGACTTTGGTATACTTTTCATTTTAAAATATTTTCACATGACATACCGCTGGTATTGTTGGTTTCGAGTGAGGCCTTTGTGGTTAGGTCGGCATTTCGTGAGACCTCATTTATCCATATACACTTACATATATTTAATATTCATCACTCGTTTATATCTGACTATGAAACTTAAAAAATCAATTCTACAAATAAGAAAAGCCATGGAAAACAATCAATGCAAAATAATAGATGTAGGTATATGTATAATATATGTATAGATAATACAAATACCACATAAGTTCACTGCAATGAAGAAAATAACAAATGATCTGTGTTTATTAATAAGACTAATATTTTACCAGATTTAGATATCTTTTGACATGTATACGTGCTGTGCTTGTTTTCTTACCAACATAATTCTATAGATGTTCTCTAAAATTTAAGCCTAGTGGTAAGACTGATCGCCGGAGAAAATAAACACTAATACCCGAAAACAATCCTTTTGTCGCTGTTGGAGAATGATCAGTGTCGTTATTCTACTGACGACATAGTATCTATAAATGAGACCTTGTTTTTACCAAGAAAAGCGTTATCGCATACTGTGGTGTACAATCCTTTCCTTTTGGTTATTGCGCATGATCCTTGATGAGTAGATACATTTTGGAGCTGTCAGTCCATAAAATATTGCACGACCTTTCTCAATCTATAGGATCCTTTGCAAAATAAAATCTATCCAGAACATTTCGGCAACTACAAAGTGACACCCAAAAGTTCCAGAAGTGTAAAGATAAATGCATTTGCAAAACACTTGGATTCCATTCACTATCGTCAACTTCAAACTAATCCTCTTGAAAGTGTAAACACCACCATCGCCCCAGCACCTCCGTTACGAAGGTCTACGTTCTGGAAGTCTTCAATCTGCTCTATCGCGTCAAACCTTTTCTCTTCTACTGGATTTACATCAAAAGTCGCAAGAAACCGAGTCGGTTGAACGTGCTGGATGAGAAAGAACGGCCATGCAGTTTTTCGAGAAAAATTACTATATAATAAATGCAGTTTGTAGCATTGCACTAACTTCGTGGAGATCTCAATCGCTCCTGCGCCACTTCTGAGGAAGTTTCTCTTTCATACTCTCCTTTAGCCACCTTACAATAATTGATGTAATGAGAGTATTCCCCGTTACTGGCTTGTACCGGAGGCCTGATCTGTTTGTAGATAGTGGACTTGATGTTACTTTTGATTTGAGGAGCTTTTTTCTGTCAAGTGAAGGTGGCTACTCCTACTGTGACGATTACTGTTTGGTTTTGGGAAGGAAGCCTAATTTAGTTCGAAATTGTCTTATGAATTGTCCACAGACATCTATATGGCATTGCTTCCGTTTTTAGTTTGGCAATTATGGCATGAACTTTTCTGCTATTTATCTAATGTTCAATATTTTCGGTAAAATCTACTGGCATGTTCCATACAATACTATTACAAAGGTCTTGGACAATCTACCGATGGTCATATGTAGCTACATTTTTAAACTTGTTCTGGTGTAACGGCGGCTGACCATCTTCTGGAACGTCTGTGATCATCAACTTATGCGCATCTATTTCAGATTGTGTTTGAAAGCTTCCCTCGCCAGTTTCTGTGTCTGGTGTAGCCTTGTCAAGTTTAAAACAGACGCTATTCCAATTACCTTATTTTATGAAATCGGCCATTGTGAAATCACAACCCCACGTAGTGACGCTTGATTATAGTTGCATCCGTTCATGCGCTTGATTCAAATATCAAAATGTTATGCCTAGTACGTAGCGTGTAAGGTTTTTAATACGTGAACAGGCAAACTAAGTTGTAATACACGTCACTAATCGCTAAAGTATTGATACTCAGATTATGCTCCTAGAAATAGTGCGCATAGGAATAAAAATGCGCAATCCCTTTTGTCTCATTGTTTGAGCACACTGAAGTTTTTCTTTGTTTTCTTCGTTTTTTCTTAGGTTCAGAGTTTTGTTCTAGTGCATTTGTGGTCATATTTTGTGAGCAACTAGTGTCTGTAATGTATTTATGTTGAAACAAATATACGATTATTACCTTGTTTCCTTAATTTAAAATGAAACTTGTTCTTATTGGACCATCGCGCAACGCTGGCCTCTGCTAATTCTTAGATAAAATATAATCGCTGCTTTTATTTATATATATATATATATTATATTTCAGTTGATCATATACTTTTATGTCATCTGCACTTTGCTAGTAATTACAAATTGAGAAGTTATTGGGTTTTATCAAACATGTCCGCTATTTTATTACACCCTCGATGTTTGCTACTGGTTGATACAGTACGTGCTTCCCCCGAAACTATCAGTACAATGTGACGTGCGTTACTTTTTAGCGCAAATACAAACTCTTATTATCCGTTATAGGAGGATTAGCAATTGCACGAACAAAATTGAAAATGTACTTGTATTCAAACATGAGATATCAAATCTATGTTTAGATTTGGAGTTTTGATTTTGCCTATTGGTACAACTACAACATTATTAAACTTGCGTATTATTATATTCGAAATAGACAAGAAATATTTACAAACATAGGAAGTAATTATCGTCAGTAATATACGTAATTACGGAATCTTACCGTTCAAAAAACCGAAGTAATTAGCGAGTAATATTGAGTGAACTCAAATAACTATGCCTACAACCTCCTCTACCATAAATCATTTACTTAATGGATTCGACTCGGTTTAGAAAAGAAAAAGGTCAAGCTTTTCGAGGCCCATGTTATTATTTTAATTACAAACCTACGTTTTCAAAACCAGTTTCAGGTTATTATTTGAGAGAAAGAAATTTTCATAGATCGACGACGCGACGTGCACCTTTTCTCTAGCGTACTCTCGTATATTGTGTCTCTTCCACTCGTAATTATTTTTAATGCAAACTCTAAAGAAGTACTCTCTCTGTTCTCAAACAGACTTAATCATTCGAGATTGCTGTAGATTTTATGGTGGACTAACTATAACAAGCGCTACATTCGGCTGTTTATGATCTCCGACTCAACACCTACTTCGAGTTTTTATAACTTCTAATGTTCTCCTGAAAACTTCTGGCGATGCGATATATAATGACGCCTGAAGTAGAAATAAAACAGCTTCAAACTGGAGTTCTGGAAAGAATTAAGCTCTATGTTAACATCCACTTAGGCGGTAGTAAACTATTTTCGGAGGTCGTCACCACGGATGCCCGAAGTTCGAAATTACACGCTTAATGTTAAGTTATGAGTAAGTCTGACATACGGCGAAGTTAACGCTTTAATACATTTAAATGCGACGTAAGTAGGGATATTACTATTCATGAATGTCAAATATTGATCTGATCCAACCCGTGCCATTATGAAGCCGGTCCGTTCTAAGATGTATAGATTGTCCATTGTAGTATCTATCCACACGTAACGAAACTGAATGCATTTTAAGTAGTCTACGTTACATATAATAATGCCGTAGACCCGTCGAACTGTTGTACTATGTGGGAGGAATGGTGATGAAATTTTTTCAACGCGTTCTAAGTCGATGTAATAGGTTACATTGTTATCAGGATATTTAGTATACTGCTCTGTCGCCTCTGTTAAAATAAACTAGAAAAGTAAGTACGCGTATTTGTTGCGCATTTTTATTTCAAATTCATGACGTGATTAATTTTAAAATATCGCTTGGCAATTAAGGTTTTAATTTATGGTAGTTACAGTCATTAATACCAAATGTTATCCTCTTGATATCGAGAAAAATTCGAGCTTTATTTGAAAGCAGACAACTTATAGTTATTTTGTTTCCCAAATGTTAAAACACAACAACAACATCTAATAATTATCAAATTTATGTAATTGATCAGCATGATTAAACTATAGTTTCTCTGATTAAAGTATTGTGTTGTGTCCTACGTTGACTGCTGCTATAATTCGAAAAGTCACTTACCTTAATTTTTGCATTTTCTTCCATATAAATGAAATGTGAACACACTTTTCATTGTTTTATTCTATACATCTATGGACACAAAGTGAACGTAAGTCCAATACTTTATGAAATATGAATTATTCGACAATAATTATCCATAAAGTGAATGGTCATATTGACATTTGCAAATGCTACATAGCTAAAGTGGTGAAAGGAAAATATGCTACAATAATATAAACGTTATTTAAATTATTCGCGTACAAAAATGACAAATGACATACGAACCGTTATCTTAAAAGATTAATCTGATTCCTCCTCTAACTCGGAAATATAACCTTCATTTGACTGAATAATTAGTGGACTAATATTTACGCCAATTACCTTTTGTACTGCTTGTTAAGGACTTAACATTGTTTTTTGTATTTTCTAAATTTTTTTTACTATTATGTATTTTATCTTCTTTGCATTATTATTTTCATTTAGAATATTACTTTATTTTCATTTTTATATTTATTTATTTTGCTCTCTTATATCCAATTTTATTTTAATATGTATGTACACTACGCATTGTATATGTATGCAAGCCAGCCATAGCTAAAACTGCCTAATTAGAAATCATTCACTGCAACGTCGTCGGATATGTAATGGGAGTTTTCTTAAAATTTAAGGTACACAAGCATAGGCAGTCGTCTCCCGCGCGACGGTCGAGGTATTAGCGATCGTGCGCTCTCGGTCACCTTTCGTGCCTCGTCGTAACGTGTACAGTAACGTCGTCGTAAGATTATTAGAGATTTCTAAGATTTTCTAGTTTTGGCGGGAATCGTCGAGGACGTTGTCTATACATCATGTCTACTCATTTGGTAACGTCGTCGAATCGCATGTATAGATTTTTTTAATAAGTATAAATTCTCGATTTTCTATCATCGTACGTCGAGGCTACTGTGTCCATTGTCGTTTATACATATTTTTAGTCTTCAGTTAAGTTTGTGTCGGAAATTATTTTGGTAAGATTGTCGGCGCGCATGTATAGACCTCCTCTACAAGTACGATCACTCCGCTTCTTGCTGACGGTCGTTGCAGCCGCAGCGCCCGTTGTCTTTTGTACGTTTGTTCGGTCCTTGTCGTATCGGGACTTAGAAATGTTTCATTTAGTTGCTCGTCGTAGGGGACGAGTGTCACGGACCAGTTTTCTTATGTAATGTCGGCATCATCGCTCCGTTTTACTTGTCGATGCGCAGTTCGCACATTTGCTGGTTACTGGATTTTTCCCTTCTTTGGGGCGCAGTAGTAGAGAGCTAAAGATTGCACATAGCGTAATATTTCAAACGAGAACGCCTGGGTAGCTGTGACATTACTTTTGTATTGAGATCGGCTATTATCGCTACTGTCGCCCTCGACCAGGCGTTCAAGCTCTAAGAGATAGGGTGGGTTCCCCTATAAATGTGAATATAACAAACGTATTTGGTCAAGTACAAACACATGCCAATAATACAGGGCCAAGTCCCTTAGGCAAATTTAAAACAAGGAAAGTATATTAGGCTCCCGGAAAGGGACATATAAATAAGCATAGCACCGAGGTGCGCTTATAAATTTAAGAAATAAATAGGGTTGGCTCTCTATAAAAAGGTAGTGGTGCATGCAAACAGATAGAGGCATTAGTACATGCCTCTAACAAAGCTTCAGCGGAAGCATATAAGAGTTTAACCTTTTAAACAGAATTAAGACATAGCTTTGCAACGTACATGCTGAGGCATTACTTTATGTTGCTACCAATGAAAATACATATACAAATGCTAATGTACATTACATGTATAAGAGAGCTCGAATAACTGCAATTATTGCAAATATATAGATCTTACGTACATCGTACATGTACATAGGCAAGAGTGGAAACCGTGTAACCATTTCATTTTTAAATATACTTTTTTGCGCATGCGCATTGAGTTTCACTGTACAACCTCTCCTCTAGTAAATAAGCGAACATACTCTACAAGTAAGTATTGGTCAAGTAATTTAGGAAATTACGAGCAGGCTACAGCGGCGTTGTTCTTCAAACCAGGAGAACGTAACACTGCTTTTGAACTAATTTACATGTTGCCAATGCTTGTTTTTATATATTAAACAACTGTTTATACAACTTTTTATGACTATATTCATCTCTTCCAATATATGTATCAAAAGGCCATTTTGCTTTTGCCTAAATCAATTTAACAGCGCTAAATTTACAGCGGTAAACTTAATATATAATGTCCGTGTTCTCTTAGAAATGTACCAACAATATAACATTTTGTTTGCCTCAGTCTTCACAGAAATAGTCATAATATACATGTGATGTCATTTCCAGATGTGGTACAACCGATTTCTTAGCCAACCAATAAATACATTATTCACTTCACCATGGTAATTCAAAATTTGTGATTTCGAAGCGAAAACAAGATTACATATTTAATAAAGTTTTTTGGAGTCAGTATGGATAATGATATACCTAATATACAAGTATATCGCTCAGACATTCATTTATTTTTATTAAATTATCCCTCCCACAATCATGTTCGACCTTCGTTTGAATACATTTATGTTTTATCAAGGAAAACTAATTCCCTGAGATATGGTGACTTTTTACCTTCCACATACTTCCTTAAGAAAACATCTTACATATATGCGAGTTCCAGTTTAATTAATGTTCTTCTGCTGCTAAGTTTTTAGAATGTTAAAACCGAAATTTTCTTAAAGGGTTGTTAAAGACGATCTACTAATATGCGCAATTTTCTTTGTTTGTAAATCCTCTTCAATGATGATTTTAGAGTGACATATTACTCCATAAAAATATAGATTTGCATATAAGAACATTTTATGTGTGTAATTTTCCTACGGCACTTATTGCAAGACGTATTTTACACTTCTGTCTTAATTATTTCTGGTAGGTTATGAGTTTTTAAATATAACCGAAGTCTTGTTTTTACAAGTGTGTGCAAAATGATGTCATGTTGTCTCCTCCGATTGATAGAATATGAAGTTTTTCTGGAAATTTTTACGACAGCAGCTTTTCTCTTTAGAAAAACCATCTACAAAAATTAACAATGGGGTAGTGCCAAGCACAGACCCTTCAGTTACGCCTTTTCAATTAAAAAAATATATTAATACTTCTTTAATGTCACTTTTCTCTATTAGTTATATAACTTTGAAATTATAGATCTTAATTTGACCGTTATTACCAGTGAAAAATGAAGATTAGGAAATATTCGCAATGTTAAGCAGCATCAATGTTTTTGACAACTATAAGCCTGCATATATAGTTGTCTAATATCGCTAAGGCAGAAGTAGCGTGCAAGGGAGTCAGTCAGTTGCAGAGAAAGGTGACAATACATTTGCTTGTCATCCGCATAGAAATAGAGGTAATACTTAACGTCATAAAAATGTAGCAAATAACAATCTCGTAAGGAGATTGTATCACTCAAATTGGCATATTGATAATGAGGAGTTAAATAGTTAAGGTGATGATGCATTAACTGTCACTAATGTAGCTCATGGTTGGACCTATTCAAGGGCCTGGAGAGATCTTGAATAATAAAAATACTTATCTGACTGTCTTTTTCCGAAATCTACAATTCTAGTAGGTATATCATTCGAAGTCACGTGTTTGTGCAACTGGATTTCAACAGGTTTCCTTAGCACATTTGAGAACAGTAAGAGGATGCTTAAAAGGGTCAAATCCACCAATCTTGCAAATGAACTGAAGCCACATTCCATAGCCGGACAGAAATTACATGAGTCAGTATTGAAGACTAAAAGACATAATACCATCTGTACTCGTAGAATTTACATAAAATAAGTACAAGATATCATTAACCTGCGTTTTAGTTATTTGCTTGAATGTGAACGTTTAAATATCTAAATTAGATATATAGGAATTTATCACGTCAGGCTCAGAAATAAGTGGTGGTAGAAATAGAAGAGGCAGAGAAATAAATCGAGTCAAAACACACTTTACATATGTTTGGATAAGTCAGAGGAACTTTATTTTTTATTTAAAGCACATCTTTTTTGCTTAAAACATCATAATTGCAATTTCCTTGTTTGAAGCGTAAATATACTTTCTCTCTGCTTTAATCGCATCATAATTTTGTCCTTCAAAAATTAATATCTTCATGCTATGGATTTTCTAAAAGAATGGCTGCTTTAAATGACACATGTAAATCAAATAGATCTTCAAGTTCTAGTTTAATAACTCCACTTTGATTCATATTTTCTGCCGAAAACGATTCACGACGAGCTTGTCAAATAGTTAAAAGCACGTTTAGATGCATTAACGTTAATATCTACACTCATCAAGCTATAAGTACACTTTGTATTTACTAGCAACAAATTCTTTGAATTAGTATCTATTGCTGTTAAGAGGATCAATCAACACGTATAATGCTTGTTCTGTTTTATACTGCATATATATATTATAATTTGCATATTTACTTGTGCATCGCAAGAAGGTAAAATACTTAGATATTGTATTTTACAAATCGTCTAGATAACTTATATAACCCATTATTGAATCTATAGCATTATTTCATATTCACTTGCTTTTGATATATGAAACTGGTAAACAGTGTTGAAATCTATTTATAAGCAAGTTGGTTTAACAGTTCAAAGAAATATATTACTTCCTGAAGAAAACGCGGGACTGTTATTATCAGAAAAAAATAGTGTCATTAATCAAATTCTTTCATATCTCGTATTCTTTCTGCATCTACACTTAAAAGTTAACTACCACACCGCGCATTACGATTTATTGTCCGACCGAACAACCAAATCGAAAAATAAAGAAAATAAATCATAAATCAACTTAGCCTATAACCTCCGGCCGTATACTTCTATTGTTACGACTTGATGCAATTACGTAACATATCCACGAAAAAAAACGCAAGGAGAGTCATATCGGAGTAGACAAAGTGCTACGGTCTCTACGTAAAAGAAATTTAGCATATCATCAAACAAGCATTCGATGAAGTAGGTACTGTAAGAAAGTATTCGAACGAATGAGAGAATCATGTCCGTTACATTTATCATCCTACTCCTTTGCCGATGGTCGTACCCCATCAATATTTCTTTCCGAACTATACCATGTAGGTAGGTTTGTCAAGTTGTCGGACAGTTCATTGTTTGAACGTAGACGATAGTATTTTATATCCAACTGTGACAGTCTGGGGTTCTATATAATTCTGAATATACCTGCGAACATTAAAACACTTCAAAATTATACAGAAATTAATAAGATGTTATGTATGGGAGGGTATAGGTACGTCTACGTTCTTATAGTGCCATAATATTGTGGAAAGAGCGTTACAGTGGGACGAATTTATATAAAAATATGTTTTTAATAATCGAGTACAACGATAATACTATTCAGTAGGGTTAAACAAATGAATTGTTGATGTTAATAGTTTATGAATCGATTCATAGGTTCTAAGAAATTCTTTTATAAATTTTCAAAAACAACGTAGTGCTTGTTCCGCGCATGCGCGCTAAGTATATTTACCTTTTGCTTAACCACACTACCATTATGGAACCATTCGCGTACGTTGACGTTTGTTGCCATTAAAAACCCAACCGATTGTAAAATACACGGTGTCATTCTTTACTTAAATGCATGAGACAAAAGCCGCCGAAATTCATCGACAGATTACCAACGTGTATGGAGAAAACGCTGTGGACGCTGGAATGGTAAGTAAATGAGTAGGACATTTAAAGGTCATCATTAATGACCCGGTGCAGAGAATTGATGAAAAAAGTAAATAAAACAGACGCTATTTGTTCTTGCAACTAAAGAAGCACCCTGTCATTCAGCGCTCTGAAAACGATGACGTCGTCAAAACAACTGTGGTGGAGTGGTTAGCAAATCAGAGGATAGATTTCTATGAAAATAAAATTCAGAAACTGGTCGTGCACAGTGGATGCTTTAATAAGTTGAAGTTACGTTGAAAAGTTAAATGAAAAGGCTTTTATTTAACTTGAAAATAAAGGTGTTACCAAAGTTGTCCTTGTTGCTTTTTTTGTATCAAAACGGTACTTACTTAAAAAACATATCTCATACATTGTTTGGGGGTTGTGCAAATATATTCCCTTCTCCTCTCTCCTACTTATTCAGTCTTGCTCTCAAGACATCCATCTTCCCATCTGTGTGGAAGATTGCCAAATTGGTACCTGTTTCCAAAAGTGGGGAGAAGTGTGTTATTTCCAATTATGGTCCTATAGCGTTACTCAATAATTTTGCTAAAGTGTTTGAAAAATGTTTGTACAAGTGTATTTATGCTCAAGCTAGACCGTGGATTTCAAGTGACCAACACGGTTTCGTCGCTCAACGATCTACAGTAACTAACTAATCTTGTTATAACTATTCAATACCTGTCTGATAGTATGGATGCTGGACGGTAAGTAGACGTGTGTACTGATCTAACGAAAGCTTTTGAACGAATCAACCATACCCTGCTTCTTAATAAATTGAACAATATTGGATTTTCGTCTTCGCTCTTATCTTTATTCCAATCATATCTTCTTGATAGGAATAATTTGTGACTTATATGGAATTCGAGTCTAATGACTTCACGCCAACTTCTGGAGTTCCTCAGGGAAGTAACTTGGATCTACTTTTGTTCCTCATATATAAATGATTTGTGTTATCAATTGAACTGTCCAAAGTTATTATACGCAGATGACTTAAAATGATATACAACAATTAATAATTTCCAGGATTGCAATTATTTGCAAAGCCAAATTAATACATACCATACGTGGTGTATCAACAATAAGTTAACAGTTAATGTAAACAAATGCAAAATTGTCACCTACACTCGTAAGGCGACACGAATTATTTATACTTATCACTTGGCTGGATCTGCTTTACCTAGAGAGAGCTCTATGAAAGATTTAGGTATCGTGTTTGATTTAAACATGACTTTTACATAGCATATATCCAGTATTTTTACATCGGCGCTGGGTATGTTAGGATTCATTATTCGTGTTACGCGACCAATTTCTTTTATAACAGCCATTATTCCTCTTTATTTCGCTTTTATTCGGTCCCGACCGGAGTATAGGTCCTTGGTCTGGTCACCTATATACATTTAGCAGATACATCTTCTGGAGCAGATCCAAAGAAGGTGTTTGAAGTTCTTATAACCCGATACAAAGATTTAGTCACAATACCCTGTTAGAGATATTTAATATTGATTCCTTAGAGCTACGCCGAGAACAATCTGAGTGCAAATTCCTATTTACTTTACTTAATAATGGTCTTGATGCCTCTGAATTCTTGAGTCAGATCAATTTCGTTGTACTACGCTCAGGATCTAGGCAAACAAATATATTTTACTGTTTCGCACCTCGAACAAATATCGCCATCAGGTCCCCAATGTACAGCAGCTTCAACTTTATGAGGTTTGGTGAGTTAGATATACATACCTGCTGCTTACCATCAGTCCTGACAATATGTAAACCGCAGCTGCATTATGCATAGCAGAATTATTTTTCCTTTTTAACAACTGGTGATTAGATAAATATATGTTTCTTTAAACACTTACTTCTGCCTCTCTTTCACTTTATTTTTCCGTGTATCTTTCTCGTGATAACTTGTCTGTGGAATTGCCATCAAGGTGTATATCATTACGTGAAGTGCATATTTCTGTCTTTGGATTATTTGTAAGTGATATAACCTTTTTCTTATTAATATGCTGTTATTTTGTTCTAAATTTCGTTGTCTTTTTCTTATAAAAATTTAATGTACATATTCAAAGCAAAACCTTCATTAAAAGAATCGACTAATAAACAAGCTTCATTAAGAATCCTGAAAAATTACACACATAACAGGTGATACATCATTCAGTTATGAGAAGAATTCGGAAGAGTATTAAGATTCACAGTCAATATTTCGAATATTTATTGTAGCCAGTGTTTACGTTATTATTGTTTTATAACATACAAATAATGCGCTATTACTTCTCTAGAAATTCAGTCTTGTTCATCACTTAATCAGATTTTGACAGTAGCGTCTAAGTATGAAGTCTAATACATTTTCATACCAAAATGAATGCTTTTTAAGAATCTGTTGAAAAATACCATGTTTTATTGAAAAGACTTAATTTCACCTTCCCGGGACTTTAACATGCTCTTCTAGAACTACACCAATGCCGTCGTTGTGGTGGTTCCTTCCTGCACTAAAGCTTTCGCTTGGAACCTTTTTTATAAAACTAACTGCTTTCAAAGTACTCGATTGATTCGAGATAAATAGGCTATCTATACTCATATACATATATGTTCTATAATAACTTGAGTACTAATATTTTTCAAATATCAAGGCCTCCTACTTATAATTAATCTTCTAATATTGTGTTACCGTCCTTTCGATGGTTTCGGCTTATCTATGTTTAATACCGTAAACTCTTAACATTCCATAAATATACTTCCAGTACGTATTCGAATTAATATATTATATAAAACGTAATGCAAGCTAGAAGTTAACACCCTAGCAACGCAGTAATAGAAAAACTGTTTGGTATTTATTAGGCCTTTTATTTAAGTTTAAACAAGAATGAAAATAAAGCCAAAAAGTGAACCTTTTCAACAAATTACGTCTCAGTAATTATGCAAATACACTCAAGAGTTTGACAGGATATTTGTTCGTAATCCAATTAGTTTTCACCACATACATACCGTGCGGGGATATCCTTCTAAAAACTAGTATCGGTAATTTAAATCATAATTACGTCATGGTATTAGTCGTATTATTCATCGTCATACATATTAGAGCGTATAATTATTTGAATCAGAATGTAATTGCTTTCAAACCATATCGCTGGATGTAATCGTTTTAAATATATGGATGTCCATTATTCAGCAACGCGTGTAAATTATATCAAAAAATTGTATTGCGATGATATTTGGTTTTCTGTTACAAAACAAATTTATTAAATCTATTATAAAATATTATAACATAATGCGTAAATACTACGTCATTCGACTAACGGTATTATTAAATAGTTTTGAGAAATTGTATTCAATTTATTTTATAATGAAAAACAAATTTTCAATTAGTTATGTTAAATTATAATTTTTTTCCGGTGTAGTATAACGACTGTTAAGATCGTGTAATAGAGCGTTGCCTCACTATCCTCTTTATAGCATTATATCCAAAATTAAAGCTACAAGTGGAACATTAGCAGTAAAAAGAATAACGAATTTACATTTGAAGTAAATTATTACAAAAGAGCCGCAAAGATATCTCGCACATTAACGAAGTGTATCCTGGTAATATTCGACATAATATCTTGAGAATTGAATATTATTGATATCATTATTTATTCTTTTGATAATTTGTTTCGTTTAGAGTACACTGAGGAGTTTGGAAAGTATGTCCTTATCTTGGATTTGATATCTTTACAAAGAAGGGTATTAATAAATAAAAATAACTGTAGAGTACAGGCATATCTGGATATTTGGCGGGGTCATGCTCAAAGCGTATTAATCCAAACCGTATTAGGGCTACCTTAAAGAACTTGAATTAATTACGCAATAGCAACTAGATTGAAGCACCAACTATTTTTTTTTCATGTCATCACACTCAATTAGTAGCAACGTACAAATCATTTCAAAAACATACGCGCTCATGCCAGTCCCTCTAACACATGGGCTGAAAAGTCCCGGGCGTAACACATAGATGACGCTAGTTTTATTGCACTCACCTTTCTCTCAGTTAGTACTAACCTTCAAAAGACAGCTGATAAAATCTCATGATATTCTATTCATTAGTTTGTGAGTTATTGTGCTAAGAGTCACGCTACTTTTATTATTTTCAAAACAATGGATCAAAAACAATTTCGTGTTTTAATTTTACACTGCTTCTTGATGGGACAAAATACCGTTCAGGCGAAGCAATGGCTTGAAAAGTGTTATGGCGACTCCGCTCCATCAGAAACAACAATAAAACGTTGGTTTGTTGACTTCAAACGTGGTCGTAGAGACACCGATGATGCAGAACGCAGTGGACGTCCAAATGAGGCGGTAACACCAGAAAACGTCAAAAAAATCCACAAAATCGTTTTGAATGATCGAAAAGTGAAGTTGCGTGAGTTAGCTGACATCGTAAAGATATCAAAAGAACGTAGTGGCTTTATATTGCATGAGCATTTGACTATGAGAAAGCTCTGCTCAAAGTGGGCGCCGTGTTTGCTCACTGTTGACCAAAAACAAGAACGTGTTGATGATTCTGAGCAGTGTTTCGCCATATTTAAACGTAACAAACCGGAATTTTTGCGTCGATATGTGACAATGGATGAAACATGGAACCATCACTTCACTCCGGAATCAAAACGATCGTCATCTGAGTGGACAGCAACTGGTGAACCTCGTCCAAAGCGCCCGAAAGCACAACAATCGGCCGGAAAGGTTATGGCCTCGGTATTTTGGGATGTGTGTGGTGTAATATTCATCGACTATCTTGAGAAAGGAAATACCATCAACAGTGAATATTATATAGCGTAATTGGAGCGTTTGAAGGCCGAAATTGCAAAGAAACGACCGCATATGGCAAAGAAAAAAAATTGTTTCATCCAGACAACGCACCGTGTCACAAGTCAATCAAAACAATGGTAAAACTACATGAATTGAACTTCGAATTGCTCCCACATCCACCGTATTCGCCAGATTTGGCTCCCAGCGACTACTGGTTGTTCGCAGACCTCAAAAAAATGCTCGCCGGTCAGAAATTTCGCACGAATGAAGAGGTTATCGCTGAAACTGAGGCCTATTTTGAAGGAAAAGATAAATCGTTCTACAAAAGTGGTATTGAAATGTTAGAGCGGCGCTGGAATGATTGCGTTGCTCTTGATGGAGTTTACGTTGATGAATAAAGCTAATTTTGAACCAAAAAAACCGTGTTTTCTTTGTTAGGCCCGGAACTTTTCAGCCCATGTGTTATATGCTTACAAATCCTTACCTCGCAATGATTCAGTACACTATCCTTGCAATTATTCCAACAAACTCCATTTCATCCTTTTGGTTAATCCTTCCAATTCATTACACCTTCTCGAACAATAATTTATGTTAACGTGCGGTAATAGACTTAAATGCTTGTAGCTCTCTCATTCCACCAGCATTAACAGCAGGAATACGTTATTACCTTGTCAGTTTAACCCACTTCATAGTTCTAATACTAAAAAAGTCAATAATAATACACGATACATCTGTAAATATATGTTAAACCAAGCATTACTGATTTTCTATTTTACGCTTTTTGATTCAGAGGACAAGAACCCAGCGAATTTCCTAAAATGTTCCAGCTTAGTCAACCCCGTATAACTCCAATGTTGACAATAGTTAGATAACCTTGGACAGCTGTATACTTTTCGTAATATGTTTTCACATTTCCTTTTTAAATTTGTGTGCAAAGTATCGAACAGAAAGGAAATAATAAGCAGAGTTAATAGTCTATTGTTCCAGCTTAATCATCGCGTAAAACGTTTACTTTTATTTACTTTTATACCGTATCCGAAGCTTTCTTTGCTATTTTCTTGCCAGGAGTAAATCTCAATTTGTCCGCTCGTATAAATTTTATGCTTTTCATTTGTGATTCAAATGGATAATAAAATTTATAATAAGTGTGTTTTACAGTTCAACGAATATCATAAATATTGAAGCGATAGATACTTAGAAGCGCATTCTCTTAACATATTTTATTTGCGAAAATAAAAAGGAGACTATCCTAGCAGGTTATAATTACGTACTAAAATAAAGACAATAGCTAATCAGTCCAATACTTGTTTGAATAAAGGCGATCTCCCGAGGAACAATGTGCAATTTACAATTCTATAAGACATTTTTATATGCAAATTTTCTGTGAAATGTATCGGCCCGCTGCATCTACGGGTCGGTTGCATTAATATAAATAAGTTTATCGATAATTATGCTCGTACGTTTGTGAATACAAAATAGCCGATTCGTCTGCTTGCTTGTGTGTCAAGTCCAGACATATACTGGCGTACACACTGAGAAACCGTGTTTGCAAGCTTATATGTATGACTGAATATATGTACATACACTACCGTCCATATTAGTTCGCAGACTCAAATAAATTTAAAAAAATATATACAAACTTGTTTCTCCAAAACTTAAAATTTTGATTACATTTTATTAATAACGGTTAAGATTAAAATATAAAAAAAGTAATTCTAACGAAAAATAAACAAAAGCTTCTTAAACACTCCGTTCATCAAATAAACTAACTTTTGCGCGAAGAACAGCTTTCATAATCCGAGATATCCGCTCCAATAGTTTTTCAAAGACTCTATTTGGCGTATTAATCCATTCCTCTTGTAAAATGTTCCACAGGTGGTCAACGCAGGCTGGAGATAGTTTTCGGACCCCCCTGCCCAATTCATCCCATAACAGCTCGATGGGGTCTAAATCGGGGCTTTGCGACAACCATGTCATTATTTGTAAAGTGCCATTATCTTATTCTTTATTTAAGAAATTTTTACATATCACTGCTGAGTGTATGGGCGTACGGATCGTTGTCCCGCATGAATACAAAGTGTTTGCCGATTACACGATGGTAACGCATTTTCTTGCAGCATTTCTATATAACCGTCTTTTCGCAATATACCTTCGATTCGCTTCAAGTCTCCTGTCTCGGCGTAGGAAGAACAACCCCTAACAAGCACATAACTACTTCCTTGCTTGACAGTTGGCACTACACAACCCTGTAACATTCTTTGGCCTTCCGTTCTTCTTACAAAAACGCGCCTTGATTGTCTGAACACCTCAAACTTTGACTCATCCATAGCACCCTTTTTCAATTCACTGTCCAATTTCTATGTGTTTCTGCCCACTGTAGCCGTTTTTGCGTATTTCCCCTTCGAAGCAAGGGATTCTTCATTGCAATGCGGCCGTGAAGATTTGCAGTTTCTAATCTTTTCGCTGTAGTAACAGAAATTTTTCTTAGGCGGTCGCGATTCATTTCGGCGGGGATTTCTAGTGCTGTCAGTCTCCCATTTCGCTTGCTCAACAATTTTATACGCTCATCATCGGCGTGAGTTGTTATTCTCTTACGACCTGGACGTGCACGATCTCTTAAACAGCCTGTGTGTTAATGTCTTCGAATGATAATGATCATGTCAATTTATTAACATGTATTTTTTCGGAAATTTGACGCACTGAATAACCTTCTTGACGAAAAGCAACAATTACAGAGCGCTTTTCTAAACTTATAGGTTTTCATTTTGCATTTTAATAACTTTAATCAGGTTCAGACAAAAGGATACGCTCTTTACACTAACGCCCGGACAAGCAGATTTTTTGGAAACTAAACCCCAAAGATTATTGTAAATTTATTACCTGCAATATTGTCCAACAAATAATCCTATTTGTCGCGATGAGGATTATTCTGAAAATTACCATATTGGATCATAAAATATAATAGATTTTCAATCATTCAATAATTAATATTCTTGGAAGTTTGCCGGTACAATTAATAAACAATAAACTTAATTTTTTGTTAATCCTACGTCCTTTGTACCCTGCGGTGTCGAACTAGCATTCTCTTACTTTTGTCTTCAACAGTTTCCTGTTCTGAGCTAGTTTTTTGGCTTCAATCTATTCCATACTTCTTATTTTTAATATTCTATACATTTGTTCTTTCCAGGTCTTTCGAGGCCTCCCTATTTTGTTTTGCCCTCTATTTTGGCTTTAAAAATTTTCTTTGTTATTCGATCTTCTTCCATTCTGTGTACATGTCCAAGCAATTCCAGTTGTCTCTCCTCTATGGTTATTTCTATTAGTTGGATATTTAGACTATTAGGGATTGTCGTGTTTCTGACTTTGTCTCTCCTTGTTACTCCTTCTATCCTTCTTAGGAATCTCATTTCCATGGCCGTAATTTTGCTTTTAATTCTATTCGTGGTTGTCCATGAGTCACTGCCATATGCTAGAGTTGGTCTGATCACTTTTTTATACACCTCTGTCTTTATTTGTTTTGGTATTCCTTTTTATCTACAAATGTATTTCTTAATGCTTTATATATTTTTGCGGATTTCCCTATTCTTTCATTTATTTTTTTCTATTCTCCCGTTATCTTCAATGGTTGTTCCTAAGTAATTGTAACTTATAACTTGTTCCAAGGCTTTTCCTTCGATTTTAATGTTATGTTTTTCTCTTTTTCTCTACGTGTTTATCTTTATTAGTTCTTCTTGGTATATCTATCAAGTTTTACAGTAATGTATTTTCTGAGTCTGCTATCAATACCATATCATCTGCAAATATTAGTTCCTGTACGTTAATTGCATTATTTTTTTTTCAGTTTCCTACTTTCATATTTTTTCCTTTTTTGAAAAATAAACTTCGTAAGGAACCTAATATAAATGGCATTTATATATAAAAGCATTTATATTATGTTTTTGTAGAGTTTACATTTTACTGGCTGTCCGAACTAATATGGACGGTGTTGTACATGCATATGTCTGTATGTATGGCATGCAAATTATTGTTGCGATCCATTTATCCTTGGTGATCGTCAGAATAAGCCATTGTCATTAATGAAACGGAGTACTACGTGTCTGGTTTATTAGATCTTCCTCTAGACGAGGATGTATAATTAGTCTCGTACCATATAAGACAAGAAAATCTTTATGCTTGATAGTAGATCTAATTATTACACTTAGCAACCATGAAATTTATATTAAATGTATACCGAACATTACATAAATGTTCTCTGTTAGGGAGGTACAATCAGAAACAATTTAATTATGTGCATTTTTTGAGATTGTGATGATAAACTTGATCAGGCTCTATACTAAATTGAACCAAAAAGATCAGATGTAAGACGAAACGAGTTGAAAGCAATTTCTAAGCCAATAGGTGTGATTGATGTGTGCAGTTATGGAGAGGAATTAAATATCTAATAAATATCAAACATGTAGCCATATAATACAAGCCATGATAGCTCTATTCTAATACGTTCACCCTATGTGCTTAGAAGAAGTCAGTAAGAATTACTAGGCTGCTGCTGAGCCAAGTTACATACACCTTTTTCCTCTATTTTCTCCTCTTTCTAGAGAAGGAGTCTTGTTTAAAATATAGTGGGGACCAAAAGTACTTATTACATTGGTACACTTGAAGAATAGGCATTAAAACTGACGAAGCTCATAGCTCCATATACATTGAAGTTATGTAGTAAAAGGCCATTACTAACACTTAATAGTAGAATGAAACAAGAACTTTAAAGTCGTGTCCATAATTACCAAGCACGGCCAGACTACTTGTTTTAAATTTTCAAACACATTATGTAGCGTTCAATATTTAATTCGCTATCTTATTTTGAGAAACCTTTACTAGGCGAGTATAATAGCTGTTCTATGTGTAGTAATACTGTCTTAATGAAAATATTAGTGTAAAATTTCATTTGAAACTACCTTATTAAATTTAGGGGAAGGTCCAAATTATTTGTATTTATATAACTTTCAGCAATAATAATTTTGAGAAAAGTGAGTTCTATATTCGTCTTCGAGACACATCAATCTTTATTCAATGTACATACGCTTGTTTCAACAAAAGCGTATGGATTCCTAGTCGATCAAATGCTATAAGTGTATGAGTTCACATAGCTAGAGTGAAATTAGACTTCACCAGTAAAGCCTATTTTATCTAAAATATCATCGTTATTCAAAAATCATTGATGGTACGGCATTCGTCTATTAAAATTACGTGCAAGTAATTGCTAAACCACAGTCAATATATTTCGATGAAACTGTAAATATTCCCGTGCTGCTGTGAGAACCTCCGTATAATAAGTCTACGAAAAATAAGGATTACTTGCCTACGTGAACAATAAAAAAGGAGATCTATTTACGAAGATACGTATTTGGGCTCTGTAGCATTAGTTGGCACATATTCTCGTTAACTTCAGGAAGCAAAACCTTGAATGTACCAGGGAGCGTTTGATGGTAAGCAACTGGTGAGCTACTTACTGCTTGCCATCCTTTTTGGCATTATGTAAACCGCATACACGTTATGCTTAGCTGAAATTCTTTTTTCATTTTTCTTACGTCATTTCTTTTGTAAAAACTAGTGATTTTTTTATTTTGGGTGTGGATGTGGATAATCATAGTATGTTGTAATTTAATTATAAGTATATTGTGGTTTGATCAGCCCCTTTTTTGTTTGGTTACTTTTGTATTTACTCCTAGGTAACTAGTTATATGTACACATTTATATTCTTTTTTATCATATTTGCCTTTTAGTTGGACAATTGTTTTATCTGTTGGGCGATAAAGTATCATTATTATTACTCGAACCTGTACCCAAAAGTGTTTGCTAATGAACAGTAATTGATACGCGTTTTATATTTGAAACTATCATCAACGCCTGAGACTTTTAAAATGTAAGAAATAGTGTCGCTAATGCAACTCATGACGCGTAGTCAGAAGTAATTAATAAAAAATATATAGTAAATATGACAATAATTATGGATAAGTTTCAATTCAGATAATGTTTTAAGTGTAGCTTTATCTTTCACATAAAAGATAACATAAATTCGGAGTAGATTCAGTTGACTGTACAGCGGCTAACATACAATAGATTAGACAGCGATTATATCGTACATATTTACATACCTTCATATCCTTGGAGCTCCAAATCTACGTTATTTCATTTTTTGCTAGTAACTTAATTCCATTCTTTTCATATTTACTTTCCTCAGTTTTACCATCTGAGTCCCCTATTGTTGCTGGTAACGCTGTTGGCAATCGGGTGTCCTTAACAACCAGCCTTCCGGGTGGTCTCATACGTTCTTCACTTACCCGTAAGGCATGACAAGCATAATGTGTTATGAGGAATGTCTGTATCTGCAGAAAACAAAACGCAAACAACGGAAAAATTAAACTTCTTTTATAGAATCCCGCAATATGTATACAGAAGCAGTTTTATGAATTTGTGTGTGATTTGCAGACTATGCGTTTACAGTCTTGCTTTGTGCATACGCTTTTGCTTACTTTGTAAGAAATTCACTCTGTTCCTAGGAAATAATATCGAGTTATATATATCAAGAATAGTTTTACGATAATCTGTGGTATATGCAGCGTCGCATGTACAACATATATATATAACTTCATTGAGAGCTAACGTATGAAAGCAGCAAGTAAGTAGGTAAGAATATGAATAGGAAGAATATGATTATGAAACAGACTTCTTTACAAACAGATGAATGTTCGTTTGGAACTACAAATTTATATGCACGCTGACAAAGTAGATAGTACAGATTTGCAGGATTTAGGATTCTAAACTTTATACGAAAATGTCGTCCTCTTTTCTAGACCTTCAATATTTATATACTTCGCTTAATACAGTTAGTGTTTTGATATAACAAGCACTCTGCTTCTCATTATATCTCTATACCAAGTGTTACTTTCTTTTATGTAGAAATAGCTCTTATGGAGATCATTAGCAAGTTTATAAGAAAATACCTAGTCGTATAAGATAATAACAATACTATAACACAGAAATTAAGTTTCTATGCAAAGCGAACCTTTGCAGCGTACCTTGCGTGATCACAATAGCGTAAGACGAGAAGTACCCCAATTCTAGGTGGTTCCAATGCTCGCTACAATTTACCAACGGATAATTTTAAATTAATCTCAGCGGTTATTAACATGTCTTAATTAAAGGGTTTATTTCGGTTGCTAAAGATAAATACGCTTTAACAATTAAAACCTCTATTTTTACCGTTTCTGAATTAATTGGGTTAATAATAGCGATCCCCAAAGACGTGCAGAGACATCGAAATCTTACTAAAAAATGCAGAGCGAGCATGCGGGGTGATATTGAAAAGTTTGTACGCATGAACAGGCGACTGGTTTAAAGAAGTCAAACATGAATTAGTGAGGATGAACGTTCTGCGCGACCGGTACTACACCAGAACATGTCGTTGGAATGCAGTTGTAAGTGATTGTAGGCCGACAATCCAAGATATCCGTAACGTCATGGAATTACCCCATGAAGTCCACGCAGACGGGTTTTACAGAAGAAAATTGAACATGAGAAGAATAGCAACAAAGTTGATGCCATGGCTGCTACTAAGCGACAAACAGAAATGACTTTCCATGGACATGTATAGAAGATTCAGCTTCGATCTGAACCAGGTCTTCTTTACAAGATCACCTCCATTGAAATACCATCTCGAAACCACAGAACAATCGTCATAATGAAAAAATCAATCTTCATCTCGCCCGCGAAAGCTCGCAATCCATAAAAAGTTAGCACCCGCAGACGTTTAAGCCAGGAATCTATCGTGACATCTCAAGACTGCTGAAAAAGAATATGAGAAGGAAACTTCTAAAAGAGTGATGCAAGAACAATTGAGTTCTCTACTATGATAATGTGGAATCACATTCCTCTTTTATCATACAGGAGTTTCGAAAACAATATGGTCACTGTTCCACATCCAAAGCATTCATCCGATATGGCTTGCAACTTCATTCTCTTTTCAGCGATGAAAATCACATTGAAGAGGGAAAGAGTTAATGCGATAGCTGAGACTGAAGTTCACGGTGCTAAACAGATGAACAAAGCGAAACTTGCAAAAGGTATTCTTTTCGCAGTGAAGACGTTGAGATTTGCGTCTATACCTCCAAAGGGGCTATTTTGAAGGTAAACGATGTCTTAATATTCTACAATTTCATTTATTTCTACATTTCGAAAACGTTTGGGCACCGCACCGTAAATCTTGTACATTTATACGAAATAAGTGCAAATCTTGCGACATGAGGAACAGAGGAAAACAATCGGAAAATAAAGCAGAAATCAGAAGAAGACAAGGAAAAACCTCGACGTAGACAAATAGATTATAAAAACAGTAAGAAACTCTACTGCGTTGTTGAAATTTCACACCCTGCGCGATCTACTTTTACTCTGCTGAAAGGGCAGACATTATAAAAATTAATAATTAACGCAATACCTGAGTTCTGGTTCGGCCCAGCGCGATTTACGAGGTGTGTATAATTGAAAATGGAAACTTGGTTGCTTATTGCGAGTACTACCACAGTTTAACATCTTAATAAAGTGTTAATGGGCTTCATGTTGTTGAACCTATAAAGAGATTAATATGTTAGACGTGTTGCTAAGAGGCTGTAACTGGAATGGTAAAATTATGAATGGTGTTTGCCATGTAAATGAGGTAAATAATGAAATGTGTCAACGGTGTTCTTCGTTTACTGCACGCAGACTATGCTGTCCTTGTTGCACAAGTTGGCTATCCGCTTAGAATCTATTGTGCAGGAGAAACTAATGTACATTAGGGAATTTTTATGCTAAAGGTATATTGGTAACTACGTACACATATCTACGTACATGGGTATATAAAATTTACTTGCTATGTTAAATTAAATCCGATAATATTTATCTTTGCACGAAAATTCATGCATTATTCATAATACTCTCTAATAACAGTGAATTTATTCGTATTTTAACACCTAGCACTATAATTTTTTGATTAAATTTATTTATTATAATGTATACATGTATTTCTTAATGTGCCTCCTCTTGCGTTAATGATTTATTAGCAGTAAGTTCTTCGCTGTTTACACTGGTAGCATGACATGAATACCAACGACAAAAATGAATGTATGTGTATAGTACAAGCTAAAAATCATAGTATACAAAAGTAAAACATTAAAAACATTCCAAGGAGTTGAGAAAATATGTCCATAAGTTTGCCATTTTGGTTGAGTAGGAATACTGAAGAAAACATCTTTTTTTAAATCGATGGAACCGCAAAATTACGTAAAAATTATAAGCAATATATAGAGTAAATATATACTGTATACATATACCTACTATAAATTGTACAAGGCATCGAGGTGGACTTGTAGGAACTAAAAGTTATAGTTAAATTGACAGCGTATTAAAAACATGGCAAAGGATCGAAAATTTTCGGGAAAATAACAAGAAGTAGTCTTCGGAAGTTTACGTGTAAGTGCCACCGAATCGTGTATATTTATAATTACTTTGCTTAAGGATAATAATAACTATATTTTATACTGAAAATACAATATAAATATATTTGATTTTAAGTTAGGTTTGAGCTTTTTCTTAAGAAAAAATAGGTTGTTGTACTAAAGAAAAACGATTTTCGTATTCGTTTTGTTTTGTTGCAAAGTTTCATTAGCGTAGTGACTAACTTTTTCTAGCACGTCTGTATTTTTGTCCTTTCCGTTTCCTGACCAAAAGTTGCAATCCTTTTTTCTTTCTCATTTCTTCCCCTTTTTTCTTAGTTATCCATTGTCTTAGTTTTACGCGTGTTTTTTTCGTCAAATTCTTTTATAAAAAATTAACACATACAATCTGTTTTGTCACATTTATGCTTAAAAATCTCACAACTTGTTTAAAATAGATACAAAACAGTATACAATAAATAAGTTCAAGTAACACGAACCAATGTAAAATTGCATTTTCTAATTTTCTCAAATAAAAAAGTTGAAGCTAAGAATAAAATTGAAAGGTCAAAGGAAAAAAATAAAAATTTGATTCTATGGATATTCCTCTTTGAGTAGGAAGTCATTATTTTTCTGTACGTACGTTCGATATTACTTCTTTGAGAAACACATTACAGTAGCAACGCGTATCAAAAGAGACACTGTACTACGTTACTCGATTGTCAAACTAGAATAAAAATAATTCATCGGTTAGGCGATATGACGAGTCACAATCCTGCACTGCGATGCGGCTGAAATTACGCAGCTCTATACGTGCCGTATACGAATGTTATTTAAAAAAAGATTATTGGGTTTCATTACAAGAATATTAAGATTTTTTTCGCTGTCGAGCAGTACAATGCAGTTTAGTCAGATCAATCGATTTGCACTAAATCAAGAAAAACTCTAGAGAAACGTATGCACAAACAGCACCCACCATTGAAGAAACCGCAAAAAATTGTTATTTCTCTTTTACACATTAAGTGAAAACGAACCGACCAGCCTTTAAATATTTACATGAAAAATTCATTCGTCCAAGGCGGAAAGCTATAAGAAATTGGTTGTAGTTTTGTTTCATGAATTTGGCTGCAATATGTCCTTGAAGATTCAGTTTCCTTAACTCCTACTTAAATTTCTTACCCGATAACTAAGGACAGGATAATGATGAGCACTGCGAAGATTTTCATCAGATGTTCATCGGAGATACTCCCATCGTTAATTACAAACGGTGGGCCACAAGAACGCGAAAGTCCGAAACAGAATAAAGTATTCTTAACTCTTACCATAATCGGTAACGCGGTTGACAATGAGAGTCTACGTGCTCTCGAAATGCTGCGTTCCGCATAATTAATAAATTTGTGAGTGGAGCTTACTGCAATGCCTGTGAATCGTACCATAATGTTGAGATATTTTCAAAAATAAGTAGATATTACAAAGAAACCGTAGTCAACTTACCTTTTTCTCTAAGAAATTACTATTTCCATCGCGGGAGCATGAACTTTTTGAAACATTGTTGCTCAGTGTAGCTTAACTAGTTGATCAGCTGAATTTGAAAATGTAATTACGGAAGGAACAAAAAGTTCAATTTTAAAATTTAATTTAGAAAGTTAAGGCAATTAATTTGCTGATTTTAAACGGTATATCCTGTATTCTGTTCAATGTTCTATCAGCGAGTCTACTGCGAGGATTTTGCATATACCAAACTCTATAGCATACAATTTTTTAGAGTTCGATTTTACCCCTTAAACATTGCATGTCACGCCCAGTATAATACCAATATATAATACTGTACAGCAGCTTTAGTAACTTCCATTCTTTCTAATAGCTCGCTGTAAACGGTTCGAATACTTCAATAACAGCGAACATTAAAATGTCTAATATGCACTTTACCACGCGTACCTGAAATGATGGATCGTTTTCATATTTTAACGCTGGTAACAGCGGTAAACAACCACGTATCTCTTCCGATCACACTAACAAACAAAAGGTAGATGACGGTAGACAAAGAATCTAAAAGAAGCAATGCGTAGGTTGATCTTGGAGGGAACGAGTATTTAAAACAAACTAAAACATCGTCGTCTTGTAAATATTTAACGGCCATTGTTCATTTATTTCGTGCCACGTACCACTAAAGTACTTGTTAATGATCGCGTAAGAACGTAATTATTTCTGGTGTTTTTGTTCGCATTCAATAATATATCTGGTTTTTGTTTTTTCTTCGCGGGAGTGCCTTATCTAAATTACATGCAAGGAAAGTAATTTTCCTACAAACCGCGATTGGTAGTTGTTTAATAAAGCAATCATCCACTGACGTTATCGTAATAAACAACCAAATCAATGGAAACAGTGCTTTATAAGCGAACATAGTTAGATGAATGATGTATGTACATACAAGCCAATTCAAAAATATTTATACGATGACATCCTCATATCCATGACAAATCATATTAACATGATCCACGTTAGCTTTATTATAGACTAGTATGAATGCGTTTTCGACTATTGCAAATAGTTCCGAATTTCTATTTTATTGTTTTATCAAGCTACAGTAAGCACGTGCAACGACTGTTATGCCATGGTTATTCATATTTAATGTCGTGATATGCACTTTATTGGAAGAAAAACTCAGAATAAATAAATAAATGAAAGCTATCAGATAATTTGCTAATACGAACGAGAATTTCCTATTAATATTAATTTAATTAGTAGCGACTTCCTTAATATTGCGTCTGCTGAGGTATTATGATCTTGTGCCAGTAACGCAGAGGTCATGGGTTCAGATCCTACCTTAACTGATATCTTTCAGGAATTTAAAACGTTGCTAAAATGCAAGGAAATCGTGATTTTATCATTACCAATACCAACGAGAGTTTGATATTAATATTGAATATTAATACCAATATCAATTTAATTAGTAGGAACTTGCCTTTAATAATATTGTATCTACTGAGATATTACGATATATCTATAGACATTGTGACATCTAGGTATTCAAAGCGATTTGAACTCACATTCTGTCTCGTGGTGCAGTTGCTAGCACCTTGCACCAGTAAAACATAGGTCGTGGGCTCAAATCCTACCTTGATTAATATTCTTTTCAGAAATTTAAAACGTTGGTAAAATACAAGAAAATCGTAATTTTATCATTACTAATACCAACGAGAGTTTCTTATTTATATTAACATTAATATTAATTTAATTAGTAGGAGCTTGCCTTTAATAATATTGTGTCTACTGAGATATTACGATATGTTTACAGAAATTGTGACATCTAGGAGTTACAGTCGGTACGATGGTTGACAATGGAAGTTCACGTGCTCCTGATACGCTGCGTTGCGAATAATTATTAATTTGTATGAAGTGAGGTTTACTGCGATACCTGTGAATTATCCAAAAAATTATCAAAATCGTTAAAACTATTAGATAGTAATAAAATAAATCGTATTGTATTGTTTATAGTGTGCGATATATGTATGTATGTTTTAAGGATATTATAGTCACAGAGAAGTTGACGAAAAAAAGGGAGTTGCAGAAACAACAATTCAAAATAAGAAATTATAGACAACACAAAAACAGTAGAAGATATAAATGGTTAACAGATCCTGACAGACGGCTTTCAAAATTACAGTGTTTACGAAATCGCTTCAAAATCTTTTCAGGACATGCCAATGGATCACAAAATACAAATGGTACAATTATGTCATCGTCCTAAGGACGTTCTAGTTGAACGCGTTTCCTACGTTAGAAGGATGCCTAATAAGTGAATGATCGAAAGGTGGTGCTGTTCGAAAACCGTTACTTCCATCTGGTAGGAACAAAAACGATTAGAATATTCAAAACAACACGAAAATGGCACTATAGAAATATGGAATTAAGGAATGTAAATTGATGAAATTAAATTATTAAACCTAAAAAAAATTTTCTCCTTTAGTCTCTTTAGTACTTTTTAAAAAGGCTCTTAGAGTACTCTCTTAGTTAAGTATGTTATATACGAAGGAAAGTCGGTAAGCATGCCAACAAAGTCTCCATCTACATTAATACACTTATCCCATCGCTTTATCAATTCCCCAATGCCTGCTACATAAAAGTGTTTGGGTTGCCGTCTAAACCACGTGCGTACCTCTTGTTGAAAATCACTGTCACACTCGAAATGTTTGCTGCCAAGATGCTTATTGAGTGGGCCAAACAGATAATAGTCGCTTAGGACTAATTCGGAATTGTAAGCCAGATGTTCAAGTTTCCACCTTAATACTGCAATTCTCGCCTGGGTCAAGTGGGCCGAATCCGGCCTGGTATTACCATGACGCAGTAACATTCTTCGCATCAGCAGGCCTAGACGTTTTTGTCGAATTGCATCCCGAAGCAACAACAAAAGTCTCAGGTAAGATCACAACCTTGAATTTCTTTGTTGACGGCGAAAAAAGATGTTTCCATTGCATTGAAGCACGCTCCTGTTAAAGATACCCTTCCCTTACTCTGCGTACCGAGAGAGGTGTTGCAAGGACAAGTCCATTCGAATCCTTCTGTGTTTCTCGGTCAGTTGTCTAGGTATCCGCCTTGAGCAAACTTTTTGAAAATTCAAACGATCGTGCATCAGTTCGTAGGCTAAACCATGAGAACATCCTATTACAGCTCTTCCACCAGTCGAAATATTGTATCTGTCGCAATCTGAATGGCGCGACCATTTCGCTGATCGTCAAAAACTTTCGAGCACTCTTAAGAGAATTTTTTGACCCTGTTGACAAAAATAAATTATTATAAAAGAGTAGAGTTTTCAAACCGAGACAGAGCTAAGAAAATAGGACGACTCCTACGGCAAAAATCGCGCTAAAGGGGATAATGTAAATGTAATTTAAATTTTTCAGTAACAAACGACGTATACAACAAATTTTATCCGGCACTAAACATTTTCGGTGGCTAAATGAGCTTCAAAACTATCTTTAAAGGAAATACAAAAACAGGCAAGGTTGAAATTTGTGCAAGATCATGTGAGATGGTAAAACAACGACATATTTTAGTACAAGAAGAAATTTAACTTGGACGGGCCTGATGGTTTCAAATATTGTTGGTAGGATTTGCGTAAAAATACTGAAGTTGCGATGAGCCGAAGTTTTGGTATCGGAAGTGTGATGGTTAATCCTATATGTTTTCTTAGTTCTGTATGTATACAACTTCTGGAAATGGTTTTGATGAACAGTTGCCAACGCAAGATTGGGTATTTCAGCAAGACAATGTAGCTATCCTTAATTACACTGGTTTCATTAAAAGGAGATTAATTTATCAGAATAGCTTGCTTGCCCGCCCCCATCGAAAACCTTTGGGGAATATTGGTAAGAGAGGTGTATGCCAATAATAAACAATACGATAGGTTCAAAGAACTAAAATCTGCGATAATGAGGTGTTGGAATGGTATTCCTATTTCAGCATTGACTTAGTTGATAGACAGTATGAAGACCCGCATGCTTGAAATTATTTTAAATAGAAGATCTAACACTCACTACTAAGTTTAGAAAGAACTTAACGTCGATGCAAAATTTGCCGAAGATATTAAGAACCAAATTTTCAGTTCAAAAGTTCATACGGATTATAGAAATTTCGCTCAGTATAATGAAATATTTGCTTTCCACTTTGAATGAACCCTAAGCGAATACATTCACAAAGGAGTGATTAAGTCACGTGATAAAAATATGTGCAGCGCAGGCTTTAGTATTATATTGTATATTATGTATATGCGCGTTTGCAATAAAATAATCACTAGTTATTTAATTGTAAGTCAAACAAAGTCAAAGACAATATACATATATGAACCACAACTAGTATCAATAAAGGTCTAATGTGTTAAAGAAAATGCAATGTCTGGTACCTTCGTAATTATACGCTTTGGTTTTCCCTCAGCGTTATATTTTATCCACGATAGGTACATACACGCATACATATTGTTGAATGGATTAGTGTATGTTCACATTAATTTACATTGGGAAATTTATTCTGTCGATATTTCAACGTCTCACTTCGACAAAGCTAACATTTTTGGGTCCAAAGGAAATAATGTTAACATAAATTTAGAAAATAGCTCGCGCCGAGCTTCGACAATTTTATACACATACTTCGTTATTGTCAATATACGCTGCATTAACGAACCTGTGTGTGTGTGTCACTAACTAGCCTTCCTATAAGTATTACTTTTCTTTTACGTAGGCGGTGAAACTCAAAGACGGGACCGCTCTTACAGTCAGCATCGTTTATAATGGGCAACAGATATAACGATCTCTGTGATAAAACGAACTGGTTTTTATGTTTCGTTCGGCATAACACTCATTAAAATAACAATTAACAAGGTGTTGTTAAGGAAAGATTTTCGAAATCGCCTATTAGTGTTTGAGAGAAAATTGGTCTATGCATAATTTAAATTTACGTGACAGCAAGTATTATTTGCCTATTAGTAACTGCAAGTTGTCATTTTTCGGCTTTCTCACTTAATATATTTCCAATTCGAACTCTATCAACTGGTTTACCGGAATATGAAAATATTCGAAATTGCATTTTATGAACACCTTTAGGTCCACATTATAATCAAAACTTATGAGTTTTCTTACTTCAAATAGTCACGTACATGCATCCCTAAGCTTTGTTCAACAATTTTTTTATTGACACAAAAAGTGATTACGCAGCATGAAAAAAATTATCAGTACAACTCCCTGAAGGACAGAAAATGTAACATTTGCCAATACCAGCAACCCTTGATTCTCGAGTAAAAAAAACTTTTTACAATAAACTATATGCTGTCTTGAATCGATCTGTTTCTTTGCTTGCCTCAAATTACAAGACGCACTACCCTCCCTTGGTTCTCCCCTGCAATTAATAAAAATCTGAGACTGAAGGCCTGTTACTATTAAAATAGAAAACGATACATGATAATTATTATTATAATTATTACCCTATAGTTCATATGTTCCTAATAGCGAACTTTGCCCTATAAAAGACTTACATTCATTTTTGGCAATTTGCTCTTTCTAACCAAGGCGTTACCACAATTCCTGGTAAAGTTTATGATACCATTAATGAATATAATATTCCAACATCGATAGCTGTTGCTTTCGCTAGATTGGTCTCTGGTGCTTTAAGGCCACTGCTCTCTAGTATATATAGTATATATATATATATATATATATATATATATATACTGAAGAGGAGTTAAAAACTATTAACTGCTCTTTATTAGCTTAGGCTGACGATATTAAGATCTACCACGCTGTTAACTACTTCACCGTTGTTGAATTTCATGTCTCAGATGTTACAACAGTTGCCTCTAAATTATTAGGATTTGTCAATAGAATCGATTCTCTGTATTATATTAACAACGCTAGGTCCGTTAGTCTTCTATTAAAGATATAGATGTGATGTATGATGAAAAGTTCACTTTCTCTTATCATGCGTCAGATGTTACGAAAGCTGCCTCTAAATTATTACGATTTGTCCATAGAATCGATTCTCAGTATTGCATTAACAATACTAATATTGCCCGTTAGTCTTCCACTAAAGATTTAGATGTGGTATATGATGCAAAGTTTACATTCTCCAGTCATGTCTCAGATGTTACGACAGCTGCCTCTAAATTATTAGGATTTATTTTTCGCACTTGTAAGGATTTTACTAACCTTGTCATAACATTCTTCGCTTACGTCGTTTCCAAGCTCTGTTACTTGGTATCCTTTTTATAACGTCCAGATTAATCCTCACAAACAGATTCAGCAATGGATGTTATCCTTTGCGAGGAATACTCTATAGGGAGATATAGTTTCAACATGGATTTGCCTTAATTTTTAATTTTCTGTACACGTTTTATGTCATTGGTATTTATTTTTATTTATCTTTCTTTATATTTAGTTATTATATGTTTTTTGTTTATCTCTGATGTATTACATGCATTACTCTCTTACTATTTTGTCCACTTTTGGATATTTGTCTGTGGGGCATTTAATAAATTATTATTATTGTCATTATAAATTTCTAGTGGCTCCGAAAAGTCCCTCTCGCTAGGCAAACCAATGTATTTGTTCTGTACTCTCAGATAAATATGCATACCAAGAACTGATCCACGCCGCCTCAATTGTCCTTAGTTGAGATTCCACTAATAGGTAATGAACATTCAGTATTACTGCATTTACACAAACGTCTTATTGTTCTTAACTTGCAGTGGAAACTAAAAGAAAAATAGTGCATAATTTGAAAGCTTAGATAATGTCTATTCTAAACAATTTAATGAAAAGCTTCTATGTAAAAACAACTCAGAGAGAAATATTGCATAGCATAAATCATTTTCTCGAAAACAGAATGTTCAGTTTGTACTGTACATAATAGAAATTTACTTTCTAATGCAACACATTTTATATACGCCCTCTACAATTCATCTCAACTTTCTTTAATCTTATATTCCAATTATCTAGCTTAATATTTGATTTCTTTCTTTAATTTTTAAAAACGTTTTCCTGTACCTAAGATGCGTCGTTTTTCAATAAAAGTAGAAAAGATGAAGTAAGTAGAAAAGTTTTTTGTTACAGAAGTTAGTCAAATATAGTACTAAGGGTTTTGAATTAACCACTTCTGATCTACATAATTACTGCAAATGCATTAGCAAAATTGTTGTTAGATTAAGAAACCCTTGGGAGATTAAAAACTTTATAGAACATTTTAGATAAAGTTTTAAAAAAGGTATAGATCTTCAAAGAGATTATGTTCCGAAGACTACTTCCCTTATAATGACAATGTACTTGAGAAGAAACAATGGTATATTTTATAATATGACTACTAACATTTTTTTATAAATACACTGCATTTAACGCGGACTTGAAATTTTTTCAGCATTTCAATGGGGACCCCATCTTTTTCAAGCTTCACGTGAGAAACCTCAAGTCAGCGATTTCATTGGAACTTAAACATACACTAAAGTGAATTAGTAAATTAGTGAAAATCTCTTAGATGTGAATTCTATCAGGAGAAAGCATTAATCGATTCAATGTTCTTTGAGAAGTGGCTAGTTTAGAGCGCGAGCATAGGCACAAACACTGGATGAAGTAAACTCGCAGGCTCAGCTCACAGATTGCAAACGCATATTCGTTCATGGAAGGCTTACAGTCTAATGATTTTGGAAAAATGCTGACTTTAAAACTTTCTTCTCGCGAGGATTTCTGGGTGCATTTTGTTGCCCGCTGAGAAATCGTATTTTAAAAGTTACGTTTCCAATTTTATGTAACAATATAAAGTAGAGGGTCAATGCATAACGATATATTGAGCGCGGTGGAAAGGTTTCGTCAAATATACTATTTACAAATATTCTCCGTAATGATTGCAGAAGTACTGCATCAATAGAAATGAAATCGAGCTTAAGTACGATGTGAATGATGCTAGTGGTAATACAGTTCAAAACATAAGATCATTTGTGTGATGATTTACAGCATAGAATGCAAAAGTATTTACATTCAGAATAATGGTAGCATACTAAATGTGATTAGTTACCCACCTTCTTACAACCCCATAGACACTAGTTTTTGCGATACGATGATGGCCGTTTATATCCGTTCCTATACAAATTATAGGCGCCATTCAGTGGAAGACAATCATTAAACCGCTGATCTTAAAGAAACCGATATCCGTTAATATCGTAAGTTAACGATATATGGACATACAAGCTTACGTAACGTTTCCATAGCGTCTGAATGAAATGTTATAAATGCAATTCAAGTACGGCAATTGTAATTAAAATAACGTTCAACCCGAGCGTTAATGCTTATCCTTGTAACTATTTTCCAGTCATAAAATGTATCCGTAAACAATAATAACATAATTTATTTTGGACGCATGAATATGTATGTTTTTTACGTACACACGTATGTGGGTACGTAAATGCAAGTCATAGCTGTACGCAAGATCGCAGCGCGTTTATACAATTGTACAATTTTAATACTGTATTAATAGTGGAATATCAATGTCGAAACGGCACATACAAACTGTTCGGATAAATGATATATCTGTCTTACCTCATTATAATCGCTTTAGTTATGAGGTTGGCTTTGTTGTGACAGGATATCTAACTATTGACCTACATCATCGAGCTTTGTTATCTGCACGTTACATAACCATTTAGACTGCTACAACTGTTGTATGTTCTTGCGAATAGCGTTTCTTTTGTTTCGTTACTATTGTTACTCTGACTTAAGATCTGCTATTGTTATAAATAATAAATCAAATGCGTGTAAAATCCTACAAGCACGATCTGCGTAGTTATAAAGCAAGGCAATCGTCTCTAATGCTAAGTAGACATTACACACGGACATACTTTTGCGTATGTAAATCTTTCTTAAATCAGGCAAACGACAGGTTCACATGTGTACAATATGTTACACCAGTAGCTACAACTACCGATACCTAGAAGGTTATGAAATGCAGAAGAAAGGATTACTGCTAACATGAGTATAATAATAATATAATTGTCACGAATCGTGAAAGACATGGACATGGTCATGTAATGAGAATATTATAAAACAAAGTACACGCAGCATACAAAATTCAATAAAAAATAAATACAAAAATACGTAAAATTGTAATAAAACAGTTAATACAAATAAAATCAAGAGCCTAGCTATCCAAAATCTCATTCAGTGTATATAATGATTGAATCCTAGGGAAGCGTGTTAGTTCTATTTTCAAATAGGACACGGATCCACGGTGCTTTATATTCGATGGTAACTTGTCATAAAATGTTAGTGCTTTATATCTGGAATCCGTTTCGTGCTAGTGGCTACGATGCTTGCGAACAGAAAGATTGTTGCAATTCCTTATCTGCATGCCGTAGAAGATATCTGTATTTCTGATGAATAAATGAATATCCTCCTGTAGAACACTAACATCTCGTACAGATAAAGGGACGCGAGAGGTAGTATGCCAATTTATTTGAATAACGACCAACAACAAGTTGTAGCGTTTGCGCAAACCATAATACTTACTTACGTCATCAGCATCCTTGTCCATTCCAGAACTATCATTTTTTTGGGATTCATCTTCCTTCGCTATAAAAAGAAAGTGCTTTCTTTTGATATAAAAAATGTCTTATAGCGAAGGAAGATGAATCCCAAAAAAATGATAGTTCTGGAATGGACAAGGATGCTGATGACGTAAGTAAGTATTATGGCGACAGTGAAAAAGTTTCCAAACAAAACAAAGAGACGTGATAAAAGTAACCTATTCCTGTTAATTCCTCTTGTTTACAGTGCTGTTTTACGACCGTACGCAGCATTATATTGTTCGTTAAGTAAAATTATGAAATTCGTTGCAATTATTATTGGAATCCGTACTCAACTGCTTAACTTTAAAACATATCTAGGATAGACTCCAAAATCAAGCTTCAGTTGGACTTGCATCGTGGAGATTTGTCATTTGAATTTATATTGCGATTTTGCCCGAAATGTACTGCTTGAAGGTGCATCTTGACGTGATATTGTTGACGATGGATGCTCATAATGACTAGAGTTGTCGTTTAGGCTATTTCCATCGTTTGTTAGAGGCGAGTAGACGAACTGCCGAAACGTCGGACTACATAAGTTCAACAAACAATGGAAATACGCCAAGCAACAATTCTAGCTATTTTGAAAGTGCATCTCCCACTAAACACGACTAATTGTTTACCAATAGTAATGTTTAATCTAGCATATAGAGTTTGGGAAAATATCTACCCCTGTTTTCCAGGTATCTCGAATCGAAGCATGTTTGTACATTGAATTTCTTTCATCAAATCAAACATATGAGAAGTTCAAAATGTTTTCAACGAGATGGTAGCTCTAAATCTATTTCCATTAGTTTTCTTAACTCATAAGTATTTCGTCAATTCTCCATATTACCCCCAAACCCTAGCAAATAAGCTTAAAAAACTATAATATTTAAATTCTTACGATATTCAGTATGAACCCTTTTATCTTAAAGATGCCATTTGAATTATTTTGTTCTCTACTGTATTGCAGAATGAAGTCTTGATATTACCTAGCGTACCTTGTAAGTAATGGTGTTTCTTTTGTTACATTGGCAGCAGAAAGGTGACTTTGCCTCTGTGGTTGTTCCTATTTTCATTTGTTTTTCTATTCTTTAAGAAAAGTGTTTGCATAGATGCATATTATTGCTTTTACTATCAGAACCGTGTCGTTCATGTATGACTCTTCACTTGTATGATCTCGATATTCGGAAGTATTTTCATGATTGTTTAATGTTTCGATATACGCTTGTAACCCTTTATCAGGTAAAGTTCCGCGATGTCCCATGTTGAATTTAAAAAAAAACTTAGTCATAACTGGATCGATGCTTTCTTTTGTGGTCTCAACATTGTTAACAAGCGCAGACTGCTTTAGACACGCCTTTAGTGTGTGGTGAGTAATGGGCCTAAAAAATATGATATACTGATCTTAACGCGTTAAAATTTGTAATTGTACTAAAATACAAAGAGAGGATTACCACCCAAGCCCCACTATCCTAGTTGGCTTGATGATTGGATGAGTTGGCTATGTCCACCTCACGCTGGGGTTCCTTTGATACACCGCACTAATGATGGAGAAGTAACCTAATATCTTTTCCTTGTATTTTGTATTCGTATCCCCGATATATAGGCTTTTAAGCTTTTGTTGTGTGTTTACTTTAAACATATATAAGTACCAATACATACAATTTCAAAAAATAATGGGAAAGTAAAGGAGCGCTAACCATGATAAAGAAGGTCACTAATTTCCAATAAAACAAAATTGGAAACAAAGGTGCAATTTTTTAAATTTTCTCTTAGGTCTAATCAACCCGAATGAAACAGCAGCGTTAAGTTGGTTTGTATTTGCGAATAACTGCGAAACATCTATTACAGGTATTCACGTCATGTACCCGATGTCTAAAAAATATTTTCCCGAATAGATACGAGGTCATTTTACTAGCATTTTCTAAAGAAAAATAGATGGATAAAAAGTTCGTTTGTTCAACATGTTTAGCATATCTGAATCGCAAAGCTCCCGTATTACTTCATGCCGGTTACACATACCGAACATCAAACGAATACGAGAAGGTTGAATTTTTTGAATTCGCTGTTGATCCCCCTTTGTAAGATACGAGAAGTATATTATAGCACCGTAATTGGAATGAGATAGCTCCATCGATTCGCAACGTACAGATCTATTGTTAAAATTAAATAACTAAATATGGATTTCAATCTTATTCAAGCTTTTTTAAGTAAAAAAATGTTGACCCGGAATCAAAAGTTAAGAATCCATGTGTACGCTGTGGTTCATTGCACAAGCGACTGGTATTACGAATTCCTTCTTTATCGTAGTATTGATGAATGACTTCAACGAACTGTTGTCTGTTAGGACCAAATACTAACTGATTTAGACTAACTGATCTGGTAACTAGCGCATGAAAATGTCTGAAGTAATGATGCGGTCATCAACTTTTTAACAAAAGAAGGGTATACGCCTAATCACATAAAACAACGTTTAGACGTCGTTTACGGTGATTCATCTCCTTCATATTCCACTGCAACAAAGTGAATAAAATGCTTCGGTTTGGGGCACGAATCCCTGGAAGATTCTGAATTGTCGGGTCGACCAATTGAAGTGATAACGCCTGAACAAATTTCAATTATTGAGGATTTAGTACTGGAAGATCGCCATTTGAAAGTGAAGGAATTAGCAGCGATAAACATATCGGAAGCAAGTACTCGGAAAATCCTCCATGACCATTTGGATATGAATAAAATTGGTGCAAGATGGGTACCGCGATTTCTTTCCGCTCTTCAACGTGAACGTGTAGTCGAATGTGCGCAGGCGTTCTTAAACATGTGTAGAAACGTCCCAAAACCGATATTGGAGTCCATTGCCACAGCGGATGAAACAATGGTTCAGTTTTATGATCCCCTATCGAAAGGGGAGTCTATGTAATGGTATCGACCTGATGAACGTCGTTCTAGAAAGGTGAAAATCATTCAATCAATGACAAAGGTGATGGCCACAATATTCTGGGAATATGAGGGCATTTTGCTAATTAACTTTAAAAACGCAATACAACTGTGAGCGACACATATTATGCGTGTTTATTGCATAAATTAACGGATAGAATTCGTACAAAACGTCATTTAAGGACGACGGTGAGTTGCAAGCAGCTGTTATAGAACATTTTGACGGAAAAACTTCAGATTATTTTTACAAGGGTATCGAATTATTAATTAATTAATGTATAGATGCTAGGGGAAATTATATTGAACAATAAGATTTCTTATATTGCTCCATGTAATTTTTTTCTATATCAGGCCGAGAATCTTTTTCGTCTAGATCGGTGTTTCTATGACTTCTCACTCATCTTCTTCTGGAAGATGAAAACACTTCATCGAAACGTCGACCTAGTCAAAACGGTCCCCTTCGGAACCAACGATACACGCGTTCAGACATCCGAGAATATTAGTTTACATACGGTCACCGCGAAAATATCCGCCACCACGAAAACATCCGCCACCATATGGATATATATAGTAATGTAAGACAGTAAACGGTGCCGAAAATTATACTAAGATATATTAGCAGCATTAAAACTTTAACCTTATACCAGTATCAGCTGTAAAACTAATTACCACCTTTGTAACAACATCAAAGAACTATATGAGCTGGTATTCAAGAGCTTTTTCCAAAAAGAACTTTTCCTATGCAACGAAGAGTGGTGAAAGATCCATCTATCTTTTTACTAGAGATTAGTAAGGCAGAGAGCCAACTAAAGATGCTTTCAATACACTCGGTTTCTGTATTTACGAGGGGAGGTCCAGAAGTTCGTGGAATGAAAGGGTTTTAAATAATATAAAACAATAAATCTATTTTTCCTTTTCAACATAATCACCCTTAAGCACAATACATTTATTAGATCAATGAATTCATTTTTCTAAACTATCATAAAAATATTTTCTATCTTTCGCCACAAAATGGGCCAAAGTTACCTTCTTTACCTCATTGTTGTCGGAAAACTTTCTTCCACGTAAGTCCTTTTTTAAATTAGGGAACAAATAAAAATCGCTAGGTGCCAGGTCTGGACTGTAGGGTCGATGGACAATTGATTGAAAGCCATGCTTGTGCAGAGCAGCCATTGCAACTGTTCTACTGTGAACCGGCGCATTGTCTTGCAAGAGCAACACACCCTTGGTCAATTTTCCTCGACGTTTTTCCTTGATGGCTTCCCTTAATTTTTCTGATATCGCTGCGTAATATTCTCCGGTTATGCTCCTACCTTTTTCTTTGTAATCAATCAATAATATCCCCTCACAATCCCAAAAAGCAGTAGCCATCAACTTTCCAGCCGATTCTGACACTTTGAATTTCTTTGGCGGTGGTGTCCCTTTTTATGCCACTGCATGGACTCCTGTTTGGACTCAGGCTCAAAGTGATGAACCCATGTTTCATCTCCGGTAACAATCCGCTCCAAAATCTGTGCAGATTTGTCTCCATACAGCTCCAAAAATTGTTTGGACGCACAGACGCGCTGCTGTTTCTGCAGCGGCGTGAGCATTCTCGGTACCTATCTTGCACTAACTTTTGTCATACCCAGGTGGTCATGTAGGATACGCAAAATGGTGGTATCTGATACTCCAACTAATGCAGATAATTGTTTTTCCTTCAAACGGGCATCTTGCAGTACAAATGTGGTGGCCTCTACTGGCCGTCCTGAGCGAGGGTCGTCTTCAATCGACTCCCGACCATGTTTAAAAAGACCACGCCACTTATAAATCATTGATTTACTAAGGCATTGTTCCCCATAAACGGGTTCCATTTCATTCAATATGGTTTGTGCGTTCTTTCCTTGCTTTCTAAAAAACTTTATCACAGCACGGCGTTCAATTTCCTCCATAGTTTCAGTTTTCTTCCGGATTGACTTGTTTAGCAGGCAACTATTCGTAAACGACTGACGCTAGGGCTGCAACTTAACTTATATCCTAATGATGAGTCGCCAATCAGAATGACTGCGCCTCTATCCCCACTCCATCCCCACCATTCCACGAACTTCTTGACCTCCCTCGTAAGTTATCGGAACCGCAGGCATTACTTTTCAGCTGTTTCAAAGCCTTCGAAAAATCATATCGCGGCACTTCTTCAAAGTCGAAATATTTCTGCCACAAGGAGTAATTATTAAATAGTTGTATGGAATACTTTATATACCATACACGATAACAATAGTCCGGAAGAGGTAATCTATAAACAGCAATACTTGAGCGGTTCTTCTACTTTCATATGATTACGGTACAAGATGCAAATTATTTCTTCAACTTAGCAAAACTCTATTATGGTACTGTACCAAGTATGTAACGATACGTGTACCTATAAGTTTGAATAAAAGGATGCATATAATAAAGGTTCAGTAAACTGGTTTTTGAAAAACGAATAAGGGATCACATATCTATGCGCATTAGTGTATTTTAATCCTATACTACTGCTGTTTCTTACTATCAATTGTAAAATGGAATCATAAAATGTTGTCAAACGTGTTTTTACTTTGCTTGATTTGACACCATTTTACCGAGAGAACAAAGATTATATTGATAAAAGTATGCCACAGAAATGGTAACTGTATGTCGTAGATTATTTCATTTTTTATATAATTCTAACAGATTTATTATCACGCAGTAATGTACAAATATTATCATATTATATATAGAAAAAGAAAGCGAAACAAGTTACGACATACATTTACAAATACTTACAAATTCCATGGAATACTCTCATCAATATAATTTTTGATCTCTGGATATATTAAGCTTGACGCTTTAAAAGAATTGTGTCCCCAAAATAATTGAATTAACGGAGCATGTCAGATATTTCGCTTATTTTGCATGGAGATATAGCTTCTTTATTAAAGACCGTATTTTCCAGGTCACAAAGAATACGAATAGTAACCATCAGATGTTTTTCCCAATTAATCTTTAAACTAAATGCATATTGAAAGTCTTTATCGGTAAGAGACAAATGTACATATATAATATACACATCATTAAGAAGAAATAATCCTTTAATTTAGAGCAAAGTTCTAAGATATGTGCCAGATATTGAAAGGAAGCATGTATATCTCTTTCTAATACAATTAAAATAACATCGTATATCTTACTCGTAAATTCTTTGTATTTTTCAAACGTTAGAAGAGACAACTACCTGCTCTCTCCTCCTGATAGACGTGCATACACAAATTCTGAAATATAATACACAAGCGGGTAAAGTTACCACGGGGGTATTTTTAAGAATATTTGAAATAACATATCGGGTTTCCCTACAAGGTTATCTAGTTTCCGTGGTAAGAATCAAACATCTACAAATAAAACTAACCGGGTTCTCTTCGTTTTGCCGTTCTATTTCTTTTCTTTTCGTATATCTATACGCTGTTACATACAAGATATAATTAATAATTTGATTTATATTATTGTTACGTTGATTTATGAGATCGAAGAATCTAATGACGTTGATAGCTTTATATTTCGTAATGCAACAACGAAAGTACTAACACCGAGAGAGGCTACTTTTTTATTGCGTGATAGAGTATTCTTATCCTCTTTTTTAGAGAGTGATAAATTGTTTTAATATAAATCTTATAATGTTGGTAACGTTTTATTTACTGTATTACAACAAACAAGAGATGTAGCAGTAAATATTTGAGCTGTTCGTATATTCCTAATAAACGGTTGCTGCATCATGTAAGCTATTCATTTTCAATAATTAATTATAGGTTGGTGTTGTATTTTATGGTGTAAAATTGCAGGAAATTAATGCCTTCAATCGATGCTGTATCTATTCATTTAGATATCTGATATTGGTCGCCTGTTAATGGTTCCACAAAAACACAAATACTCGCGTGGTTTTGTGGAACAACGTTTAGAAATGCAATATCTTGTGGTTTCAATTAGCAGATGAAACATAATTCAATTACGCAGTACATATACACTTATTCTATTATTGTGAAATAACTAAGTAATACATTTTATCTGTTTAAATTAATTTGCTATTATTGATACATTGTATAAATATCTTCTACAATTAATCAGCAGTAAATAAATGAATTCAACAGTTACGTTAATTGCAAAGTTCAGGCGTATTTGTGTATAGCACACGCACATTTCGTTACTCAATGGACTCCCTCTCATGAGAAATTGGACACATATACAAATATACTAAGAATTCTGTATTAATTTACAATATTCTGTGAATCGTCAAGAGGCAGCCTCAACCAGGTCACATAAGACTTAAACATATTAGTAACGAACTATATATTTACTCATATTACAACAACAATATATAACATAATTCTGTAACAAGCAGGTTGCTGGGTACTTTTATTACCAACACAAACGAAAAGCAGCATCTTTAAAATGTAAACAACGCAACGCAAAGGCAATGTTAGGCGCTATATTAGACGTGCAAAACGCAAATAATTGTCTCGCGTGCTGTGTGCAAACTTGCACCGTCTTGGTGAAGGATGATTCGTCGTTCAGGGTTGGCTTTTTGCAACCCAACGATAACTTGCGGCAAACAGATGGTCTCATACCAATCGGCAGTAGCAGTTCTTTGATCTTGTAGAGGACTTGTTGCTACATTACCTGCTTTCGAGACAAATGTCATGACCACCTTTTGGGGACACATCAAGAACGGATGACTTTTATAGACTTTTCTTCCTTTTGGAACACCCAAACAGACGAATCGCGTTTATTTTCTGGATGGTATGAATAAATCCAAGATTCATCACCACTGACGATGTTGTGCACGTTTTTAGAGTTTCCACATCTAAAATGCCTATAAAACAATAGCTAACATCATTTACATGTGTAGTTACCCTAGGCACTGTTTGTGCGCACCCTTTCTGGTTTAGCAATCCATGTGTTGCTCGAAAGAAAGGGTTAGGAAAGTGTAACCTCATCTTTTCGCTGTGTGTGAACCGGTAGATGATTTACTCCTTTGGTACTAGTTAGCGCCAAGAATAGTCACATAAACTGTAACTTTAAGTGTGGCGATAGTTGCAGAAAGGGAATTGCAATGTGTTGAGCAAAAAATCGCTGTAACAACGGTGATGACGCCAGGTAGGCAAAAATATGTTTGTGTATTAACGTTCTTTGTCTCCTTATACTGTCTTTCTCGTGAATGATTTTACCAGTATCATGAATAGCTATATTTAGCAGAATTATTTATTATCCAATATACATCTATATTATATTTTGTTATACTTTTGCTGAGTATTTTTCTAGATATTATAGTTAAAAAGCTAAGAAAAACGTTTTTATTTTTTGAATTATCAAATGTGTACAATCTGCTGATTTGCATATTAAATCTTGTATTATGTAAGCGATGTATACTCAACTTATATTCATACTATTTTATTAGACACTCATTTAGATTGCAAAGAGTCCTAGTTACTAATTTTACATCACAAACGTGCATTTTACTTCTAATAATTTAATTGTACAGTTATCGTATTAATCCTGCCATGTTAAGTAAATACTCTATTTTATTTTCAGAGCCGTAAATGATAAGCGGAACACTTAACTGAAACACATAATGTGAGTACAACTATACTCATACTCCTTCTATTGCTCTAGTTATGCATGAATAGAATATTGTAAAGCGCAGAAAACGTTGAATTTAACGGTTTTCGCCATCTTACTTGCTACTTCATTATATTACAATGATTGCTTTCATCCCAAAAAATCTTATAACTTTTGTCTTTAATGCACATTCTAACGTAGGTGCATAATTTCATTAGTGTTTAGTAATTACGTGGGCTTCTACAAAATTTACTGGAGTATAAGTCGGAACATATATATTGTTGAAAAAAGATTACATAAAGTGTATGAAATGAAATATTAATTAGCTTGTTTTTAAATATTAATTTGATTCCATGATCTACATACTTTGATTTACTACGGCATAATATAATTCTATTGTCTCACTACTCAGTTTGTAGAAGACTAGTTTAAGAACTAGTCGCCGCAGACGCAATGAATGGTAACGCCTATAATTGCCCCACTGTATAGGCTCTATAGTTGTGGCCGGTACACATATTAGGTAGTGCAATGTTTATTATTAATTGAAACCCATGAATTTTATCTCTTTTGCTATCAGACGTGTTGATATTTATTGTCCCTTTAATGACACCATAAAATTACCGGCGTAAATCATGAAGATAGACTGCATTTTGATTACTGTCTACTCAGCTACGCTTCTTTTTTATAAAAGCAATTAATTATTTAATACTTACTCATTTTATTCTGGTGTCAATGTAATACAATGCAATTAATATTTGCTATTACGTAAGTGCGCATCGTAATGCAAAAATTGAATGCCTTTCCATCCTGTTATTTGCAGCTGCATTTACGTATTGTTGATATCATATGGAGCCGACTACTATTACTTTTGTAATTAAAAAAAACACGCAATAATAATTTCAATGAAATAGTGATATCGATTGTAATAGGTATTAATACAACTGCTTCAGAATTATGTAAAAGTTGACTTTAATTTCAACCGTCGTCACAGTTTTCATCTGCTTCGTTTTTGTTACTCACGTCACCAGTCATTTTCTATAATTGCCTGTATTCCTTCGACGGCTTGTGATCAGTTTCCCTAATTCTCTCTTTTCATGTTATGGCTATTTGATATCCATAACCACGCAATGTTTAGAGGACTCCCAACAAACACATATTTTATTACTGTTTCTAGTAATAGGCTGCTTATGGATTGTATTGACCTGTTTTCTTTGTTAATCTGTATCTAATTTAAACTATTCTTTAGGTTACCCTCCGTTGTTAGTTCTTTTTGATTATTGATTGTCTGATTTGATTGAGTCATCTGTTTCTAATTCTATTTCTTGTTAGACTTTAACTTATTTTCACGAGTTTGATTGTTTTCCCTATCTTCAAAATGTATTTTATGCATTTGATTACCTCTTACTAATTCCAAAACTTATGATCTTGCCTTTTACAAATTTTAGCCCTTCATTTCAACTTCTCAGAATTTCTCTTCTTACAGTTTAGCAATATTATCTGCATCAATACATTGCATGCAGCAACAATATGATGGACAAGTAATGGTTTTGCACTAGGTGACAAAAATGAAACTCCAATTGACCCTGAATCTGACTGATTATCTTCATCATACTCGTCCTTTATATAAATACATGTTTAACGTAATAATGCCATTGATCAATACTCTTCAAAGGGCAACATTTCTAATAATTTGCCGCGACACTTCCACTTTTCGTCCTTTTAACTAATATTCTGTAAGTGGCCATGATTGTACTGTAGCAAAGAAGATTACGGCAGACGATAATAGAACTAGTAAAGTCAAGAGTACATATAATTCTATTTTTATCGTGCTGAAACAATTCAAGCAATTACGAAATAATTACAAGGATTATGAAGCGCTAATTGCTTCTCCTCATCAAGGGAAAATTGTTTTCAAACAGGAAGAGATGCGTCCGTCGATAAGACGAAAAATGGTAAGCGTTGAGCATGTAACTGCATCTGGTTCCTTAATTATTACTTTTAGTATACGTATACAGTTGTATATGACAATAGCGTTATATGTTCTTTTAATTAATGAGATAATTATACGGAACTTTACGACCACCCCAAAAAATTTATTATCGAGCTCGACCCCTTTTGACCTCAGCGCTCGACGACTATATACTTTGATGTCGAATCGAGTGAATCGGAAGCAATAAACATCCATATGTAATATAATCAGCTTATTGAAACGGCTCCCGACGTGACTGTTACGAATGAATATATCCCAAACTTGTTGATACGTTGAAAACCTGATCTATATTTCTTTTAGAGAGTTCTGTTGCTTGTACCTTAATCCAAAGAAATAATTAATACAGTGATAGAAAAATAAATTTTAATAAAGTCGATTTATCAACTATTATTTTAATTTTGCGCTTACGACAGTGCAACACTCACCCAAAGAATCAGAACAAGCTGAACAAATTCTTGACATGGAATTGTTGACGATGGATTAAGGTTGTTCCTTGGGCTTCGTACAAATTTGGTATTCCGACGTTTCGACTAAATACGGTTATTTTTTGTCACATTTATGCAATGATTAGTTTGGCTGTAGGTGTCTGAAAATATTTTTTCACTAAAAATATCCTATGCTCGAAACCTCTTTGGAATTTTATAATTTCTTTAGTCCAACACACTAGACCATTAAGCTAATCAGGGGGACAAAGGTTACTCGCATATGGCTTGAATTAAGGTTGCTTATGTATGTGAAATAGGGAATGCGCAATAAACATATTTAATATGTGCGGAGGTGGTACGAGCATGATTCTTTTCTCATTTACATTATTCTGTCTCCAACAACGAACTACATATGAAGCCTTGTTTCATCATAGGGAGCTGGACATTTTAATCTCCAAGCTAGATGTACTAATAGCGATTGATATGATGTTATGATTCTCTTTGTTTGGGATTGTTACTTTGTTCCATGAAATTCTATGATTCTTTTCCTAAGCATATTGAGCCAACGTGGCTTATTGTTTTCCCTCAGTCAAACTAGCCTTTGGTGTTCTTTGGTTCTGACATGCAGGGGTCTGCCTATACTTCCCACGTACGCGTTTCTATACTACTATCAGTTTTTTGGCTTCTTAGCTTGCGCTGTTTACTTTTGTTCCTACTAAATTGGACCTGTTTGTGCTCACTGTTTGGGTTGCGATTCTAAACTTCTAGCTATAGCCTATTCTTCTGACTTTCTTTTGAAAGATCTTTGCCATTGACAACATCTTCTCCACATAGCCACTTAGTTCCGCATATTAATGTACATAATATATTCGTACTTTTAGAGTTTCAAAAACAACGTTGCTATATTTCATGACTGAAAGGTAAAGAAAATGTTCCTATTTTTAAACAATTGTTTCAGTTAATTGGTATATTAGTAATTTTGAATATCTACGTAGAATTCAAGTGAGTCAAAATCAATTGTGGAAGCAAAGTAACTATTTGAAAAGTTATGATACTAGAAATACAAGATGTACGCCACCCGCATAGCTGTAGTAGAAATGGCATTCTAGGCGTTTGCCGTGGAGATAGAGATAGAATAAAACTTGAAATTAAAAAGATGGTTACCTGAATCTGTTGGAAGTTTGAAACAGAATGAACAAATTATAAATGAAGTCTGTAATAGCAGTAATGGCGTCGGGAACTTTGTTAATAATATATGTAATTGCAGCCCTGGGAGGTAAAAGCAATCGAATTTAAGAAAAGTAAGCCATGCTACCGAAAGTATCCAGCAACAAGCAAACGAAATGCTAAAAACTTCATACTAATGGAATGTTCTATATTCAGTACCCACATATGTTTCTATCCCTACCACAGATATGGATTTTTCAGAGATGTTATTGGTGTTGCAAGAGGATGGATGGAGGCCACTACAAATTTGGAACAAAAGCGAAGTGTTATAACAACAATTTGTATACATGGGTATAGATGACTGTCATGCAAGCTGCGCATATGAAATATTGGTGCCATGTGCCTATCTAACCATGTTCCTGTGAGTAATAGCAGGGACTGGAGCGAAGATATAATTTAACTTCCGAGAAGCAAACAAATATGGCGTGACCAATCTAAAGATAATCGAAATGTCAAGTACCTGGAGTTACCAAATTTTTTCAAGCCAAAGAAGTTAATTAGAGCGAAATTCATCGCAGAGTACGGAATATTTACAGCTCCAACGGTTTAAACTAAAGAGAAGCCAAAAATTGAAACACAGACAAACGAAGTTGAATGATGGTCCAGACAAAGAAAGAGGCAAAAAAGATTGATGACAATGTCGTAGTTGTCGATCATTAAAGTTTGCGTAATTGCTAAACCAACTGACACTCTCGAGAGTCGTGTTCACGAAATCATGTTCATCGTCAAGTTTCGGCTCGCTGGTTGCCTAAAATGCTCGCTAATGAATAAAAATAAAATCAAATGAGTGTTTCACTTTATTTCTCCCGATACCACCAGGAAGGAAAATCCTTCATCACTACCAGCCATGAAACCTGAGATTATAGGTTTCTCAGCTACAAAAAGATACAAAACTGAACCACCTGCCCACGAAACCATGCCCACCATGTGCTGGGATAGCAAAAACTTACTGCGAGACTAAGATATTGCGAAAGTCTCCAGAAATTACGTACAATCATCAGAAGGAAAAGGGCATGACGAATACGCGAGGAATTCTAATTTTTTCGCGATGACGCAAAACCCCGCACGTCGAATAAAACCAAACCGTAGTTGCCACCATAGAATTCTGAGTTCCTGCAACGTCCATCGTATAGTCCAGATTTTGTACTCTGGGATTTTCGTTTACCTTTTTTCAGGGAAACGCTTCGTGGATTAAGACCAGTTGCAGACTTTATATTAAAACTCTTTGGTTCCGTTTACAAAGCTTAGTTACAACTGTGCAGACACAATTAGGAGGTAAAAGTCGTTGGTTTCTAACAATTCGTAAGGTATCTATTGTTGTAAAGAAATCATTACAAATCCGACCATCTCTGTTAGCTATGTTAGTTAATTACCAAAAAGTATTAAAAATTATGCATTAATCCGAAAACTTAATATAATTATGCATACTATATGAAATTATAGTTATTAAGCTCTAAATGTAATATTTAGTTACTGCACGCAATTCTTAAAATATCTGGGCATTATGCATCAACGGATTTTGTTTGCTAAGGACATCTTATATATAACAAAAATTACGAGACAGTCTTGGAATAGGAAAATAATATTTCCAATAATTTATCTTCATGAAGTGTTTATATGCAAGTTTGATAAGCAGACCTATAACGCCACTTCATTTTAGAGTGATTCATTAGAATTTCCTGCGCATCATAGATTAAAATTTGTCAGCAACGTTCCTCTGCGGTTAAGTATTCGATATTACGCAGCTTATTCCTCTAATAACGATTTTCTCATATTTTCTGCCCGTACTAAACGCGACAACAAGGAGTCATCTCTGCTCATCTCTTGCTACAATAAGCATCCGTGTTTTGGAGAAAATTATGGCGTTGACCGTATAAGCACTTAATAAACATCGCAGCCGCAAACACGCGTTTACCAGCAATCGTTTAATGTCGCTACTACAATCGTGTGGAAATTCTAATTACCCGATTTAATCGTAACGAAACTTTTGCGGTTTCTGAAATGATTAAAGTGCGCGCCGTGCTGTGCTGTTGGCGTCAGACAACCTAAACATAGGGAGATACAGTACCAGCCATAAATTTCGGTTTAACGTGCGTAACACCACAGCTTTTTGTCATGTTTTGGACATAATGTGCTGAATTATTTAAGGACCCGATTTTATAACCTGTAGTAACAAGAGGACTAACTTTTACTTGGACTTTAGTCAGACATACATATGCGTCCGTATCAGGGAATATTTGTGAACAAGATGTAATATTATTTTTTTAGATTCTAACAAAAGAAAGAAGAGTGTGTTTAATGCAACCATTGCATGGTTCCTTCTTTCAGTCGAGGCAAGAGTGTACCTATCCTATTTTCACGATATTAATTTTTTTCAGGGATCATCCTTCACAAATTTCTAGTCCTAGTTCAAATTTTTCGTTATATGTACATGTCATCTGCATTCATACAGCCTTCATTATTATAATTACGTTAAAATGGAAAAACCCAATTAATTTCATTAGCAGGAAACATGATAGACAGTACGGAAAAAACTGAGGAATCAATGATAAAAATGCAGCATCATTTAAATCAGCAACGTCACCAGAAGAGGCTTTGAAATATCTCTGTAATATCACAGAACAGTGCCAACTTTGTGGTATGGTGAAAATTAAGTAATTAAAATGGTAGCAAATATAGTAGTACTAGACAGTAGGGCCGATACTATAAGCGAAGGTAGGAAAATTGAAATAAAGGTAAATGTAATGATGGGGGCACTTACGGAGACTAGATGAAGGAAGACAAATTTGTATGCCAAGAGATCAGTGTGACCTGGGATAATAGTTTGGATAGAAAGGGGAAGGACAAAGGTCTATATTGAAGGACACACATGGACCGCTTAGCAAAGGATAGGAATAACCACAAGAAAATAGTGAAAGCAAATTGTAGAAGAGAGGAAGAACAGATATTCCTATACCTGACAGAGGAAAGGGGTACATTGAACAACCAATACATACGTTCACTTCTTCATCCTTATGAGGGTACTTCTTGTAAATTGTGTAGCTCAGAGACAAACGCAAGTTTTAATTTGCACACTATATTGTAGTTATTTCAAGTTCAATTAAGATCTTCTAATCAATTAATAAAGTGTTTCAATTTGGTTATCGTTGTCATCACAACTAATTTGAAATTTCAAATGGAATTTGCTAGTAATAGATGAACTAAATATAAAATTATTAGTTGGGTACTTTATACCGTGCCGTATTTAAAAGTGTAAAACCTTATAATGAAAGGTATTCAACATTTAATGAAACTTGAATAGTATGTATTCCGTTTCTGCTAGAAATGATTTCGAGTAGTGAAATTGGTTTTTGAAAATCGGCATTTTCTTAGTTCTTCGTTAATTATCTCACAAAAATTATTGGTGCACATAAGCGTTTGCCATCGTTGAAAGGTTCACAAAATATATTAAACTTGCAACTGTTGCTTTAGAATTGTGACAAAAGAGCACTTAGAACGTTTGGATCAGCATCATCCAATTATGCCAGTAATAGTGGAATGAGTTGTAGAACCAATCGAAGATATCAATGAACTACTATAGGACGAATTTGGGGAATCCTAGAGTACTCTGTCACATAAAAATGCTGTAAGACTTGACGTTTCGTTCATCTTGTCATGATCTTCAGATGTGAAGTCACACGGATGAGAATTCGAGAACCGGAGAACAGTTGGCAACAACGGCCGTGAAAACTTGAAGACTACATTATAGTAAGCTTCTTTTTATTAAATGTTCAAGGTGCAATAATTTTTTATGTTTTTAACACTTTTAAATAAACTGCCACTACTACGATAAATAAATTTGTAGCGTTTGAATATTTATTAAGAAACATGCAATAAAAAACTTGAAATGCGTAGAAGTCAACGTTAAAACAATAAACTCAGAGTAATTTAATGTTTAAATTATATATGTTATGTTTTAGTAATGTCAATGAAGTTGTTAAAGCAAAAACGCACGAGCTTGGTGAATATAATCACCAGGAAAACAGATGCACATTTTTATTCATCATTTTGATAGTCCCTTAAAGATGCGGAAGATGTGTGTCGATAACTTTTTAATAATAATATTACATGCCTTCGCATATCCCAACAGCTTTTGCCAAAAATTACAGGGGCTATCGAGTAGACATGAGTTATTACTACACCTGCACCTATGATGCGGCTAAGATATTCATTCTCAGCGTTCGCTATGGAGTGAGGACAATTTCAGAAAACCCCAATCCCGAAGAATGGGTTCGAACCTGGCACCTCGAAACTGATAGCCAAGTGCACAAGGAGCTGAACCATCACCCCCTGATAAAAACGGATGCCGATATTTTACACACTCTTGATGTGATATTGTTGACGATGGATTCTCATAATAACTAGAATTGTTGTTTGGGCTATTTCCATTGTTCTCTGAACTTGTATAGACCGACGTTTCGGCAGTCTGTCTACTGCCGTCTTCAGGCGCGCCCTGAGAAGGGCTGTTGCTTGTCATGCTTTGATGATCAAAGCATGACTATTTTACACACTCCTATAACTTGTACAACACCACCCGAATTTCAATAAATTTAGGCTTTCTGGCTTGGGTAGATTTGTTAGCGAGTAACCTCTTTTCTTATATACGCATACTTACCTCTTTGTTCTTTTCAATTCTCATAATTAAGTTTTCACATAATTTTATAAGTTTTGCTATTTTGGATACATATGTCCTATTTTCCTACTTTATCCTTATTGGTCTTGATTTCCTATGCTTGTAGAAGGTTTCTATTGTGTTTTATCTCCTACATATTATCTATTCAATTTTTCGTCATTTACAAATAAATATTAAAAACTTCAAGTATTATATAATATAAAAGCTTTCTATACAATGCGATATTTACGTCCAAAGCAAAAGTTAGCGCAGGATCATAATCAGTAATTGTAAAATCTTTTTTAACTATTTGTTATAAAATAATACCACAGATAGTTCAAAATACCGAAATTTTCTTCTTTTTTGCAAAACTTGGTCAATATTACCTTTTAATGCTTTGCATAAAGTAACACCACTTTTGAGCTGTAATGTACATATATACATCTAACCGCATTTATTCCGCCTTTGTATGGTTTCGTGCGCGATCTACAATCTAAAAATGAACGCTGTTTTTACGCAGTTGTTTTGTTTTTTTCAATGATGTCGTGACATCAATTTCCGCACACTGCAACAATACTGTGTTAGAAGGAGGTGCGCCGTCCGCATCATACACTATCTATTCTAGACGACGTTCGAGAGAAGTTCTTCACTTCGTCTCTTGGCATATTTATAAATACGAATCCGTATAGTTGTCGAGAAGAGATACATTTTATCTGGTGGAAAAACATCCGCGCCTCGGAAGAAGCGAGCGAAGCCATGAAGAAGACATAGCTGGCGTTTACATAGAAAACAAAGTACAATAAAGTTACATGCAATTTGTTTTGTCATTGATTTTTAATGGGCGTACTGAGGAAATAAATTGCCGCAGACGGCGGAGCTTTCAAAGAGGAATGTCTTGTCTAGCATGAGGCGAGAGTCATTGTGATTTTCTTATGGTAGAGAAATTATTACCGTATTTCAGGATTTTTACGCATAGCGGATATGGTATATTGATTGACGCGCTAAGTATTTCAATTTAATCAAAAAATTTTCACAGAAAGAGTTTTTGCCTCCCACATTATGTTCCACGGTATTGTGTATTTTTTAAGTAGAATTTAACCATTAGAAATCAAAGGAAATACAGATATGCAATAAGAAAAGTTGGAGCAGGTAAACGATACGCTTTAACCGATAAACAGAAAAAAATCGAATAGTTTAAGCTTGAAAATGTTTTTAACATCTCAACGAAACGTTACTACTAACACTAACAAGTGAAACAAACAAATTAGTTTTCCTGTCTGCAAATGACGTCTATTACCCTCTAATTACCAAATGCTATGTAACTGTAACATAACTATTTTGCTTACACTCAAAAGTCAAGTTTACCAACTCAAAGAAACTTGTACAACAATTCTGTAACCATTTTCTCCAATAAGGAAAAAATGTAGCACGCTCTTATCATCTTCCTCGTGCTCAGCTGGAGCAGTAAACGCAATATATTATATACCTAGTGCATAGCTACTACTAACGAAAGCAGAAATATATTGCCATTTGATCAAAGCGAGGGCAAAAATTTGTTAAATTACACGTATTTTATTTGATAATGAGAAGTGTAGTAAAGGTTATTGTACTATATTTTTAACAACCTGTATAATAAAGCTGAGCCGCGCTATTACTTGACTCTGCAGTAAGCCTGGAGAAACGAGTGCCCACTCGTTGGCGGTGATGGTATATTTCAGAAGCAATCGGACATACCTGAAGTCGGGATTCACACGCCTATCGTTACTATATGTATGAATGCTACATTAGATTGATAATGGCAATCGTTCTTTGCCATGTTCAACGAGTGTTAAATAGATTTCCTAACCGATTTCTGTCACCACTATACACTAGCACTATTATTAAAGGTATTATTTGCAATATCGACGTTTTACCGTACAATATTTTAGTAGGTAAAAGACATGTTAATAGCAAACAACACCCGTTAAACGCGTAACGTGATACACCATATTATAATTTTCTATATGACTTTATTTACATGTTAAGTGTGTGGAATATTCCAGGAAATATTGTGGCAATGAAGAATTTGGGGGAAATATACGATCTGGAATGGAGATTACCAACATGAGATCAATTACAGTATAATTTTTAGCGGGTGAAAAACATGATAGTGGATCAAATAAGGGCAGACTTAAAAGATCAAAAAATATGGCTAATGGTAGATGAAACGGCGGGTGCAAGAAAGAATTGTATTTTAAATGTGTTAGTGCGGACTTCAAAAAGCAGTGAGGCATCCTTATCTCTTCTCTCACGTAGTAGAACATTACAGAAGACAAATGAGGAAAGCATAGCAGAAACTATAGAAAATGGGCATTTCAACATATCAGCAATTCAACTTAGTTACAGAAGGGGGTTCGAACTTAGTTAAAGCTGGAAAGTTACCCAAATAATTTTATTCGCAATTGTCATCCTGTAGCTGAATTTATTAGAAACAGCCATTTTGGAAGTAAATCAATTTATAGTTTCTACCAAAAATGTTTTTATTAAATCTTCAAAACGCATTCGTGAGTTTAAACAGATTCGTCCGGGCAGTCCTCAGCGACCATAACCCGTGTTGACGAGATGGGAACGTGGCTTAAAGCTGTTTTATATTATGGGAAATTTTTATACATTATTAAACCCTAAACCCGCAAGACGCCCAAGCAATTTTAGTAAACCAGCAGCTGCTTTCAGATACCGAAATCTATACCCAAATAAAATTTCTGAAAATTATGCAATTTTCTTAAATACTATTTCCTGATTAGGGGACACCAAGCTGTCATTACATGGAGCACTAAATATAGTACACTCAGAGCTTCGTTAAGAAATCTAACAGATAGTATAGGAAGATTAAAAACCGATAAATTCTGTGCGGTTATAAATAAGAATTCGCATTTTCAAGCTATAGCGCTTATAGACAAGATTTTAACTGAAAACCAAAAGTATGAATATGATGCGAATGACCTTAGAAGATTCACAACACCACACCATTACACGCAAAACGCTGCTTTTCGAAATATACCAACATATCTTCACCTCGCCGTAGAAGTATGACTGAGTCAGCATTGGAAGGCATGCTAATGACACAATACTACAGCGAAATTTTGCGTCACACCAAAACAATCAAACTAAAATAGTAAGTAATTTCATTCATTATTTTTAATATTCATAGTAACCCAACCGTACGCTACTGCGAAAGCACTCGTTTCTGCAGCCTTAATATATAGCTATAGAAATACATAAATTTATTTCAAATATTTTATTATATTACTGAATCAGAGTGAATACAAGAATTATTGGTTACTTGAGATGATAACTGTGGAGAAGTCAAACAAATAGCAGAAGAATTATTATATTGCTAAATCATCATTTATTGCCTTTTTGTTTTGTCTTATACGATTTTTTAATATGCTGCCTATTTATATAAGAAATGTCGGCTATATTACTATAATAAGTTTATAGCAGTCTAACAGTACATCGAACTTTCGTGTAAACGGTACCACACAAAGCAATTGAAAGAAGAAATATTACGGGACTTACAAAGAGTACGTGCAATTAACTAGATAATATACAATTCGAGTGCTATCTAAATGATTCACCATCGTGTTTACTGATTTGTCTAACAGATTTGGAGCAGTGGGGAAGTTGAAAATGGTCCAATGAGACGGCGGGGCCATATGTTTCGAGATCTATTATATATTTACGTTCGAGGGAACAGAAAGCCTTTTAGAACCTTGTACTCTTAAGTGCATTTTAATGTTGACTAGACGTCTTCCTTTTCTAAACAGCGGCTCTAAACTACTACTTAAGATAAACATTGGAGCTCATTTCCGAAATAAAAAGTAATACATGTATGCTGATGTACGCACGCACATAGAAAGACGAGCGAACGGCGAGTTCAGGTAAAGAACTTAACGCCTTTAATTTGGAAGTTTCGTTTCTGCGCTAATTTCGTATATTTCAACGCCGAGACCCTGTACGCGGGTTAGGCTTGAAATCGGTGTAACTTTTTCATTAGCAGTTTTAAAACGCAGGTCACGCTACAAATATTTGTTCCAAAGCGAACTTTAAGCAAAAAAAAGGATTTCGACGTTTCGTTTTGCTTTCTGTGCATTTTTTCGTTTATGTTCTGTGTTTATCTACAACCGGCTGAAAAATAAATAAGGTCTTCTTTCTTAAGTGATTTTCCCGATAATTTCTGTTTCAAATGGATACTAAATGCTTACTCAGGAACAAAACATTTCCAATTAAAGGCTTCCCTGAAAGAACCCAAGCGACATTAAAATATAGTCTACACGGGCTTTAATGTAATCGTTATCGTTTCGTACAGATGGGACAGTATTTTAAATTAGTCACTTTTATGTCGATGAGACTGTAATGGCATATTCGGCCAGCACTATACTCGTTATGCAATATGATATAGAGATACATTCTTTTATGTTTATTCCGTTTAACGTTTAATGCGAGAACATTTTTCAATAAAGCGGCTATAAAAATTCCAACAGGTCGTTGTGAAATAAAAATTTAAATGTTCACGTCCGAAGTGGTAACAAGGCAAGTTATCCTCAGCATATCTAAATTGTCTCTTAAAATTTTTATACGCAATGTAATTTCATAAAGAGAACGTTCAGTGTATACGTAAAAGTAATGTTTAACACGATTTGCAAGGTAATATGCATCGACGCAATTCTTTCACTTTATATAGCAGGTCACAGATATATGTAAACAAGGTGCGTCTAATAAGTGATGAGAATGATTAGTCTCAGAGTATTTAATTGAATATATCTTGTTAGGCTGTTTAGACCCTATGTCGTGACTCTTTGGATATTGTTTATTGCTCCTTAATGGAAACCTTTTTAAATTTCCGCTTAAACAATGGATAGATAAAATAATCGTGGTGCAAGATCCATAACCTGGCAATTTCAGGTAACATAAACGTTCAAGAACCTCCCAAGAAAAGGTTTGATTTGCTGTCTGGCTTTGCGGTACGAGTTTTTTGTGGTCAATTCCACGAGAGCCATTCGTTGATTTTGCATCACGGTGTTGCCCTCAGCTACAGCTCATTGTTGGTTAGAGAATTTTTGGCAGAGAAAACATTCCAGTAGTTCCACACCCGTTCTACAGTCCAGACATAGATCCATGTGATTATTTCTTCTCCAACGCTAAAGCTCCCATTACAGAGCAATAAACAACATACAAAGATTCATGACGTAGGTTCTAAACAACTTACTAAAACCAGACTTCCGGAATTGTTACCAGGAATGGAAAAGTCACTGAAGACGCTGTGTATCTTAAAGAGGAGAATATTAAATTGTAGTTATATTCTATTAAACACTTTAACACTAATCATTCTCATTAATTCTTAGACATACCTCATATATACGTCACTTAGTTATACCTACGATTGATGAATGAAATATTATTCGGCTAAGCTAAGCGTATAGACATAAACGAACTACTCCCAGGTTTGGACCGTGTCATGATGAGATATATAAAAGAAATAAGAGAAAGAGGAGAACGAAAAATAAGAAGAAAAAGGGATACGAAAGAAAAAAATATAAAAGGTGGGGAACGTGAAATAGAAAGAAAGGTGAAAAGAATAAGAGGAGGAAATAGAGACAGAAAGAGGGAGGGGGTACGAGAAAAAAAAAGAAAAAGGAAAAAGAAAGAGACCAAAAGAGAAAGGTGGGATCTCGACGTTTCGCCTCCGTTCTTTAGGAGAATAGGGGAAACCAAAGCGGCACGGTAACTCGACGTGTAAACCACGCTAGGAGCGAAACCACTTTGGCAGAAGGTTACGGTAGCTCGGCGTGTTGGCCGCACTAGAGGCAAAAATCTTCTAAGCCTACGTATTCATTTTAAGCGTATGGACAGTTAATGTTGAGGTGAGAATCAAATTCCTTTATTTTCACGATTTTATGTCCTTTTACGTAGTATATGCATGTGGAATATTTCAAGTGGAGTGTTTATCTTCATAGTTTCCTACATAACATTCAATTTAATTATAAACTGAACTTAAATCAATTTTAAATTACCCGCACTTAATAAATATCCTTGTTTTCGCTCTTTCTGTTATAGCTCGAAGTAATTTTGGTCTTTAAGAAGATCTGGCTTTCAAGTTTACTGTTGAAATTCCAATGCTGGTTTTGGTAATTCAAATTTTGTGCTCTAAGTTCGTTTGAACTAGAGTGATCAAATTATTGTGATTTAGTTCGTTTAGTCTATTTTAGGGTCTATCTATGGGTTGTTTCAGGTCACGTTCATAGACAGTGTGTAAACTGATGTGTTTAAAACAACAAACCTGTATAAAGTAAAGAGAAAACTAGTCTTTTATATTTTAATATAGAGTTACCCACTCTTGTTTACCTAACACTGATGTTCGAGAGGGGAGGTTCGATAAACCTAGACCAGCAAATATTTGTTAAGATTTTCAGTACACCCATACGTAATTCGGAATGAAATAATTGACAATGTCAAAAGCTAATAAAAGTGCCTTAATTTCGCTGTTTGCTAACACCACGGAAAAGGCTATATGTCAATTTTCCGACATAAAATATAGTAGTATGCAGATGAATTACCAAGTTTAACAATGCAGCAAAAACATTTACTATCTGTGAGCGAAAGAATTGAGAACGGCACTAAATCCACACTAAGAAATAAGAGAACATGTCTAACTATAGATCCCGAAAAGGAAACTCGCTGCGTTTATGCCAATATATACAGTGAATTTGCAGGCACTGTCACAGCCTTATTTACTAGCCTCTAAAGGAATGCTCCAATATACTGACGAAGTAATTAATGTCATAGTTAGCACACTGAAAAACTTTCAAATTGTTATTAATGTTAATGCTGACTCAGTAAGATGGCGCGCGAGCTATTTATTCTGAAATGTTCGTCTTCATTTGCTAAATGCTATATGTCTGTTTCATGCTTGACTTCCTTGTAGTGGACACTATACGAAAGTTTTATCCCAATATGGATAAATTTGTAGTAAAAACGAAAGCGATGTTTTTTCAAATTTCTGAAATGTATTCGTTCGTTTAACGTGTCCAAGAATTCGAGAAGCACCACAGCCAATCACTAGACGATAGCTACATAGTTAGATGTTACATTTTATTATCTTCAACACTTCGAAGATATGGAATTACTCACTACAACTTTACGCAATGAATTTGACGTAATTCCAAACGGCCGAAGTTGTAATAGATTTACAAATGCGTACCAGCAGTGGATACAACAAACAAATTGCAGAACACTTCTTTGCTCTTACCTCAATCGTAACAAATTATTCGTAATACACAAACAATTTTAGATAATATAAAAGTGTACATGTCAAGGAAAAAATTAATACAGCATTAAGTAAAAACTTAGATTTTACTAAGCTGCGACAGATTTATAGTAACGATACTCCAAGCGATTCCTTCAATATCACAGACGTCTCCAGTATTTCGGCAATATATTGACAATGAGTGCATACTGAATGTACAGTTTGTTAGAAGGAAGATAAATGATTCAGTACTCCTCCTAAATGCATTCACTCCGTTTTTCCTTAATGCATTATTGCCTTACTGCTGTTATAAAATTTAATACAGGAGTTCATTGTTTTTGTGTTTAATTTTGTAAGTTTTATTATTATGAATATATACTATCAACATTAGATTTTAAATGCCATTCTAAGAGGAAATATGAATTTCTCTAAATATTTTTAAAATAGTTCTTAAGTGTAACACAATACAATTAGGCGCGACCAAACTTAAGAATGGTAGTGCATATATTTATTTGAATCAAGTCCGTCTGCTTAGTTTCTGTAATACTAAGTCGATATAAATACTTGAAAATACTGTTGAATTAGACTTCTATAATCAATTTCAGGAGTAATACATTGGGATATGGACCCAGTGTTCTTTGGCGCCACATTTTTGTTACACGGTATGCACTATTTTTGTTCCTTTTTGTATTTCCATGAAGAAACAGAAAAAGATTATCATCTATATGTATATAGACACTGCCTTTTTAATGCAAGATATCTTTACAGGTTTTGATTGTACATGGCTACAGCTTATTAACTGTAACGCAATTGATTGTGAGAAACGATTTTCATTAAAGGAATTTCCTAAGTAGCACTAGAAGTTGATAAAACAACAGTTTACTTGAAACTTTAAGCTGGTTGCTACTGAAATATTCGGGCGCCTGTTTAGTTTGTAGTAGATTTTAATTAGAGCTAAGCCAAATAGCAGCAAACCAATTTTTGAAATTTGATCTCGCATTTTTTTTTCTTTCTCCTCCAATTTTCACGACCCGTGGTCGGAAGCTATTGTTCCCGCTTAATTGAATTTAATTTCAATGCTTAAACGAGAATAATTGCGTATTTTTGATATGCAAATTCGGACTGAAATAGATTTTAATTAGTTCAATACTCCAATTAATATCGTGGATTGGCGACGTACTCGATCGCCGGACATTTAAATTTGGTCGTCCCCAAAAACGGAAGATTTACGAATTTAAATTAATATTGGAATTAATAAACAATGTTGTATTAAGCGTAAGCAGAGGCTTATCGAAATTATAGATATACGTACATACATGCGAATTATTGTTTTATTGCGCTATTATAATTTGAAAATATATGGTATATGAATTGGGTGTGCAGCATTTGTATGTATTTGCACATGAATCTAATGCACAACTGAAATTATACGTATTCGTGAAGAGAATTGATTTCGATTAAATACATAATTAATTAAATTACTATTTATTGCTGTTTAATGGATATTTAATCATTCTGGTCTTAATGTATGCTAGTCGTTAATACCATAGTGGCATTTCTCGATTAAGTAGTGTTTTCCTTACGTTTAAATGATCATGTGCATTTCAAAACGGTTAAGCGCAACAAACGAGGCTTGTCTGGAAAGTACAGTTTTAGAAACAGCTCACAAATACATTTTATTCAAAACAAAATTTATTTCCACAAATTATTCTTCTATATAATTGCCACCATTCATCACACAATTGTCATAGCGGAAAACCAATTTTCCTACACCCTTTTCATAGAAAGTGCGATTTTTGACAAGGTCATGCAAAATAGCTTTTGAAATTTGTGGAAACTTATCGCTAAGCATTCTTATTGAAAATCATCGCGAATTGTCCCGTTAAGTTTTTCAACCTAACCATCATTAACAGCAGAAGGTCGCCTACCCGTCATGGACATTGATTCGTCCATCATTGAATTGTCTAACCCACTTTCCCACCATTCCGTCTGTCATTGCATTTTCACAATAAATCTCTACAAGTTGACGATTAATTTCGGCTGGCTTAATATTCCTTGCTTACAAAAATCGTATTACATAATGCACATCCCTGTCGGCGGCGTCACGAATTGGCTTAAACATTTTGAACGATTACTAACAAATGTAAATAGAATACAATTCGACTGTAATGACGTTAGCGGAAAGATTATGAACCAGAGACATATGTGCATGAGCGAAACTACGACAATAGCGCTGCTGTGGCGGTAGAACAAAACGGTACTTTATTTCCGGGCAAGCCTCGTACATAGCGATATATACATGTTGGTGTAGTATTCATTTATTCTATTGTTTGCTGTAAGGCACATGTATTTTTTTGAAAATAATGTGTTATTTCTAAAATATTCAAAGATGACAACAGACAGAATTTTGGCCTAATCAATGCTTATTTCTCTGTTTATCATCATTATCACTATTATTATCATAGTAATAATTTATCTTATTGTAAATGAAACAAAACCCATATGTTAGTAGACTTGGCTTTAATTGGAATGAATTTTCAAAACAACTTGGCGCTATTATTCTTTTAGTTGAAATATATGGATGATATGCATAGAAATGTTCCTTGTTAAATATATGTATTTGAACTAGATATTCAGAACACCTTATATGACATTATTCATGTTTATTTACGATAGCAAATAGAAAATTCAATTGGTAATAGGTATTTGGAAACGATTTTACGTAGTTAGCACTGAATAAAAGATAGAGATATTTGCATCAAGCTTTGGGTCTAGCAAAATTAGCAGAGAGAATTAATTTCTTCAAGATTGGTACGTCCTAGACTGTTCGAGAACTCTCGAAGATTTCATAATGTCAAGGATGTTTCATTTGGACCAAGAAAGTTCATACTACTTTTGCTTTAATCCAATGTGGCCTGAAATTGGAAATGCTTTTAAAACATGTAAAGTAAAAAAATCCCGAAATTGAACTGGTGTCAGCATATATGAGGAGATACGATAACCGCGTTGTAGTACAAGATACGTGCTAACTTTTCCTACCATTTTTTACAAGTGAGTAATAGTAAGGATTACTCGTAGGTGATAACTATCAAAGTAAATGTATTTCGTATATTCGACAGAAACTTTCAATCTAAACAAAGGAGCAACATCAAATTTGTGTATCGATTAGGCAAAATGGAGGCTTTACGACAAGCGCCTGTAGTGATGCTTTTACCGATTCAGACCGAATTGTGACGAACTTCCCATTAAGAAACCGTCAGCGTCCGTAATATTATGAGTGTTGACCAGAAGATGGGAGATTCGACAGAGCAAGTGAAGGCGAGATGAATGCATGTGAAGTTAGTATGACACATTGTGACACAATAACAAATGTATATAGAAACGTTCCATATTTTATCTTGCCTTCCTATGGCATGGTAATTGCAGGCGATGAAATTTTGTTTTCTGGATACGATCCAAAAGGAAAGCAGTAGTCATTCCTCCACGTCCCCATGCCCAAAAACTTGCAGATTGCCAAATTTAAATGTCTATTCTTTAGCAATGAAGGCATGGTGCACTATGAATGCGTAACAATGGATCATTTACGTGAAAAAAATGACAGCAACTAATACTATAAAAATGCCCTCACCTGGAAAACATTAGCACTTAAAAACTTCTGGTAGCGAAGCAAATTCAAATACGACCGGAACCACGTTACTCTTCCGCTTTGACGTATGCTGGTTTTTGGTATTTTTCTACTAACAGAAAAGATTTCTCGATGAACATTTTCCAAGAGACGGTTATATACCAGCTGCAAAATCGTTGGAGACAGTGTGTATAGATGGACAAATATATTTGTAAGTGAATCGTGAACCTCATCTCAGATCTTTACAACGTCCTTCCCAAAACTTTAGGACGAAAATTTGACTACTGTTAGAGGTGAGTCTAACAAGCGAATGATTCTGTACATTAAAAAAGTGACGTCTGGCTACTAATGCCAGTATTTGAACTACGCTGCAAATTGCAGGAAATAAATAACTGGATTTGTACTTTCGAGTATTGTTATTACTCAAAGGATTTACTGTTACGTATTAATGATTTGCGATTATTAACCTACCCCTATATTATCTTTGATTCCATATCATCTATCCCTTTTGGGGCAATATTATGAAATTGTATAAGTATAACCGCTGTTTTACAACGCTGTGTTGATTGCTGTGAAATATTTTATGCTTGTTAAGGATGGACCATATGTCATACAATATTGTATAATATCACTTTTGCTACCATTCTTAAGTAAATGGTAGGAAGTAGGTATGCTAATACTTTATTTGTAGGAGATATCGCCTGGAGAGATTGTATGTTCATTTTCTAAATTTGTTACAGTACCAAACATTTCATCGTCCATAAACGGAGAGAAGTATATTGTAGAGAAGTTGTTAGGTATAGAGGGTTGAACACACTTATTTTCGGCTTGGTGTCTAACATAAAGCCATATTCAATAATCATAAACATATTATTTTCTGATCAAAGAATGTATAATGAACAAATTAAGAATAGAGGTGGTAAAATAATTTCGAGATGGTTTTTTATAACAATGTCGGATATATTACCAACGGTATAATTTTACTTACAAAAGTAATAGAAATGTCATGTAACTCCATCTGCTTTTGAAAGTAATAAGTATCAACGTCAGTTAGCTGGATCTTACCCGAAAATATACTAGAATTTGACAAAATGCAATTAAACTTAATTTTTTGTTTTATTGATGAGCAGCCCAACGGGGTTATAAGCCATTTCAGCTGGTCATATCCGCATAATCCTTAAATTGTAGGAAAGTCTTCCATTGCCTTGTAACTGCATCCCCCCGCCATAAAGGGCGAAGCGCCGTTAATTACTTTCCCAACAGCGAATGGTGACTCGAGAGCATACCGAGCCGAAAAGTACCGCCACTGTACTTGTCGGACGCTGGCTCCGAACACACGACATGTGAATTGTCAAATTTAAATGTTGGTCCTCTAACCACTGGGCCACCGAGCTGTTAATTATAGAGGATACTTTATTTTGAAATGAAGAAAGTGTAGAAGACACGTCTGCAATGGTATTGCCAATATATTTTTATTGAAAATACTTCTTTTCCAAAAGTTTGGTCTGCTATGAAAAGAAATTACCACAGCAGGTAACATGAAATAGGAAAAGCAATTGCACTGGCACATAACGTCAGCGTTTCCTAGAAATAAAATACTAACTTCACTCCGTAGGATGGCAATGAGTTTTTATGTACCAAGTTGGAGGAAATGGAAATCGCTAAATTGCCGTAAAAGACAAAACGATATAAAAATATACGATAGAAGCGAAGCGTTTCCTAAACACGCTTAACCTGTTTATACCCTCAAAAAGTGGATTTAAAGTGTTGTATTCATTAGACTGTAATATACTAAGATAAATCCAGACTGCAAATTGCATTAAAACAGGTTCATCGGCAAGTCGGCCCGAAACCCGTTATTGTTTCGACGAAGGTTACATAGTTACAACAAGTCATTCCGTTAATCCGATCATTCTTTCATGTGAACAAATTGTCATTAACATGTCGTTTTTTTCATTCACTTCTACTGCGGTCGTTAATCACGTCCTTCCTTTTTTATTATTCTTTACATAAAAAGCCGTACGTATACCGAATAACATGTGTTTTCAATAAAATAAAACCGTTTATTTTTACCCGGATTCCGTTCAAATATGTGTGCATGTTTTACGTCTGTTTCAAGTCGCTCCGACTTTATAGTAAAACGGACGAAAAAAACTGGCTACTACCAGAGATTCGGATATTTACGTGGCTGATGTAATTTATTATTGTTATCTGATACAGTGAAAGTCTACTTGAGTTTTAGGTTATGCATAAGTAATTCTATACTTCTGCATCTATTAGTACTTTGTATAAATTACGTAACCGAACATATGGTAATAAATTCGTTGTTGCCATAGTAGTAATTAGTAAAATTAAATACATTTGGTTACCTAACTTAATGGTGATTAACATTAGCACGAGGATTTTACTCAGGAAAAATAAGAAAGCACGCAGTAATACCAATAGAGCTTTGTTTGCATTAAATTTTGTTATCTTTTGGTTCCAGTGTTTTGTAGTAGTAGTATGTATACCTATCTATTAAGTTTACTTAGTTATCTCATGTTTTACGTTATTGACTTTTGCACTAGAACCAACAACTGGCATAGACCGTCAAGACACTCATCGCATGAGTATGAGTGAGGGGCACTCAAAATCAACTGTCTTTTCTTTAATAGTGGGGTCCTACTTCGACTTTCATCCATCTCTATCCCTCCAGTCATCTTCTCCTATTCCTCTAGCCTTCATATTGATCGACACCCTGCTTCCATATTCTAGGGGATCGTCCTCTCTTCCTTGGGGTTAGGTGGTACATATTGAACATATTGAAGAACCCTTTGGCCACTGTCGTTTCTCTATCCTCATTACACGACTATACCAAATCAGGTGTATAGTTTCTATTTCATCCAGACTCGTCCAAACTCTTCCAAATTCAAAATATCTTAATTCGGAATATGCTCTTGATATTTGGCACGCTCTTCGTAGATAGTCCTTTTCAGTAGATTGTATGACTCCCTTCTTGTTCATTGACAGTTGCTAGGCCAGTATCTGCCTATAGGTGTGTCTCTATTTTCATGTATTCTGTTTTCATTAAGTTAATGGTCAATCTGCACTTTCTATACTCCTCTTTAAATTTCCTCAACATGTAGTCCGCGTCCTCCTCTTCACAGGCAATTATTACTTGGTCGTACCTTATATCATTATTATTTTCCTAAGCACCTACTGTGTAGAAGTACTGTTAATGATGGTAAAACGATAGTTAGACTTTTAATCATACATTGTCTCCTTTTCGATCTTCCACGCTATGTAGCTATCCTACGTGATGTCCGCTGCAATAACCGACTAACATTTTTTAGTATAGTGTTAGTTAGTTAGGTACGACATACGGTCTTCAAATGCCATGTTGAAGAGTGTGGGTTGAAACTTTGTAGGGGCATTCAAGGGAACGAAGTGATTCGTTGCAACCCGTTTATCATAGGCGTTGTCTAATCAACCACTTAATTCACTATAAAAACTTTGAAGCCAAAAACGGTAAGACATCGTCTGAAAGATAGTTGTAAAACGCTAACACCTCTTTGGGGTTGTCTTCATTAAACTATTGCACAACAGCTACAAATACTGTAAGCTAGAATTTCAGACCGGACAAGTATCATAGACCAATCAGAAAATGCCGTAGATCTGAATTTAAAATCTGCTATTCATTTGTACTATGCTTCTGCTACTTTATACAGCATAGAAGTTTAATTTAGCTTACCCTCACTATTTTTTTTTGCGAATAATGCGTTCTGTTAGCTATTCAAGGCTTTCCCTAGCCAAATTAATGTTTACATTTGCCTTATGGTATGATTTTACCAAAAAATTGCATATCAACGGCTTTAGTGATCTATCTTATCTAAATTATCGAAACATATGCAAACATTCTATTTTTATGTGCAAATAATGGGGAGGATAAATTTAATATCAAGTAAAATTGTGTGGTACAGGTATTTATTTCATTGGTAAGGATTAATAACTTCAGAAAATTCCTCAATGGAGCGTCTCGCTTCTAATTTAGTTATTTATTTATTGTACAGTGAAATTCTCGATCATGCATGCTGGTTTCGCCAGAACAAATAAAATTAATTAAATATAATAAAGTGATGTGAATACGAATTACAGATATTATAGCAGTAAATGTAAAAGTGTATGAGAATAAATATTAAAACGCGCATCGAATCACTGCTATCTATGTTCTACATGTAACAACTACAGAATATTACCATAGTTAGGTGAAGTATTAAGGCTATTGTTACACTTTAGTATTCATATTATATATAACAGCTTACAAACCCAAGTACAGGAAATATATTAAAAAAATTTAACTAAAACTTTGTGAATACGCAACTCAATAAAATAAAATAATAAAAAAAGAAGAAATTATATGAAAGTATATACTTATTAACATAAAATCTTATTGTACATAAGAACAACCGAAATCGGTAACAATTGAAGGAATATGTTTGAATCCATCGTAGTGGATATCGTAGAAGTAGGAGATGCGGTTATAATTTGCATACATAGTTGAGATATGTGACTTAACTGGCATGTTGGTTTTGTTTTTATCACAGTAAAACATTAATTTGAATCATTAATTGGGATCGAGACTTTAGTCTAAAAACATTGAAATTAATTTTGCTTAATAAATAAGAGCAGCCGATGTTGTTATTTACCAATTTATATAGCAATTTGACGCTCAACATATCAGGTCTCTTATGCAATGATACGAAGTTATATCCTGATAGTATACAATTGTAATTTGATTACCTACTTGCTTAAATACCATGAATCTTCAACAACAGGCTATTGTAACTACGCAAACGTTATATCACTAATCACTGAATGATTATTTTCTTTATGCAGTAACACCTTCACATATCATTTTCCGCGTTTTCCTTTCTTTGGTAGTGAACGACGGAACAAGATTTTAAGCTATTTGGACTTATTAAAGTCACAGCTCATAGAAATAGATTGTGTAAAGTATTCAATGGTCTTGCTATGTCGTTCCCCCACAGAGGTGACGCGCCGTTAATTATCTTGCCAAGGCCGAATGGTAATTACTGAATCCGTCCAAAAATGTACTGCAATTTCATTGACAGACACGAGTTTACAACGCATAACATCTAAGCCGCCAATATAGAGGCGGGCCCTCTTATCACTACCCCACGGAACCATTTAAAAAAAATTATTACAAAAAATACATTCCTTAACATTTATTATTAATAATTGCACGCCTATGGTATATGTCACAGTTTGCGCATTTTAGTTAAAAGACGACAAACAAGGCACCGAGGGAAGAACGAAACCACCAACTCAACGGCGCCTACGAAATATCTTTGACAGGCATTCGCAGTACGTAGTCCCAAGCTTTCTACGAGTCATGGTCCCGAGTCTGTAAGTCGCCGACTGATAAGAAGATATTTTCCTGAATTTTCTTTAATAGGCGAGCTTATTTACCTTTTATTCATCACCACAGTGATATTAACCTCTTATATACGATGCACTTGGCCTAAAATTCATTTTAGTATTTATTATTCCGTTTTTTTTTGTATACTTGTCGGTTTATTAACAGCTACCATTATGTAAATATTGTCCTATGGCAAGACTTCCTTGTCTCGTCTCTGTATTTCATCTCCGCCACCTCTAATATCTTGCATTTGTTTATGTCTATTAGAGAGCTGTATAATAATTGGCCTCTCACTTTTCCGATGATGATTTCATGCTCTTAATTTATAAATTGCAAGGTAGTTGTAAAACTGATTAGCCAGGATAATCTCCGCGAACTGGTTGTGTTTTTTTTATTTTTGATTGATTGATTCAATTTCAAATCCGTATTACTATAACGATCAATAACATTAAGCATTTTAAAGTTATTTCTTACTTTTAACTACTATTACAAGTTTTGGTTTCTACCCAGCTCTCGATAACTTCCCTCCTTTTCACCGCCTCTACTGAATAACATTCTGTGTGCATAACGTAGATCATATCGAGTGCACTACATTTCGCTTTTAATGAGAAACACAAACATCAATGGTGTAGGGAGCGGTTACCAGTGAACTGCCTACGTGCTTTTACACCGAATCTAATAGGCTTAGCTAGTTTACTAGCCGCTTGCTTGAATATTCCCCAAATGGACTAACTAGTGAATAGTGTATATTACTCTATATGCAGACGTACGCTCTATGTCCGCGCCAAACACAAATGCAATATCTAAATGAATCCTATGGTTAGTTAAATAGTAAGCTGCTAATTAAATTAGTTTTTAATGTGCGTGAATATAAGATCATACGGAAATTATATATTCTGCGAACTTCTTCTGAATCTAGCGAAATTTAGTGTAGATACATATACATACGTACGCGCGTGCTGCGCTACGAATAGTTAATTGAGGAAATTATAATGTTCTCACACCTAGTATATTAACTAGAACTAAGAAGAAACAGAAACAAAATATACAAACTGATGCCTACTTATAATTAATACCCCCTCTGTATATGGGTGTGTCCGTGTATAAGACTTTAATCTTCTATAACTACTGATGTCTTCTTTATTACTTTAAATTATGAAAATGCTCTCGTAGCTTTCATTTTTCTTCTTCAACATTTTTTCTTAACAGTTACAGTTAAATAATTACCAGAAATAATTCGCTTATTATGCCAAATGTATGATGAATACGTTGTATATGGATAATTTGTTTTTAAAAATTTGTTATAATTGTAACTACGAGGGATGTTTCCATATTTCTGAGAATTTGTCTACAATTTTTTTTGTCTATTTTCATCAATATTATAATGAAATTTTTCAGCATAAGCGCCATTTAAATGAAAACGTGCAACCCAACCATAAACTATTTTTTTTAAACCACTGTGAAAGAAATTTTCCGGTGTCTCTTCAATCCACCTATTTATGGCACGTTTTACGTCACTTAAATTCTCAAATCGAAGACCTCGTAAAGGTTTTTTAAAATCTGCTCGCTACGAATTTTTTCATCAAAGTCTACTAAAACTATCTCGAGAATTAGAATTCAACTTATTCGAATGCGTAAAAGCCACCAAAATTTCTACTCATCGCAACGTCGGTATTCTTGAGCAAATTCTGCCAGTAACACCTGAATTTATCAAGATCGTTTAAGTATTATTTTTCCGTCAGGCCTTCCACTGAGGATCGCATTCCATACGATTTTGCGCAAATTTCAGTCTTCTTTATTTGTATTTCACCATTAAGAGTGATTTCCGGAGTTTCTTTACTCTTCGAGGACGTTTGCTGCTGGATAGAATTTATTGTACACAGTAGTTAGTTACCTGTAAATTGAAATCAGATTTTATTTTGGCTTGAGGTTGCATTATCAAAAGAAGTTAACCGCAACATCGATCGTGCTCATATAATTTTTCCCTTTAGACAGATTTTTACCGTAGGAATGACGAAAATTGTTGATTGTAGCTATAGTTCGGCTTGAAAAGTCAATCCCTTTTTAACAATTTACAGTACACAACACATAACTACAAATATTTTGCCCGTATTTATGTATACGTTTATATTAAAGGTACTTGCCTTTTTTATCGACAATAATAATACATCTGCTATTTCATTATCTTCACAAACGCAATTCCAGGTAATTCCCAACTTTCGCAGTTTATAACGGAACTAGAAAATTGTATGGAGCTATAGAGACTTCGTAGAGTGTGTACGAAAATGTATCTGAAAACAGGAACCACAGCTCGTTTTGTCTATTATGTTTCTCATGTTTTGTCTTCCAGAGTAATGTAACTACTTATTTTGCTGTTTGTAAGTTTGCTAAATTTCATGAATTTGTAGAATTTCTTTATATTAAAAATGTTTACATGTTGGTAATCCATTTAAGATTTGTTACAAGCATTGATTCAGAGCAATATTCCTTGTTTCAGCTCTTGACGTAATAGGTAAGACAAGACAATTTAGTAAGTGTAATTACTTCTTATTTGGAAATGCAGATTTTAGTTTATTCTAATGGAATAAGAACATGTTGATAACTTTATCTGTCCTTTTTCAAAGCGATATGCACTTGCATCACATATTAAATGTACGTACTACGTAATTAATACTTGTAAATTGTACTAAGAATACGCAAAATGAGTCCAATACGAATACAATTTAGAAATAGGACCACCGATAGTGAGTTTTTCGATGTATAAATGGTGTGTACCGATTATAGCTGGACGTAAGGCATCCATTAGCGTAAGCGAATAGTAAGTGCATTTACATAAGGTTATTTTAAACTAAATGCATTAGTTTTTAAAGGAATAAAATGTCAGGATAATTATACACTTAGAAGCTGCAACGAAATATTTTTCCCTGATGACGTTATGTTTACAACTGTTTCAATAAGATTAGGTTTATAATTAGTTAGGATTCGAAAATACTTATGTACGTACATCTATATGTATCTACTGTACTTATGAATTATATTTATTTTATGCCTAGTCGCTAATCTTTAAAGATTAGCAATAGATCCAAAGACTTTTAAAAACTGGAAACTGATAACCTTCTATTTACAGGTAGAAGGCGGAGCTATCAATTAGTGAGTGAGTAAATTTTATACCAGCATTGCATAGATGAAATAGGTTAATTTTGAACGAACAGGAAGAAAATAATTTTTTAGGTATCTAACAATAAGATGGATAATTTTCTCCTCAACTGAAGTTCCATGCGATTCCGTGGTTACTTTAGATCACAAGGAATTGCTTAAAATCTACTCGGATATCTCTCTTACAATTGTATATTACGTAATGAAGCACATTCGTCTTGTAGAAACTATGCTTAATTTTTGAACTAGACTCAAGATACATCAAAGTTCTTTCAACAGTTCTGCAGCTAACGATATCGTGCTTAATAAGCTAATAATTTATATGCTTCTGCGATTCCTCAAGCTTCAAATCGAGCGCCGTCACTATTACTCTCTGCAAACGCTCTGCTAATGTTAACACTTCTTTTGTGTAACTGCTTAAGTTACGCTAACGGTCGCAAAATATTTATCAAAACCATTGATGATCTTACACCGTTATTACTGAATAATATAATTGGACACTGGTCTAATGAAACTGCGGTGCGAGAGGATGCTATCAAAGACTTCGGTGTCATATTACATTTTCACTTGGTCACCGAACACTACCCATCACACAAGAGCTTCTAGAACTTTGGATGCGCCAAACTACATGCATTTGATTTTATAATTGGTAAGTTGGCATATACGTCAGCTGTGTTGCAATCTATTTACAATAATTAGCTGAAATGAATTCAGCACCGTTTTCTTAAAGTTCCTTACTTTTAAAACAACTGTCAATTATCTCGAAGGGACTTTTGGACACAGTTCCATGTGTGATGCCTACAAGTTACAATAATTGCAGGTAGAAAGCAATGTAGGTTCACGGTGCAAAATATTTGTATAAGGTAGTATCTCTATTGATTCCTATATCTATTGGCGTGTGTAAACGTCTTTATGAGCTACATGATTTCTCGAAAAGAAATCTGCGACCTAGAGCTTTCTTAATCCACCCGGTGAAGAATACAGATTACATATACAGTGACATATTTACTGGTGTGAAACTTTAACTGGTTTTGGTATGTTTTATTTTACAAAAGTCAAATATTTTTTGTTATTGAGTATGTGTTTATTTCTTTTTGTTCTCAGTCTTTTGGGTATGATTCTACCCACCTTCAGCAAACTTTGAAATATACTTCTTGCAATGTATCTATGTATTAAAAACATCAGTCAATGTGGTATATCCACGAAATATTCGCTATTCTATGACATTTTTCTGTTAGAAGGGATGCTAAAAACCTGTATTTTCCTACCGTCTACTAGACCATATACGCGGGTTGTTTTTTCAACTTCCGATAGCTTATAAAAAGAACACAACTGTAAATAACAACATGAATTTATTACAAAAAGTTATGGACAGACATGATTATTTTTCTACATAATCACCGTGAAGATTAATGCATTTGCCGGTAATAGATAGAAGAAGAGAATATATCCGTAGATATCTATGCACAAACCATCCAAGCCCCTCTGCATAGAATGTTTCCGTCCGGAGTTGAGATGGCCCGTGACGTTGTTTTGACGTTCCTCTGTACTCTGGAAGCTCTGCCCTCCTAGCCACTGTTTCAGGTCACGAAAGAGATGGAAGTCGCTTGGTGCTAAGTCGGGTCTATACGCCGGGCGTTCAAAAAATTCCCATCGAAATTGTTCAAGTTGTTGGGTTACAGCAGCATGGGTGGGCATTGTCATAAATGAGAAGAACTCCATAAGTGAATGAATTTCAGTTGCACTATTACCTTCTGTTTGAAGGAATTGAATTACAGAACGCAGCTCACACTTGGCGGAGGAATCAATTGTAGCAGCCATGTTAACGTGCCTGCAATTCAATTCAAAAGGGCGTAATGACGTTGGCGTGACTGTTTACACACATGGATGGATAGAATATTATTAGTAATCCGCTACGAATACTGAATATGTAATAGTATATATAAGTTTACTTCAAAGAAACGATTGTTAATTTGACAGAAAATTCCTATTTTACTTATATCGTAGAAAAGTTGTAATAACCGGGATACTTCCTTCAAAAAAAGTTCCGATGCTTTTACCTTTGAGTTGGTAAATATCCGTGTAGGTTAAAAGACCATTGAATTGTTTTGAAACTCAGCTGTACTTATATACATATCTTGAGAAATCTCTAATATCTATTTACATTTTATGGTCTGTATCTGCATTTATGTTTATGTATCCTATGACCTGTCTAATATGTGTTTACATTTTGTGGGCTGTATCACTTATCCAAAAAATTTATACCTAAGTCTTTTGAAATAACAAAATTTTAGTACGATATTATACCTGCAGTTACAAATAATTTCCAAGTTTGATATAATGTTCAGTTACTGACTTGATTCATTATTTTTAGAGCGTTATACCACTGCGAAAGCATCCCCTATTTCATGTTTTAAGTCGTTAAATATGCGGCATTTACAAATCTCCGGAGGGACGTACACTGCACACCGGTGTAGTGTGAACAGTCACAATAATATTTCAATTGCAAATGCGTATTGTCTCTGTTGCGAACTGGAAATAAATCCGACTGGGAAAAATTTGAATAACGACTCCGTCGTTGCATCGAATTATTTAATCAAAAAGTTTCCTGTGGTATATTCTGGTTGTGTCGTGCAGTTCATGTTTAGAACGTATATACTTAATGAATCTAAGGAATGTATATACCGCACCTTCGAATGATAACGAATTTATCTTACGAGGCAAAAATCTTATGTATCGCAATGCAGTTAGCATGAGAATTTAAAGTTCGATACAAAACTTTTGTATCCTTTTTTAAAATTATTTGTAGATAAATATCCATTTAATAAATATTTTGGGCAATGTATTTGCCTAATTTGGAGACAGAAAAATACCGCTTTCTAAAGTATTTATAAAGTTTCTCGATAGCCTAGCTCTAATATGTCTAGATGTTTGAGTGCTTTCAAAATGTAAAGGAGCAAAACAAAAAGCGGAGGTAATAGGAAAATGGATAAAGCTACTACAAATAAGTACAAACAGAGGAAAGTAAACCAATCTATGAACAACTAAATAAAAGGAAGGCATAAATAGTCAAAAGTGACGACACCTTCAAATAAATGCTGGCAACAAAAGGAATGAAGCGATGTAGTAAGTAGTAAGAAATACTTCCTCTAACATAACAGTATTTGTCATGGAAACTACATAGAACATCGTCGCAATTTTACTTCAACGCAGTGCAGATACTGTTCGCATGTGTTACTATATTGCATTCCTAATCCTGAAATTGTGAAAATGACAAATACGGAAAGCTGTATTTTAATTAACTTGAATTAAAAGTATGGCATTACTCTTATTTACTTGTAAGACTGCGTGGTATTACCAAATGATATTTCATGAATAAAAATATGTCTTGATGCAGGAAAATTGAAATCTATTTTACACTACGGCAATCAGTGACTATTTAAAACAATACTTTAAGAAAATAATAGCTTTTATATGAAGTAAAACGCTTTATACCAAGAAGTTATTTTAACAGTTATTTTGTTGCATCGCCAAATCTCGCTATGTAAAAACATTTTCTGAAGAAACTGCCTCTAGATATATTTAAGTAAAAAAATAACAACAAACGTTCTTTACAAGTATAAGTAAATGAGAAACACGCATTATATCCGAGGAGTCAAAGTACAGAATTTTTGAAATTTAGCAAACCCCTTCGGATACATTTATAATTGTCCGAGATATAGCCATAAGTGATACTTAATGAAAATTTACTAAGGTGAAGATAATGAATTTTCTATCAGTAGATGTATTGTAATAATATTCCCACTTTAGATACTATTACCTCCAATTTATTCAAGAATTTTATTTTGAAGTTCTGTTTAAGTAGCGTATATGTTTTGTTGTTATTGAATCTTTCAGTTTGTAGATTTAATATTTATTTGCACTTTGGGTTCCATCAGTTACGTACGCAGTGAGGGTATAAACTCCACTATCGATCTTGCAATATATCGGTTTAGATATCTTCTTTTTTATTCAAAACAAACGCGTCCTATGCAACGTATCACACATTTACCTGGGGATATGTATTATATTCTAAATTTTCGCAATTAGGGAGAGAATGGTACGACTGACAGCGGGTATAATATTACTACATTTAGTACATTTGCAGCATCAGCGACCAGGCAAACAAATATAATATACGTTGGATACGTTAACGCATTGGAAACAATCAAGACTCCCATAATATCATCAAAATTAACTGGCATACATTATAAAATCGAAAATAAATCGTTTCTTGAAGAGATATACTTACCAGTATACAGCAAAGCCTCCTAACATCAAAGGGCAATTTACTTTCTACTACGCTTTAGGAACATCCTACATCCAAACTGTGCATCTTAGAAAAGACCCAGGATAACTAAAAGACCAGTATGTTTGTGTCAGTAGATTATCCATGCAAAACGTCAATAAGTAAAATCTTCAACATCCTCAGTATAATATATTATCATATATACTTTTAAAGGGATTGTGTTGGTAATTTGTTTATTTATTTATTTCATCGTGTGAAGAGCGATACCTTTTGCCAATATACGAGGGGAGGTCCAGAAGTTCGTGGCATGGCGGGGATGGAGTGGGGATAGGGACGCTCGCTAGGTGTCATTCTGATTGGCGACTCATCATTAGTATATGTTAATTTGCAGCCCTATAGCGTCAGTCGTTTACGAATAGTTGCCTGCTAAACAAGTCAATCCGGAAGAAAACTGAAACTATGGAGGATATTGAACACCGTGCTGTGATAAAGTTCCTTACAAAGCAAGGAAAGAACATTCAAACCGTATTGAATGAAATGGAAACCGTTTATGGGGAACAGTGACCTAGTAAATCAATGATTTATAAGTGGCATGGTCTTTTTAAACATGGTCGGGGGTCGATTGAAGACGACCTCCGCTCAGGATCGCCAGATGAGGCCACCACATCAGACATCGTCGAAAAAGTGCAAAAATTTGTACTGCAAGATGCCCGTTTGAAGGAAAAACAATTATCTGCATTAGTTGGAGTATCAGATACCACCATTTTGCGTATCCTACATGACCACCTGGGTATGACAAAAGTTAGTGCAAAATGGGTATCGAGAATGCTCACGCCGCTGCAGAAACAGCAGCGCATCTGTGCGTCCAAACAATTTTTGGAGCTGTGTGGAGACACACCTGACAAATCTTGGAGCGGATTGTTATCGGAGATGAAACATGGGTTCATCACTTTGAGCCCGAGTCCAAACAGGAGTCCATGCAATGGCATAAAAAGGAGACACCACCCCCAAAGAAATTCAAAGTGTCAGAATCGGTTGGAAAGCCGATGGCTACTGTTTTTTGGGGATTGTGCGGGGCTATTATTGATTGAATACAAAGAAAAAGGTAGAAGCATAACCGGAGAATATTATGCAGCGATATTAGAAAATTAAAGGAGGCCATCAAGGAAAAACGTCGAGGAAAATTGACCAAGGGTGTGTTGCTCTTGCAAGACAATGCGCCGGTTCACATGAGCAAAGTTGCAATGGCTGCTCTGCACAAGCATTGCTTTCAATCAATAGTCAATCCACCCTACAGTCCAGACCTGGCACCTAGTGATTTTTATTTGTTCCCCAATTTAAAAAAAGACACGTGGAAGAAAGTTTTCCGACGACAATGAGGTAAAGGAAGCAACTTTGGCCCATTTTGTGGCGAAAGATAAAAAATATTTTTATGACGGTTTAGAAAAATTAAATCATTGATCTAATAAATGTATTGTGCTTAAGGGTGATTATATTAAAAAGGAAAAATAGATTTATTGTTTTATTTTATTTAAAATCCTTTCATTCCACGAACTTTTGGACCTACCCTCGTACAATGTAATCTCCTTAATTTTCTTTTCTTAAACAAAGCTATTATGTAATGAAAAACTTAAAATCAAAGAAACTTGAATGACCAATGAATAGAAGACAGCTAAAGGAGAGTGGACTCCATTCGGTAATTGAGTTCCACGGCTTGGTTAACAGTTATTGCACTCGTTAGCAATTAGAAACAATGCTGTAAGTATTCGCGTTTGTTCCTGTAGCTGATGGACGTCTGGTGACATTTTTATGCATTGTGCGAAGTGTGCATCACTATTATGGCATAGAATTGTATAAAGTGAGGGCTAATACAAAAACTTATTGTAAGTATAGTTAATGGTATTTCCATTTTTCTTCTTTCTTCATAGGAGAAACTTTCAGGGAACCTAAAGTAGTAGAAGTAAGTCTTAATTAAATGTTACTGATTTACTCCAACAATAAGGTATGCTATGAACTATTAGATGGTAATAATAAGACGAAGGAAAAGAAAGAGGAAATTATTGAAAAATGTCAATATGATTTGCTATTTTGTAATAATAACGTTGAAAACAAATTCATATCAGTAGCAAAGTTGAAGTATTCCTGGGATTTCACATGATATACATTATAAGTTGACAAGGTTGGATTGGAAATTAAGATCAAGTTTATGCTTGTGTGTAAATTTTATCTTGTAGGTTATCACATTTTTTCGTTCATTTCATGTACGTATTTTTGGCACAAGTTACATAAAAAAGGCTATATTATGTATGTACTTTCGTACATGTACCTAATGATTCAACCGGCAGCAAATCCCTCCACCACCATATAACATATGAAAGAACAAGGTATGTACTACAGACGTCGGCGTACAGAATAGACACACGACATAACTTTAAGAACCAAACAGTAATCCGAAAAGCTTCTTCGGCCGTTGTCGTATTTCAGTTGCGAGTTAAAAAGGCACATCTGCAGGTAGTAGCTGGCGGTTGGTTAATCTTCGTGTTAGTCTAGCAGTAGACTTGGCTGCGTACAGAGCCAGTACGGACGCACGCTTGTCGAGTTTGTTCCGTTCGAATCGAGCGTCGCGCGTATCACGTGTACGCCGTCGTCCGCACAACTTCATAAAGTTCCGCGCCAGACTGAACGAAAGTTTTCGCTTTTCGCCGTTTTAGTTTTATTTACATTTCGTTTGTGTTTCTAAGAGAAGTGAAATTGTTGCTATTGTTTAGTGAATCACTTTTTTTCATCTCGCTTTTTCCAATAACTGATTGGATATTTGGATTATACGATTTTATCGGCCTTTCGTGGAGTTTTATCTTAACTGGAGAAACAAAGCTTTAGGAGGTAATTTTGAAAGCCTATTCATAGTAATGGAATAGAATTTGGTGATTGTTTTTGTATTACAAGCCACAAATACTGATTCTTTATATCTTTTCTTAAATTTAGTCAATTCTGGGGGAGCTTTAGTATATATTACTAAGACAGATTTTCATTGATTTTAAAGTTGTACATGAAAGCATTATAACTTTTTGAATTTTGAAAAGGGAAATTTTTATTGCGTGGTTATTGTATTTGTGTGTCGTAACTTAGATCTGTTTGTTTGTAAAATGTAGAAGCTCATTAGGGACTAAGGCAAAAACGAAAGTACTTAAAAACCTTTTAAACAAATTTGTACTTACTGAAACTTTTATAGTCAGTTTCTAAATAATTTTATGGAACGGAAGTTTTACACATTTTAACATTTAGATTTCAGAATAATAATAATAATCCATGTATTCACATCAAAATTATCACACAGTGAAGCGCATTAATCTATTTAGAGGATTGCTTTTCTTTCTAATGATATAGATTAAAGATTCACTTAGGTGTAATTTCTTCCATTTAGATCACACGTTTAGCATAAGGATAATAACTGTAACTTGTTTACGCAGCTAAATAAAAAGGGAAGTGTTTTTTTAGAAATGAGTCCAAATTGGGCGGCTTCAAATTAACATTTGTTAATAAAAGGCATTGAAATAGACTAAATTAAAATGTTGCTTAATGAATAGTTGCGCAATATAAACTTTGAAATCGATAAAAATAACAACACGAATTTGAATTGTTGCACCTAGAACCTGTAACTTTCTATAATGTAACACCTCTACATACAAACGAAGTATCTACGAAACGTTAGACCAGGAAGTAATAGTAATTCCTTCAAGTTTTAATGTATTGCCATACCGGTTACGAAACAAAATTTATTATAACATATGTTTATATATTACATATCATAACCTATTACCAAAAAATGCTATATGGCGTTCGCGCATTATTAAGTGCAACCTTAGAAATACGTCTATGTTATACTCTTACGTATATGTTAAGTTTATTCTCAGAATAATACAAAGTAATCGACCTTTAAAGTTCTTTAAAGTACGCAGGCTAGACAGTAATTACTAACACCGCAATACTATAAAAAGCTACATTCTCACACTAATTATTAATTTATTCACTTTCGAATAAACTTCCTTGATCTCCCAAATTAAAACCTAACTAGTTATTTGAATATTTTTTTGTATTCTGTGTCACTACATGCCTTCCAAACAGATGCCTTCAATTTGGTTTTACTATTTTTTTTCTACAAGATTTACTACTGTCATAAACATTGACCGAAACCTTCAGAGTGTCAGGTTTCCATGACCCCATATTATGCTGCCAACAGCAAAAAACCAAATAACCATAGTGGAAATAAACAAATAAGGTCAGGTTTATATTACTTTTTTTATATACACTGAATAGAATGTACATAAAATCCTGCGGTCTATATCTATCTACTTGCGTTTAATACTTCTTTTTTATTGCATATGCATCTGGTAAAAACTTTAAAGTATTATGTTGATAATATGTACTTGTCACTATAAAAATGTGACACTGTTCTACTGCAAATTATTATCTATTTACACGATCTACTATTATCAAAGATAATGATGTTTCCAAAAATCTACGACATAAAAGAGAGTATAATACCAAACATCATTCTCATACCCTTGCTTTTATAAGAGCTTCCTAGTTTATTGTTGTACGGTAAGCCAAACGTAATTGTTTTGCCTTGATAATATTTTTTAAGGTTTGCTGTTACTTGAATTTGAGTGGCACTTGGCAGTGAACTTATTATCTATTGAATGATTTAACATTCCCTAATGGTGTAGTAACTTTCTAAGTGCATGGATTTAATGTATTATTTTCCTTCGGTTTTGAACCATGTTATAATTACTATTTCGTTCGAGAAATATGAAATAGCTAGAAGCTAATTTCGTCTTGTTCTTTTCAAGTTCAGTTTTATTTTCATTACACTTGCTCTAGACTTATTCTATTACTATCTACCGCCTTTCCCACCACATTTTTCAAGGAAACTTATTGCAATTGTAAACGAAAGAATACATTTATTTTAATAATGATACGAAATAAATCTAGAAGTTTTCTAATATAAATTAACAGAAGGGTATAGCTTTGCCGTAAATTATTACACAGGTTACCTCATTTGGTAATATAACTACAGGTTAAGTCACTTTATGAGGTGAGGCTTTTTTTTTATTAAATGGCGTGTACAACAATAAAATATTACTTATAAAATAAAATAAAATCATAAAATTGTAATATTTTTACATGTTTATGATAACTAGCAGTTAATTTATAACTTTAAATACTGTATCTATCCATTGCAACTGACTCTGTAAAAGTATTCTAAGTAACCAATTCTAATTATTTTTCAGATATGTTGCATACAAAAATAAAAAATACATTGTTAAAGCTATTTTCTAATCCGTAGAATTGAAATCTATTGCTCATTCGTATTCTTCATTAGGTATAGTGACCCTCAGTCTAAATGCAGCACTTAATTTTGTTGAAAAATGTAAAATTTTCCGCAAACGTAACCTAAAAATAGCACTTTTTAAGTTGACCTTTATATCCACTTCCTCGCAATTAATATTCTATACAAAATGCAGACGAACAATAACCTAGTATTGGCCAAAGGCAGATCTGTGTGAAAAATTTCACAGAAATAATTTAATACCAGTAGCGTTACTAGCATTCAAGGGTTTTGTTGTAGTGTTCAAATCCCCAAAGTCATAATTTCTCCATAATTCCATTCAACGGTTTACTTTAAAGAACAAAACAGATATGAATTAATACGAAACATTATTTGTATACCAACTACTACTGCCTTTTTCCTCTAAATAAAGACAGATACGTAGATGGTGGGAAAGACATTTTAAATATTCTTTTTTGCATATATGTGCATATAAAAACATCTATTTATCATTTTAAAATTTGTAAGCAATCAAGTTGCGTTATTTTATTTAAAACTACATTTTATCTAACAAAGGAAAACTGTTGCCCTAACACCTTCAAATTTTAAAACCAAGAGATTTTGTACTTCATTTTCAAGAGAAAATTTTTCAGTTTATTATTACTTCAAATAATACTTTGTTTCTTCTTATTATGAGTGTAAAATGTTTTCGCTAAGGTTTGTTGATTTTAATTTAAATTAAATGTATGCTTCCACAAGAATAACAATCTATATTTGTTAAATATGTGATACCATAAAAACGGAATTCCGCAGCATACGTGTAGAAGTATGCGTGACAGTCAGTATACTATTTGTTGTAAAAGGAGTTCAACTATATGTATTAGAAAACGAATCAAACAATAACGTTGTAATATGATTTTACATCACATATACATAATTTACTTCATTATTTTCTCACGGGTCGATTGTGGTGTATTGCTGTTACCAAGTACTAACGAGTATAACACACGCCAATCCAGAGTCCATTGTCTAAATCATTTTAAAGAAAGTCTGGAACATAGTAAGTTTTCTGAAACTTTACACAAACATCGTTTATCTATGCAGGCCATGCTAAGTATTACTTAGCGTGACTTTCAAAAATTATGCCTTTGGACTCACCAGTAAACAAAGAATTAAAAATAGAAGATCCATAGCTACTAAAATATTCAAAAAAATGTTCTCAATTGATTTTACCAATATAGTATAGTAAATATTTTTATAGCAATTAAGTTTGTATGTCTTATTCGATAGCTTAATAGATAAAGAATCATTTATTTCTACAGCGTTTGCTATCTTTCATTCGCGATTGGGTTACTAAATAAATAAAAATAAAAATATTTTTTTGACATTTGCAATAGCTCACTGTACAAAAATCGCGAATGAGATACGAACAGCAGAGAAATAATTGACTACCTATCGGACTAGTGACGAGGTTAGCCAGTTTTGTTTATAGAAATAGTTACATTTTAACAGTTTTCCCCTGACGTTTTCAACTTTAATTGTTTATAAAAAGTATTCCAATAATATTTACTTTTAAGGATATTTCTGATATTTGCAATAGCTCAATGAGCAAAAATCGCGAATAAAAGGTTGCTAACACTGCGAAAATGCATCATTCTTCATCTATTGTGCTAGCGAATGACATATCCAACTTTAATTGCTTTTGAAAATTGTTAGAAAAATATTTATACTTTTAAAACTTTTCCTCCCATGAGTACAAAGTACTTTTCACAATTGGCTGAAATAACGAAAGAGGTATCATCTTTATACAAAAGTACTCTACTTCTCTTCGTGTACAGTGGAAGATCATTAATAGATAACAATTCTAGTAGTAACTTTTCTTTAACTTAAGAAAGAAACAATCCACTCATTCATTATATCACGGATATCTAACTTATTTCACTCTTGAACATCAAACAGGTTTCTCACTTAGTTGAATTCCTCAGGTCTTTTCGTAATTACTATTTCGGTAGAAGTATCACGTTTGTAACTCGCAATGAGTTCTAGTAATTACATTGTATTTGTTAATTTACCTCGCATTGCAGAAGATGAATTTCAAGGCATTTACTAGCAACGTTTCTAAATATGTGTTATTAAATCTAAATGTCCCTCGGCAGTAAAATGCTATTCATTACGTTGAATTAATTCCGTCAAAAATTGGTTAGTTTGAGGACAGTCAATTTCAAAGAAGATAAACCATTAGCAAGGTCTGAGAGTTCTAGTGTGAGGATGGAACATTATTCGATATTCTACCTTCTTCAATCAGACTACGGACAAAGTACTATTTAAACACAATCACTTAGATTCTGATTATCTCCTATATCTTACTCGATTGATTCACAATATCGTCCACATTATTTCTTTGAAAACTTAAAATTAAAAAAAAATAATTCTATCGAAAAATAAACAAAGACTTCCTAAATATTCTGTTCATCAAATAAACTCCCTTTTGCGTGAAGAATAGTTTTCACAATGCCAGGCAATCGCTCCACTAGTTTTTCAAGGACTCAATTTGGCATATTAGTCCATTCCTCTTGTAAAATGTACTACATATGGCCTACGGAGGTAGGGCATACTTTTCGGATCTTCCTGTCCCCTCCCATAACAGCTCGATGGAGTTTAGGCTGGGGCTTTGCGGCGGCGATGTCATTATTTGTGAAGTGCCATTATCTTCTTCACCATTTAAGAAATTTTTATATATCACTGCTGAGTATTTGGGGTCGTTGTCCTGCATGAATATAAATTTTTCTACGATTAGACGTTGCCCCCGATCGTATTGCATTTTCTTGCAGAATCACTAAGTAACCTCCTTTTCGCAAGATACGCTCGATTCACTTCAAGTCTCCTGCACGGGCGTAGGAAAAACAACTTCAACAAGGAACAGAACTTCCTTGCTTGACAGTAGGCACTATACAATCCTGCAACATTCTTTGCCCTTTCGCTGTTCTTACAAAAACGTGCCTTGATTGTCCGAACACCTCAAACTTTGACTCACCAATCCATAGCAGCTATTTTCAGTCATCCTCTGTCCAATTTCTATATGGTTCTGCCTATTGTAGCCCTTTTTGCCTGTTTCCCTGTCGAAGTAGGAGTTATTTTATTGCGATGCTGCCGTGAAGATTTGCAGATTTTAATCTTCTTTGCACTGTAGTAACAGAAATTTTTCTTGCACAGTCGAGATTTATTTCGGTGGCGATTTCTGGTGCCGTCAGTATTCTATTTTGCTTGCCCAGCAATCTTATTAGCTCATCGTCAACGTGAGTTGTTATTCTCTTACCACCTGAACATGCCCGATCTCTTAAACTGCCCGTGCGTTGATGTCTCCGGATGATATCACTCATCATTGATTTATTAAGATGTATTTTTTTGGAAATTTGACATACTCAATAACCTTCTTCATGAAAAGCAGCAATTACAGAGTCCTTTTCTTTACATGTAGGTTTTCCTCTCGGCATTTTAATAACTTTAATTAGGTTCACACAAAAAGATACGCTCTTAACACTAACGCACGCACAGGCAGGTTTATTTAGAAACTGAAGCATTTCTCAATACGCAATACCTGCTGCCACTCCAAAGAGTGATTGTAAATTTATTACCTGCAATATTGTCCCAAAAATAATCCTATTCGTGACGATGGGGATTATTCTGAAAATTATTATATTGCGTCATAAAATATAATAAGTTCTTAATCATTCCCTAATCGATTTTCTTGGAAGCTTGCCTGTGCAATTCGTAAACAATATCTTCATAAAGGACCTAACGTTATTCATATGTAAAAGCAATATATTATCTTTTAGTAGAGATTACATTTTACTGGGTGTTCGAACTAATATGGATGGTAGTGTATATCTCAAGAACGTAAAAGAAGTAGAGAGTACTTTTCTTTAAACTAAAACCATATATTTATTACATGTATTTTTTGATCTATCAAAGTAATTATATTGTTCACCTTAATCCTATTTTTTCCTACGCAGATTGCATAGAACAACCAACAGCTGCACGAAAACAAACTTTCTCTCAAAACCGTGACTCATGTCATCTTGCCGGGGGTTGTGAGCTAGTTCGTAGAGATAAATGCCTCCGTTAATTACACTTTTCATCTTCTTTTTCAGCTGGTCGCCCTGAAAGACAGCCGATGTTAACATGGTGGCTGAATTTCAAACGATTTTATTTCTGGATGCCGTAACACGACACGATAAGAAAATCTGTGCAGACGCATCAATCTAAATGTTATGAGGGCACACACATTAATTATATTTCCTTTGACATATTTTTTATCGTCGTTCGATAAGGCTGTTTATTAATTATTCTCGGCAGATACGTACACAGAATGTCACGGAAAGTAAAGGGGAATATACAACATATACAGAATATTTCTCTTATTTCCATGGTTGCTAAACTGCAATTTTTGTTGATTTTATTTTATATAATCTTAGTTCTAAATTTATTCGTTTCGGAGAATGAAACGCTTAAACAATAAACTCTTAGGTAGAATAAAACAACAAACAAATTCCTCGAATTATGCGTACTTTGCATTGGGATGATTTTAACTATCCTTTCAAATAATAAACCTTACTTCAAGGAAACGCAACTTTGAAAAAAAGAAGTAAATCGTTAAAAAATTTCACTGTAATCGACACATGAATACACACGTCAGTCGGCAACGTCAACAGTAGTGCTCGATGCTGCAAAAATTAACCGTTAAACTTGATCCTTTGTAAACACGTGGAACAAACTGCATACATTTTAGAAATGGTGTCACAACTCCTTCCGAGAAATTTATCGCCGATAAAGTATGAAGATGATCTAATAACCTTAGCACATCTAATGCAGCTGTCTTCCGATGCACATACGAAAAAGATTGCGCATCGGATAACAGTATTAGGAAGACATCCCAGATAAACTTCCAAATATTTATTTTTCTCTGCCTGTTTATTTTATTTACATCTACATGCATGTTCGCTTGCAAATACACAAACATGTATATTTGAATTAATCATATATCATGTATACATACTGCAGTATTACGCAACCTAACGCTAAATACCGCATATACAGACAAAAGTGTTTTGATTATATTAGCAACGATTACGCGCATAATTATTTGTATGTAATTATTATGAATGTCTACCAATTAATGTAGTACAGACTTGTAAGACTTGTCTCTAAATATTTACGTTTCAGTGCCGGTGATTTGCTTTATTGCTACATATTAAGTAATTTAACATACGTCTGCTTCGCTGCTGGTGCTGGTTTTAAGAGTGTGAGGCTATTTTTGCACTCTTCTGATGTGGCACGATGGCAGCACAGTTGTAGGTGCCACCACCGTGCTTGTTTGAAAGGTTATATAGATATGGAATAAGTTCAAAAAAAGAGAAGCGCTTCAGAATAATCTATTAATACAATAACTATTTATCGCTTCTTAGAAGTTTAATAATATCCTCTTGCGCATTAATGAATGCTTTTTTACTGTAAAGATTAAATTCCTGCGGGTAGATATGCATTGGCTAATTTTAGAGCTAAACAATTCACAGTAAACAGCTGCCTTATAAGAAATAATTGTTGATATCATGTAATATTTCGTTTTACATTGCATACAAAATATTATAAAGAAGAACTAAATACATGTACTGAAAGTATATAATTTTAATTAAACATATTGATATAAATTTCCAAACTAAAACAATTCTTTTTAAATTTCTTAACATGGAATTTATTGTTACTAAGACAATAAAGCGAGCGCCTATTATATTAATTTAGGATTTTTTTTATTTACGTGTTCAATTCTTCTTGGCCAAAAAGTCGTACAAGAGAAGACCACTTTCAGCAGCCGTAGTATCCGATAAAATTCCAATTTTCTTGCATTTTTCAACGGTTTTAAATTTCTAAAAGGGTATCAACCTCGGTTGAAATAAGAAATTGCCTTTAATAGTATTATGTCTACTAAAATATTGCGATATATCTACAGACATTGCAACATCTAGGTATTAAGAGTGATTTCAGTTCACATACAGTACCATGGTCTAGTTGGTCAGGACGCGGAGATCGTGTGTTCAAATCCTACCGAAAAGGATATTTTTTCACAAATTTAAAAACGCTGGTAAAATGCAAGTAATTTATTTAATTACATACATAACAAACAAATTATATGCAGTATGAAACACACATAAATTGGAAATAAACACGAAAATAATACACAATCACACAGAAAGGCTAAAAGAAAACGTAGATATTTGGTTTAATTTAGCAAGCTGCTGTAAGCCTCTTTTGTTCTTCAAAGAATGTTTCTTCATACTCTTCTGAAATCGTAAAATATTCAGCAATTTTAATATCTGCTTGGCCGACGTGTTCACGGATTTATCTTACTCACTTAGTTACAGGCTTGCATTTGAAAGTGAAAACTAGATCTAACGTATAAGTGGAATATCAATAATACTGTGTCATTATTACGTTTAACACTTTTCTCTTTTAAATGCTCTACTACTACATTTTTTATTTGATAATAATGTGCATGGAGTTTTTGATTTAGTTTGGATGAAAAGTGAGAAACTCACTGTATTAACACTGCCAACCTGATCTTGGAAAGACTTTTTTATACAGCGTATTCTTTCGGTATGTTTCATAAATATCCTTGTTTCACAATTCTATACAAAAGATGTCTTCGTTTCTGCTATTGGTAACAAATTTTTAACATTCCAGTCAGAATAGCAATAAAAATCCAGTTTTCCTGAAACAATATTTTTATTCCCTTTTCTCTTATACATGTCCCAGTGTTTATATAATTGGTACCTCGTCTAACCAAAAGTAAATTTAGAAAATCCGTTATTTTCTTCAAACGCAGCGTTCGCAACAACATCGTTTAATTATGAAGTTTCCAGTTTTGGACGATTTCCGGGACCATAGAATGTAATATTAGTGTGTTGTGTCCGATTGGAGGAGACCTCTAATTAAAAAATTCGATAACTAACTTTTTCACATAAATCTGCACTTTCTAAATGTATTCAACTTAGGGAAACATTTAAATTAGGAAAAGATTAATTTAGAGAAGATCAATTACTCTAATTGCGAATTATTTTACTGACTAACATTTTTTTCAAACTATAATCTTTACAAATACCTGAACGCAACAACGAATTCATATTTTTCAAAATGGTGACAATACTGTTTTTGATTGGGAAAGATCATTTGTGGAGACATATGAACAAGATTGTGTAATAAACCTTTATTCAGTTAAAAAATAGTATAACAGTCAAACGATTCCGAACTTACTGGAATGAGGTCACTTATGGTATGACATATTAGCACTTATTTACTTAAATTACATTGTAATTTTGAAATCTAGATAAATGATGCCAATAGCAAAAACAAAAAAGATTTTCTCCAACATTGATACCTAACGCAAGCATTCTTACAGAAGATTTGTAAAGTAAAGAACGTAGCTCATTCTTTAAAATCGCCAAGAAGCCACCTAAAGGATTTGCTATAAAAATTAATGCTATTTGTTTGATTAAATATATACAGTGAAATCTCCCTTGAACGGACACCAACGAGACCAGCTAAAGATGTACGTTCAGGAGGGGAGTCCGCATAAAAGAAATATGTAGTAGATACAACAAAAATCGTGTTTTAACGAAAAATGAATATATTAAAGAAACTGGGACATTTAAATCGTATATGTATATAAATGTTTTTAAAATAAATAAGAAACTTTAAACTTAGATGTAGTATGTAACACAAAACAATGAAGTGAATAGTCACTTTAAGGACACAAAAATTCATATATTGTTGTTTGTCTTCTCTTTTTCTTTAAAATGGCGTCTTGAAATCGCATTTCTAATTTAGATAGAAGCTCCAAAGACACCGTGATTTTCGACAAAAGTTTTGAGCTGCTTGGTCAGTAAATAGCTTTTCCATAATTTGGGATAGCTTCTGTTGGCACTGGAACCTCATCGACATCAGAATCTTTCGAAAGTTCTTGTATTTCAACTGGATTTGCAATTTATTGTTCTGAATCTGGATCTTCAACATACAAATATTCATCTACGTTCAAAAAATCATTAAGGTTTTCATTATCCGTCAATTTCAATAAACTCTTATTTTTGAGGACATCTGAAAGTACAGTAAGAGGTAAATCATCTTCTAGGTCAGATGTATCAGCCTCAGTTAACTCGTCTTCACTTTGCATATTTATATGATTAAATACTTTTTTTTGCCAAATGGACTGCATCCAGTGGTGTAATTTTCTTTATTAACTCAAGTGCTGTACAAGCAGTTTCAATGTTTACTAGCAGACGTTTGAGTATTAGACTTCGGTAATAAGTTTTAAAATTCTTTATAATCCCCTGGTCAAGTGGTTGACAAACTGATGTACAATTAGGGGGTAAAAGTAATATTTTTATATTATTTAAGCGAACGTCTTTCGGATGAGATCCTGCATTGTCTAAAAATAGCAAAATCTTTCTTTTTTTTTTCTAGCCATTTTCCAATCTAGGTCTTGCAACCACTCTGTCATAATTTGTCCTATCATCCAAGCTTTCTTATTGTATTTCCAAGTTACAGGGAGGTTATTTCTATTAATGTTTTTAAAAGCTCTGGGTTTAGCTACCCTACTAATGACTAGGAGTTTTTCTTTTTCACCAGCCATATTTGCACAATGCAAAATTGTAAACCTCTCTTTGGGATACTTACCCCCAACACATCTTTCCTTCTTTAATATGAGCGTTTTCTCTGGCATTGCTCTAAAATACAGGCCCATCTCATCGGTATTATAGATGTCTCTCGGTGAATATCTCTTAATCAAAGAAGGACATTTTTGTAAAAACCCGAAGCTCCTTCTCTACAAATCGCTTTAAAACTTATATTGTGGCGGGTTCTAAATTTATTGAGCCAACCAGAAGAAGCACTGAATGTAGAATGTTCCAAAGAAGCGGCTATTTCTCTTGCTTTACATCGTATTAGCGGTCCTAAAAAAAGTTTTTTGCGTTTTTGTCACGACAAACCTATTGGTAATCTCACTTTTTTTATCTATTTTAGAATTTAATACGAAAAGGAAACGCATTAACACAAGAAAACCTTATCTAAAAAAATCATATGCATACCTGTCAGAGGAATTCCCTTATGCCGAGCTGCTATAAACCAGTAGTAACACAATTTGTCAATTTTAGTACCATCACCCGTCAAAAAGCTTCTTTTTTCATTCAAATTGCTGTTCAACATCCATTTGTTTAGAAGGATTTCTTTATGTTTAATTATATCTGCTGCTTGTGTTTTTCCAATATTAAAACGCTTGGATAAGTTCCTTAATTTCTCTTTATTGTAAACTTCAACAATCTCAATTTTTTGTTTAAGCGTGAGAATTTTTCTATTTGGAGCAATTTCTACAATGAATGTGTTGCCCAGTGTGTCTTTTCCGCATAGACATCAGACTAATATTGAAAGCAGATTCAATCGAAAGCGTACACCCAAAGAATAAGAAGGGTAAATCCCCAACCAACTTGGGGAAGTCCCTAATTCACGCCAGGCAGAAATGCACGACATAGGTTGCGTTTGTACCGAAAGATTAAAGTCGGTAAATCTCCGGTTTACTTGGGGAAGTCCCAGTGAAATTGTCGCGCGGCGCGATTGCGAAATGCATAACAATACTCTCGATATAAAAATAAGATAAGGCGTTTCTTTTTATTTTATTTTTTGTCCGGTTAAGAGAACATTTTCTCGTGTCCGCGTCCGTTCAAGAGAATGTCCGTCCAAGAAAGAGTTAATACAATGGAAATTATATGAGAGCCGGTCGGGACCATGACAAACTGTCCGTTTAAGGGAGGTGTCCATGTAAGAGGGGTGTCCGCGAAGGAGAATTTCACTGTAAATCTATAACATGTTTTCTACTCTATTAACGCAATTGGTGGCAAATAACCATTTCTCACCAAATTAAACAAGAGTTTATTTACGTTCAGTGTTGGGTGCTTAAATGCATCATGCAAATTACAGTGTGTAAATAAATGGCCAATAAAGATATAGTCGTAAGGAACATACAAGTACTATTGCCATGGAAGAAATGAAAGCTGCTAGGAAACTCCTTCTTCTTTATTCAAATCTTTGTTAGTTAAGATACAGAAGAGTTATGTTTTCTTTTATATGTTTAAACCCCCCTTTATATCACAAATTATGTACTAGATTTACACATTAAAATGGGCGCGAATACTTTGAATAGCAACTCTACCAATTTGAACTTGAAATTGTAGGTAACCCATAATTATATTTTGCAACATTTTAAGATAAGAAATAATAGCATCTACTACTTATTGCGCGATTGTCAATATGCCAACTGCTCTGCAAGAAATCTAAATTTGTTTTTGGCAAGAGACGATGTCATGATTCTTTTGACAACAACTCCATGTATAACATCATTTCAAACATTGCTCAGAAATGCTATTCAATTCAACGTTACTAAGGCCTTCTTATATAACGGCAATATAACGATAGCAAGCAACGTCATCCTCTAAGATCATTGAAACTGCGTAGCTTTTCTCTCATTAAATTGAAGTTTGGTGAGATTTCTTATCAAAACTTTTCTTCTCTTGTTGTACAGTTGTCCCATTTATCGGAATTATTTAAATTTTTATGCATATGTCAGTTAAGTATTCAAATTATTTCAATTTTTATGCGTACGTCAATTAAGTATTTAGGTTTAAGGGTTAAAACCGTATCGTATTTGCATGAGTCTCCCCTCACTTACTTCTCTATTATCGCTGATGTAAGAAGAACTCCTCTCACAGCACCGATACAACATTAAACACGCCAGAAAAAGCTCTATGCAGCTCAGAGTGAAACGTTGGCAGATTCATGCAATTACGATGCTTCTCACAACAGTGATATGACATCCAGCAGCTCAGAAGAAGATCCATGCAACTGAGAGCGAAACGTGGGTAGACTCATGCAACTACGACTCGGTTTCAACCCAGAAACCTAAATTCTTTAAAAGAAAACAAATACCGCGAAAGTTCACAACAACATACACATAGGTCATAAAATCTACTTTGGTGGTTAATTTGTATTTATTTTATTCTCCTTTTGCAACTTACTTTTTATACTTATAATAATGCCTCTATCGATCTTCACAATGAATAAAATGATTAGAATCCTTTTACCTCTAATTTTGTGGTAAATTAATGTGGTAATTAACATAGATAATTATCATTTGTGTCACATTATGATAAACGTATATTTAATTCACGTATGAAGTTACATTCTTTAATCACACACATACAGTACGTCAAACCAATTAAACTTTGTAAAATATAAGGACACAACTAAATCACTCCCTAATCAGAGACAAATTATAGCTGTTCGCCCATTTAGTGACTCCTGTGTTACGAGTAGAGATACTACTTTTTTGCAACCTGCTGCTTGCTAAAAAATATTTATTAGTTTGCAAATATGATTTCCTGCATAATATTGTTTATTTTCCACGAACCAAATAATTCTTGAATAATATTATTTGTTAAGTGTTCTCCTGACAACTTGGTTTCAAATGGCCGTTTTATTTTAAACCGTTTTAATATCAATATTTTTCTGTATTTCGTACTTTTACCGTTATAACTACTTGTGTACAAACGACTATAATTTTTTATCGTGCGTTTTGAAAACATTTAAGTGGATAATTATATCCACTACGCCCTATAATTTACAACTGATATTGCCCAATAGAAAACGCTCTCCAATAAGAAAACAATGGAGAATTTCCGAAAATGTCCTGTCGCCTTGACAACAATGACCCATAGCTTACCTTGTACACCGTTTCTTCTATACAAATGTCTCCTTGTTGGTTATATGTTAGTACATTAATGGAAATATCTACTGAGGTACGCAACTACGCCTATATTTTAAAAAAGACCAAAACGGTAGTAGATAAGTTTAAATATTTACTCATTTACTGATAGCGGTACTTTTTCTTATTTATCTCAGTTATATCTACTATATACTGTATTTTTCATAACAAAAGTTGTAGGTAGTTTATTACTCATGAAAACCGACCGGGTATAAAGAGGTATGTATATGATAGAAGTACTTCCCAAGTAAATTTAAATAAGTGTATGTATTTACATACTCAATATAAAGTATGCTAAAATGAATCCCAATACTTATCAAAGTTTAAAATGTCTGAAATTTCTCATATAAATTACTTTGGCCTGGTGAGAAGTAGTTTTGCAGTTTGTAGTTTTCTTTCTCCTAGAAATTGTCATAACATCATACAGTAAAGAGGGCGCATCTATAATCGGGAGTGTATGTTCGGATATTCTTTGTTTGACTAGATAAATATTATTTAGACATTACCTACGAAGATGAACGGTCAAATTGGCTATTGCAAATATTTGCATTTTTTTTAAGCTACACAAAAAGCAATTTTGCGGAAAATTCTTTCCACCAAGGCATTTTTTTCAAGTTTGGCGAACAAGAAAACATCACACAAAAACAGATCTAGTGAATATTGTATATGAGACAGCAATTTGTATCCTAATTCGAATTGGAGAGTGCGTTATTCTGCTGTCGCTTCTTATTTAGTTCGCCATAGAAACGTCTCAGTACGGTAGTCTAATACTGGCTAGTTATTGTTCTTCCTTTGTGTAAAGTGGTCAACAAGGAATCCAAATAATTGTGGCCATAATCGTATTGGTCGAAAAAATTGTTTTTACATTCTTTGAAACGCGCTCATCAGACACAGAAATCATTGTTTCAACCATGCTCCTTTTTCTGGAGCATAGAAATGTATCTGTGTTTCATCTTTGGTGACATTCTGATGTAAAACTTCTTTTAAATTTCATTCGAATTTAACCAAACAGTAATTCCAAATTGTAACACGACTTCGCATTTGCCCAACAGGAAGCAGACGCGGTACCCAACTTGCGGTTAAGTTTTTCATATTTAAACATTGTATACCCATTCGGTACAGATGTTTACCGCATTAGCAATCTGGCACACTTTCATTCGGTTGTACTTCTTTACAATGGCACTGATTTTCTTAATAATTTCTAGAGCAGTTAATATACATAGCGATCTTGGACGGTCAGCACCATCGATACCATACTGGAAAGCAGTGAGGTACTTACAAGTCATTCCATAGAAAGAAGCACATTAACCATAATACTTATATAACCTTTCTTTAGTGGCTTTTCCTCATGAAAATGCTTAATCAATACACAATTCTTTTCCCGTGACACAAATACAACAAAATTTACTTTAAATAATTGTAAAAGCTGTTCTGGTCAACAGATTTGAGCAAAATTTTGGCAGTATGCTTCTAAAACTTAACTGAACTCAACAACATACTTATAATCTCACAAATTTTAAAAAACCGCTCTGTCATCAGACTGCCCTTGTACATTTCTCCACATTTTTTTCTCTTTCTTAGGTATAGTTTTGATTTAGTTTTCTTAATTTTGAAAGAATTTGTACTTTTTTCTTAATTAGGATAGTTTTTATTACAAGAAACTAAACCAGACTAGTTTGTTGATACTTTGAAAGGATTCAAGATTTACTTTTGCCTCTTGAAACGAGACTATTTTTGAAAACTTTTATACCAACCACTTTTATCGATTTATGGACAAGACTTATTTTTAATATGTAAGCCTGTGTCTTTAGAGTCAATAATAAACCCTAAGGGCATAACTTGGTGATCTGTACGTCGAATTACTTTGTCATTTTGGGTTCTTCTTTTCGCTCTTCTACCACTGAGGAAACCTCGACAGACGAAACTTTTTACCTTATTTTTAGTTTTTTCCTTTTCTTCCTTTTCCTTTTACATTTATTTAATATGACACAGTCCAATGCTGGAAAAAAATATCAGAATTAAGTTATTATGGTATTCTTACTTTCCTTGATACCACAACTAGCGTAACAAACTCTCTAGATCATTTCGGCATCCGAGGTATGTCTCAGAATTAAAGAGAATGATTAGTTTTAAAGTGTTTAATTGAATGTATCCACAATTTTATATTATCTCCTTCAAAGTATGCTCCAGTGGAATGCACGCATCGTTTCCAGCGAATTCTCCATTACTGGTAACAATTCTGGAAGCCTTGTTCCGTTAGGCTGTTTAGAACTTGCATCGTGACACTTTGGATACTGTTTATTGTTCCGTAATGGGAACCTGGCACTGCAAAGCCAGACAGTGTATCACGCCTTTTATCGCGAAGTCCTTGAACGTTTGTGAAAAAGAGTTTTGCGTGTGCGACCTGACATTGCCAGCTTGTGGATCTTGCCCCACGATAATGCTTATGACACAGCTCATTGTCGGTTAGAGAACTTTTGGCACACTCGCTCTGCAATCCAGACATGCTGCATGTGATTATTTTCTTTTTCCAACATTTAAGCGAAAACTAAAAGCTTCCCTTACGAAACAATAATAGAATCCAAAGAATTACAACACAGGTTCTAAATTGTCTAACGGAACAAGACTTCAAGAATTGTCACCAAGAATGGAAAACTCGCTGGGGACACGGTCTACATTCCAAAGGAGCATACTTTGAAGGAGACAGTATTAAATGGCAGATAAACTCAATTACACACTTTAAAACTAATCATTCCAATTACGTCTGAGACATGCCTCGTACGTATGCACATCATTTCGCTATAGCTGTACTTTAAACTTTAAGTTGTTAATTTGTAAAAATCACAGGACTAAACAAACACATATTGTGCAAGGTTAAGTCTCTCATACATACTACACTACAATCCCTGGCAAGCGTAGCCAGCTATAAGTCCTCCATTTCAATGTGTACCATTATTTTACTTCGGAAGATAAATTCGTTGATTTTCACATAGCGTGCTAACTGACTGAATACCTCAATGTTTTGTTATGAAACGTTCCCACGGTTTTCTAAATGCAATTCCTTGTGTTAAAAATACATAGTGTAACTTATTTATAGGAAAAATAGCAAATTCATCTGTTATAGCAATATTAGTGTTCGTGCTAAGTACTTTTTCTCTTGTGTATGTATAGGAATGTAATGTATAGGAACCATTTAGCTTCTTACAAAATGTAATAATTATTTCTCGCAAAATTCACAGAGTATGTATTTTTGCTAATATTTTAAAATTTATACCAAAATATTACGTTAATATTAAAACTATTTACATCTTAACATAGGGAATATATTTAGAGGCTCTCTTTATACATGTGTTTTTATTACTATAGGTGTAGTTTTTGGAAGTTTTGAAATATGTGCAAGATTCAAAATTTATGATCATAGTGCATTGTTATATATACTATATAAATTGTTATTGTCGTTTCTATTATTATTGCTATTTGTGTCGTGTTTTATATGAATAATTTCCTTAATAGTAAATGTATTCGTTTCTCTAATATTTTTACATTTCGGAAATCGGATTTGTGTCCCACAATAATAGCATGTTTGGCTAAAACAGTAACATCATTATTAATTTGATTTATACTATACGTATACTCTCTTGTTATGATGTTGTGTTCGTTCGATACATACACCATGACAATCGCTGAAATAGGTCTTATAAACGGTGTGGGTTTGCTTGTCCGTGGGAATCAGCAGGTTGCTGTTTGAAAAATATTTTTTGAATTTTTATGTGCTATTTGAATATGATGCTTTTTACGCGTTTTAAATATTTTTTCTGAAAGAAAAGGGATGTAAGGAAGTGCAGTGAATTTGTTTTGTTTCAATATTACTGGTGTATTTATTACATTTTATAGTATTTTTATAATGATGATGAATGGTTTCTTTCATGTCTTCATTTGTTTTTAAATAACGTATCTTTTACTTAGAAATACAAACATCGGTCTATCAGATTAATAATTGTGCCATTCTTGTAATATAATGAAGTGCTGGATAGATAGTTTAGAAATTGATTCGTGCTTGTTGGTTTTCTGTACCACTTTAAATATACGTTTTCATATTGATCGTTCATGGCGGGTGTTGAACTTTCGTATAATGTTTTGCTCAGATTTTTTGGTATAGCAAAGATGCAATCATCAACTTGTCGCCATAACATGTTTCTTATCACATAGACACAAATTTGATATATTCAGTAGTAAATCAAAAGTCATTAATCTTTTATAAATCCACACAGCGCAACATTTTTTTAATACTTGAAATTCCAATGAATTACTAAACAAATAAGAAAGGAACAACTGAATAGGATTGAGAATTGTAACTGAATAGTTTTTAAAATTCTTGCAAAACCACGTAGTATGTGATTTTTGCAGGAAGTTATTGTTCTTTAATTTTGTAAAAAACTAAAGTTATTTGGATTTAAACCTGGAGAATTTCCAAGCTAATCCAGCGACGACAATTGTTTTGAGTTTAAATAATTTCCAATGGATTGCGTTATATAACATATTATCGTGCACAAATGCGTATGGGGTATATCATTTACTCTTGCAATTCATGGTAATAAATAATCTTTTAAAATATTTTGCCTCTGTGTCTGTAATGATCTATTATACAAGACGGTAGTTTTGCTTTTTTTTCGGTACATATTTCTTTATAATATTCGGAGTACCTTCTATTGTAGTAAGAAAGCTCCATTACTGACCGGATCTTTCAGTCTTGATTAAACACAATTTGGATAAACAAATATCACAAATTTTCCAAAATTACGTTTATAATTATATTTTTAATTATATTTTATTCTAGTGTTATTTAGTCTAAAGCTAACGAAGTTTCGTCATGCGTTCCGTAAACTTTATTGCTCTTTTACTGGACGCCTACATTTTAATCTGACCGCATCTAGGCAGTTTTGAAATATTCGGTGGGATATGTTTACACTGCAGTCCCTCACGATTTCGTGAATAACTCTGAAGGATACCATACAATTTTTGTTGCTATTTTTATAATTTCGCAATCATCTCAAACCGCGATAATTTCTTTCATCGCAATATTGTCGTAAAATACTCGTTTCAGAAATATTTTTGTTAATTAGATCGGCAATTTTTCTCGCTGTTTCACTGTAAATACTACATTTTTGTGCTATGATGAGCAGTCATGCTCTGATGGTCTCATCATCAAAGCATGACTGCTATAGCAAGCAACACCCCTTCTCAGGGCGCCACTGAAGGCGGCAGCAGACAGACTGCCGAAACGTCGGAATATAAAAGTTCAACGAACGATGGAAATACCCCAAACAAAAACTCTAGTTATTGTAAAAATATTTGGCTTTTTTCGTATACCGTTTTCTCAATATTTACTTTTCGTTTTACTTGTTCACCTTACTTCTCACGGATATAAGTTTATCTAGACTGTCATATGTTTGGCAAATATCTATTTTAATATCGTCCGGAACTACCAAGCTTAAGCCTTCTCTTTCTTTAAAATTTTCTTTCCTATATCTGTCCCCAAGGCAACGTTATTAAAGAAAGCGGCATGAATATTGAATTTCCGTATAACTTCAGAATAAATTTATGAATTTGTCTCGTTTTTGCAGCAATGAATAAAGTGTTTTTATAATACTGCATTTCACTGTAAAAGTCAAAATAGTGATAGAGTGAAAGAAACACCGGTGTCTTTTATTAGGGAGCTTTTCGTTTGATGTCGTACTTTGAGTCAATATTTCATAGTATTCTAGCGCCACCTATGACCTACATATGATACATTACAAAGGTTCTAAGGCATTGCGAACTGTATTATATTAAAAATTAAGCAAATTATATGGACTTTCATTGTTTGGAATACACAGAATATACGAATAAAGTGACACATACTCGTATAAACGAGGTTTAGTTATCGATGAATACAAAATAAGTTGGCAAACGGTTAATGTACAAGTTTTATCAAATAATATAACAACTACAACAGATGTAGTAACAAAGATGCCGTGCAACACCGTTCTACAGATTGCTCCGGTACTATTGATAGCAATATTTATGAGAAGGCATCGTGTCGAAGTGTTGCCTTTTCGTAAAGATAAATATATGTACGTGCCCGAGATTACTAAATCACAATGTGTGACGATGTTATCCTTATTTGTTGCAGATCAGCGACGTAGAGCCGTTCTAGTGGGAACTGGTACCAATAACTAACTTGCGGAGGGACGAAATGTGACAGATCGTGAAGTGGTGCGTGTTGTTGTGATGCTTCTCAGTGCCCCCTAGTGTTGAGCCCCCGGAGTGTGTAACCCCAACCCCGAGTTACCATGGCATCCCCCGCCAGCCCGTGTCTGTCAGTCACACTGATATTGGCATTTTTTCTCGTGCTCGTCTGCTCTAATCAAGGTTGGTATCGTATTATGAAATATGGATTCGACTCTCTGAGACACACGCAATATGTTCTCGGCTCCGGATTAAAAAATAAAATCCGCCTCGATCGTTGCGTGATTAAAGGCGGCTGAGAATACTATGAGAACGGCGCGGATTTTTTCCTTTTTGTTCGGCATAAAATTGCGAAGGTGATTGCCACGAAATTGCAATTTCTACTTGCTGCCTTTTTATTTAGTCTTTCTTGTAAATTTAATACTATGGCGTATACGTATAGTCTGAGAAAGCCCTGAAGCTATTTGAGTTTGCCGTATTTTATTGGTTTATACGGCGAACGCAATCGAAAATTACTTCTACGACCCAAATTACGTAAATATAAAATGCTAAACTTTTTCGTATTATGCTTCAAAAGTACTTACTTAATTCTGAAATAGAAACACAATATAAAATAAAACTTATAAATGCATATATGTAAAATAAGGAACCATAGTAGAAAAATCAATGGCTTTGTTCTAAAAAAATTGTAAAAAAATGGTTAGGCCCGCAACTGATAAATTTAGAGTACACTACCGTCCATATCTGTTCGGATATGCAAATAAACTTAAATTGCATTTTATTAATAGCGATTAAAATTAAAGTATAAAAGTAGTTCAAAGCAAAAATAAACAAAAACTTTTAAACCATTCCGTACATCAAAGAAACTACTTTTTGCTCGACAAACAGCTTTCACAATTCCTCTATTTGACATATCAGTCCATTCCTCTTGTAAAATGTTCCACAGGTGGCCTGCGGAGGTAGAGCATACTTTTCGGATCATCGTATCCAATTCATCCTATAACAGCGGAGTTTTGCGGCGCCCATGTCATTATTTGTAAAGTGCCATTATCGTTTTCTTCATCTAAGAAATGTTTACATATCACCGCTGAGTGTTTGGGGTCGTTGTCCTGCATGAATACAACATTTTTGCCAATTAGACGTTGCGCCAATGGTATTGGATTTCCTTGCAGTACTTTATACAACATTCTTTTCGCAAAATACCTTCGAGTTTCCTGTACTGGCGTAGGAAAAACAACCTCTTTCTTGCTTGACAATTGGCACTACACAATCTTCCAACATTCTTTGGCCTTTCGCTCTTTTAACAAAAACGCGCCTTGATTGTTCGAACACCTCAAACTTTGCCCCATCAGTCCATAGCATCGTTTTCCGACTATCTACTGTCCAATTTCTATGCGTTTCTGCCCACTATAGCGGTTCTTGACTGTTTCCCCGTCGAAGTAGGGTTTCTTTTTGTTGCGGGCGTGAAGATTTGTAGCTTTTAATCTTGTTTTCACTGTAGTAACAGACATTTTTCTTGCACGATCGTGATTCATTTCGGCGGTGATTTCTGGTGCTGTCAGTCTCTTATTTGACTTGCTCCGCAATTTTATATGCACATCGTCGGCGTGAGTTGAATTTCCCTGAACGTGCCCGATTTCTTAAACTGCCCGTGCGTTGATGCCTCCGAATCGATCACTAGCAGTCGATTTATTAACATGTATTTTTTTTTGACGCACTCAATAACGTTCTTGATGAAAAGCAACAATTACAGAGGGTTTTCCTAAACTTGTCCGTTCTCATCTCAGCATTTTAATAACTTTAGTTAGGTTCACGCAAAAAAATACGCTCTTAACACTTACGCACGCACAAGGAAAAAGTTATGTTTACAACATTTTACTGAGTGTCCGAACTAATACGGACGGTAGTGTACATCGACCATCACACAAATACCATTAGCAAACACCAACTTCCAACTGTTTAATCAAATTGATTTTTAGCCAACGTTTGCAGTGGAATATCCCGTGTGCTGGTCGTACTAGAATAAATGCATTGCGATCTCATTTCATGACAAACGCTAGATTGGACTCGTCCAATCTGGCTCAAACAAAACGACTTCTATCGTGTACATGTAAACATACGTTTGGTGTATGATTAAGATTGGATGAACTTTACTCATATGCCTTGTTAGTGCGCAGATTTTTACTATATCTGTATATATAATATATGTACTATATGTACTATATCTATAAAAATTGAAAATGCTTCTTCAACCTTACTCTATATTGCTATAACATGTAAAACGCTATAACATGTAGAAGTCTTCCCCAAATCTAATCCTTATTTAAAAGAGGAAACATAATAATAATACGGTTACTTAAAAAAAGTATTATTTGGGGAAAGTGGAATTATGTGAATTTCATGAAATTATAAGCTAGTTTTCAAGATTTAAATAATTTATTGGACTGAGTAGTTAACTACTTCTACCAGAAATTCCTTACCTCTGCCACATATTTTTTGGAACATTTGAGAATGAGATGGAAATATTAAATTCTGCATGTTACCATTTTGAAAACTTCAATCTTAAAAATTGTAACATCCCTATCCTGCAAAAGGAAGTGAAATTTTGGTTCTGATCGAAAGTATTGTATACGCCTCTGAGTGTTGTATTTATATTTTTAATGATGGTCTTATAATTTTTCTAATAGATTGCTAACAGTGTTGCATGGAATTTGCTATGAAACTAGCATAAAATTTGTTTGGGGAGTGCGGTTCTTCTAACTCATTTCAGTTTTTGGAATGTATGAGAAAGAGATTGTATAGTGTATCTTCACAAAGAATTGCTTTTGAGATACAAGAGAAGATTTAAGCTTGCCACCACTAATACGGCAATTAAGAAACTAACGAATGGGAAAAGGAAGAAGTGATCGACAGATGTAGTGGAAGTGATTTTTATAGTAACCATATTACAGTCGACATGTGTTGGTCAACAAAAGGTTGTGTAGTTGCATGTTAGAGTCGACACGTGGTGGTAAACAAAATGTTGTACAGTAGCCGCGTTAAAGTCGACATGTTGCTGTTAACCAAAGGTTGTAAAGTAGCCATGTTAGAGTTGGCACGTGGTGGCCAAGAACAGGTTGTACACTAGCCATGTTATAGTCAAATACACAGTATGTAAAAATTATAACATGAAAATTATGAATAAAGTTGTGAAACTAGAAGCAAGGTATGATTTTAATGCAGAGAAAAGTAATTTTATATATATTATGCAATTTAGATTACACTTTGTTTTTAAGAAAATGGCAAAAAATGTGAAATAATGAAATAATAGGAAACGTATGAACTTTGGCCTCACGTTGAAAACATATCTTCGATTTTTTGTAGAGATAATGCCTAATTTTGAAAGAAGTTTTCATGGCTTTACTTTTAGTACTCGGTGTACCATTAACATCCTACAAGGATAAGTTCTGTGTCAAAAAGAATCTCTTCTGAAGTGAGTGCTTGTTTCTGATATTTATCTAGAATTCGTATCAGATCGCTGGTGATAATTATTGATAAATCCTGATTTGTGAAAATTGGCTTCGATAGATATCGGTCAATTTAATTAATCGAAATTGAATTGAATAGGATCGAGGATATTTTGAGAACCCTACAGCAGATTTTATTTGCTCAGCTAGTTGTCTCAACTTCCATTCGATGTAGATGTCATCCAAATATGAAATTCTTCGAAGACTGTTTTCAAAGTTAGAAGCCCCTACGCAGGACGGTTAGGACTGCTTTTAAATACTAGAAGTGCTCTTTCAATATTCTCAACATTGTTTCAACAGTTTACCAAAAAATTACTTCTGAAGTGTGAAGTTGTTTCCCTGTCACTTATTTAGAATATGCGCCAGATCACTGATGGTAACTCTGTTCGTTGATAAATTTGCAATCTGACAACTTGCATTTGGTGCAGATGCAACCCAAACGTAAAATTCTTGGAAAACTTCTTTTTCAAAATGTTGGAAATGCCTCTACAGAACCTTTAGGACTGCTTCTAAATAGAATTCGTAATCTTTGAATATACTCAGCATTGCTTACAGACATTTTGTCTCCCAGATCTTTCTATTTCCAATTCCTCTTCTTCCTGTTGCCGTTTCATAATCCACCTCCGAATGAACAATGTAAAAGATGTATTAGCTCTTTTATTTGGATCCCAAAATTGCGCCGCAGTAGTTTCAGAACTATAAATTTTTCCACCAGCAAAATTCTTATTTGCAATAGCCAGCGATCCATTTTTAAGCGTAATAGTTGACATATTCACGTGAAATCTAAAAATATGTGTAATTATGTAGGATGAGAATCATATATAAGTTGTTTTAATAAAATTACTCTTTGAACTGTTCAACCCCTTCATCAATCTAGGATGACATCTAACAAGATGAAGTAAAATACAATAGCTGAGCAGATTAGCCCTTTTCAAATACCAATATGGCATACACTTTTGAACTGCAACCAGACTCAATTAAAGTTATTATCTACTCTCTAAAAATGAAAAGTTTTGAATATTTGACATTTTTTGTTCTTAATTCTTTTTCTATATCAAACAAATGTATACCTGAATATATCTGGCCTAAGTTTATGGACACATTCACACAGTAGTAGAAAGCCAATAAAAACGCAACGAGGAAGTAAGGAATTTAGCCTCAAGTAAATATTGGATTGCTTTTCAAAATTAAAAAAGGGTAACCGTAAAGCGTCTTTTTTTATTTTGTTTTTGTTTTATTTTTACATATTCTTTAATTTAAAGCACGATGGCTCATGAATGTAGAGAAGCATAGTTCGTAATATTTATATTAATTATCAAGAAAAAATCACTGTTAATAATAATTCGAGTGTTGAGAAAACAGCCGACACTCCAATAACATTCCCATTTTTATACTGCTCCTACGAGCAATGCACAGTATATACATTCACTCTGAATTCCATTATTCACTACTTGTTGATATGATCACTGTTGTTATAATTAAAATATGCTCTGTATATGTGATTTGTTCCGACATTTACTTCGATATAATTTTAGTAACACACCATTCGTATCTCAACTACAAGATGCATGTGTATGAGAAGTAGTATAAGCGGACTGCAGACACGCAAAATAGACTGTAGCTTTCATGTGCGGAATACAATAAGAAAGAGGGTGTACACTAATCCAGACTCGTAACGTAAACCTTCTCAGCATGCTTCGTGGGCGAGGATCATGATAAAATGCGAATTGTTTCGCTCATAGGTGCTAAGATAAGACCCGATATTTAGTTTCTTGTCACGAGTATACATAAGCAATTGCCCGTTGTGCGCCAGTATTTCTTTCTGTTGACATAAGCAGTTCCCACGTAAAACAGAACAGTTCTCTCTGTATATACAAACACTTAGGTATTAAACGTAATGCGACTATATCTATTTCCATTATTAGCCTGTATACAGGTGCTTTCTCTTAATGGGGCGGTATAACGTATGCATTTTCTGTTGTAAATATATGAATCGGCGCTATAGGTTTTGTATATAGAATTGAGTAAGTTAATGTTGATGAAAAAAATGTTGATAAACTTTGGCATAAAATATTTTTAAATGAAACTATCTTCAGTGAAAAAGCAGTAGTTGTATTTCAATTTTCGTTTCATATACCATTGTGCGTGACATGAATAGATTTGCGAGATCTATGGGAAAATGATGTACGGTTTTTGTATGAACATCTAAGTGCAGATATAAATTTCATTGATGCTGTGAATGAAACAAAAAAAAAATTGTTTCAATTCGAAGGTAGTATTCCAGAACACATGAGAATTCGTCGGTAATGCAAAGTTTATGGAAAAATAAAATATACTCTTATTTTTTTGACAAAATACACCTTTGCTAAGGTAATTCAGTTCTCAACGCAGCGCGGGTGCACATATTTTCATTATTGATATGATTAATTGTTTTTGGGATATTGTAAATTCTAGGTTTAAAGAGAGGCAATTTTTATTCCAACAATATAGTACGTACTTAAAGTTGTTGTTTGGGCTATTTACATCGTCTAGTGAAACTGATATAGTCCGACATTTTGGCAATGTTTTTTCTACTGTCATCGTGAAAATGGCCATAAAAAGGCTGTTACCTGCAAAATTCATCATTCGCCCAATGATTTTGTCTGACGTATTTGTCTTCCCTATTCCTTTTGTTAGTGAAACTCCTTCCTGTGTGGATGGAACTCGATTTGTTTTTCTCGAATTTCGTACTCCTATGGACTTGACCGCTAAGTTAATAGGCAGCAGACACAGTGCCGAAAGGTCGGACTATGTAAGTTCAGTAAACAATGGAAATGGCCCAAATAACAATTTTAATTATAATCCATAACAGATAATATCACGTCAAGACTATAGTGCTTACTAAAAACAAAATCTCATTGACAATATACCTAACGAAAGTTAAAAAATAATTTGAATTGGCGACTCTAGTTTTGGTGTACCTTACTTCAGCCGCGTGGGAAGATAAAACCAACAAAATTCTGGTTATTGTGGTTTTTGAATACCACTGCTGGTAAAATATTTTTCAAATTTACCTAAACTAGTGCAAGCAACGGTGTGAACATGCAGTTACCATAAAGAACTCGCAATTTCTTGCCACTTTCTGTTAAATATCGATCAAGCTGTCTCCAAATTTTTTCTATTCTGAATTTTACGGATTGGAAAGCTCTTTGCATAAAACTTCCTAACGTTTGAAGCATTACAAGGGAAAGGCTATCGATTAGTTATATTTCCGCGTATTCATCAAATATGTATTCTACTTTCAAGTATCTGAAACAAGTCACACCTTAAGAACAGAATATCTTGACAGAGGTGTATTTTATCGCAAAATGTAGGAGGATTATACTACTTACATAAATCTTACACTCTTCAAACTCTTTTCGTATGTTCTGATACATCCTGTACAATTTTCGTTTTACGAATGGACAAAAAGATATATACGAAATGCTATTCAACGAATTGTAGAAGAAGTATTACATAAGTATAAGCTAATAAAGTAGCGGATAGAACGTTAGTTAGTCAAATCTTTATAACATGCTACATTACTTATATTACATCAAATAATTACACGATAAATGAGGGCCCCCAAACAGCATAAACTCTAAGTGAAATTTGTTGTCTCCTACACGTTATGTGGTTTTATATAATGTTGGTGTGTAGAGAAACAATGATCGAGAAAAGAATGTATTAGGATTTATAACCTCCAATTTATCTCTACGAGGGATTTTTACACACTAAGGTACTTAATAATAACGAGTATTAATAAAGTTTAGCCAATTTTTTACTTTCTCCTACTAAGAGAAAGTATTGAAATCGCGCAAAATTTTCGACTTTGAATATTCACTAGAAATGCGGTTTTTAGGATATTTGAATTTTTTAAATATTTTAGGGAATGGCTCCAAAAATTTTCTTGAGCGTAGGTATATTCACCGCATCTTGCAAGTGCCACAACATGCGATCTATATATTTCAGTCAATTTTGTCAAATAAAAGCAATACAATTGACAACTTTTTTTTTGATTTAACCTAACCTTTTGATATATAGAAGTAACTGAATTTGCAATCTCTATTTGAAAAAAGATTCTTGTTGACTTGCCTTCTTTTTGGCATTTTAATTTGTGTGTTCTTTGAAGTTTGTTTTACTGCCGTGATGCTGCTGGTGTTTCTTTTTTTGCATTTGTTTTGATTCTGTAGTCCTTTCTGGAGTAGTAAGTGCGTGATTTTTTGAATTTTTTATTTTAAATATTGACTGTCCCTTTCATTTGCTATTCCAGTCTTGACCTGATGACGTGTAAATGTGCACGATACCGGTAGCTATTGATTAATTTAATAGTTCCTATGTTTTGATATAAACTGACAACCGAATCAGCAACGTTTCTTTAAAATATTTGTAATTGTATGCAAACATATTGTTGCGGGATCTTTAAAAATCTAGAAACTTAACGGTGTGCTATTCCGATAACCCTTTTCAGAAACAAAGTGCTAAAGAACAAAATCCACATTTGGACGAATTTTATGCTTTTTCAATTTCACTTACCATTCTTTCTTGATCAATCATTTATTTCGTTAGATTTGTCCAACGTAAAGTTTAAGTATATTCCTACTCTTCAAGTGAGTTGTATTCTTTTTATGGAGATCTAAGAACTATTCACAGGTATAGCAGTAAACTCCACTCACACAAATTAATTAATTATGGTGAACGCAGCGTTTCGAGAGCACGTGCGCTCCCATTGTCAACCGTGTTACCGACTGAAAATAAAAACTGTATTACACATGCAAATTATTTTCTACGCAGGCTCTAAAATTTCTAAACCATATGACTATTTAAAATCTACTAGGTGGCCTCATGCCTTTTACGGGAAAGGATGGACCGAAAGCGAACCGTATCTTTAACAGAGCCTAGGTAATAAATCCATCAAACTCGAGTTTGCAATTGGGGGTGGTTCTCTGTTGAATAAGTTTCCGTTCTTTTTCATATATACCGACACTACTTAAAAACGTGAACTCGTATAGAGAATTAGACGCGTACGAAACGGTATATATGAAAAAGAACGGAAACTTATTGATCAGAGAACCACCCCCAATTGCACACTCGAGTTTGATGGATTTATTACCATAGGCTCTGTTAAAGATACGGTTCGCTTTCGGTCCATCCTTTCCCGTAAAAGGCATGAGGCCACCTAGTAGATTTTAAATAGTCATATGGTTTAAAAATTTTAGAGCCTGCGTAGAAAATAATTTGCATATGCGATACAGTTTTTACTTTCAGTCGGTAACACGGTTGACAATGGGAGCCCACGTGCTCTCGAAACGCTGCGTTCACTATAATTAATTAATTTGTGTGAGTGGAGTTTACTGCTATACCTGTGAATTGTACATCCACACAGTCCTTGCAATCGTAATCTAAGAACTAGGTTGTTAAACATCATAGAGCTCGCTTATTAAAGAAACGATTTTGGTTCTCTAGTGCCAAATAAAAAAGAATTTAATATTTCTATGAAAATAAATAGCAATTATCCATTCACTTCATTCAAATCATAAAACGTGTTAACCAAAGAATACAAAAAATAATAAATAATTTAAGGGAACCGCCCACAGATAACAAACATAAAATATTCCAGTTTACCTTTAATACGCACAAAAGGAACAAATGGAGGAAAGATGTTCCTTAACAATAAAGAAGTTCGTACATGAAAAAATTGAAGAAGTGAAAATGTTTACAAGAATTGGTAGTTCAAGCCATTAAATTTAAAATAAACCTGAGGGAGAGTAACGGTTCATTAAACATTTTTGGCATCATTTCTAGGTTAGAACTTCGTATACTTCAAATTTCAAGTAATATACAAGGGACTTTACATCATAATTACAGCCGGTAAAAGTAAAATTTCTGATATTTTTTAGCGTTGGTTTCAATATTCTCTGCGAGCTGTACTCCTCAATATTTATACGAAAATATGTAGCTAATTGAATTCCCATAGCAACATATTAACATATAGTGGGTGTCCCAAAAATCTGTTTCAATTTGTTGTATTCGCTGCGCAAGCACAGTCGTTGAATAGACAGTAGGGGTGTGCCAATTATTAGCCCGGTTCTTAGGAATTTAGTAGCCATGGAACATTTTGCGGTACTGCGTGTACGAGTTTTACAAAAACCTCTCAGATGACGCACATGTTTACCTTAATGACCATGTAAACAGGCAGACCTGCCGTTATTGGAGCTCAAATCCAGCATAGAAGTATGAGAGGCCACTTCACTTGCCACAGGTTACTGTTTGGGTTGCAATATCGGCACAAGGAATTATCGGTACTTTTCTTAAGATAACAGAGGTCGTACAGTGACCGTAAATTCCGAGCGTTATGTGGAGGTGATTAACAACGTTTTTACGCCATCCTGACAAGATTTTAACGAATTTAATCGGAACGCTTGGTTCCAACAAGATGGAGTGACATCTCACACACCTAACGTGTTCTCACCAGTTGTTTGTGAAATTTTCACTGGAAGATTGCGGTGATATAAACTAGCCGGCACGTGACCCCCACTTGACACTAATGGATTTTTCTTATGGAGCTACCTTAAATCAAAGGTATGCGGTAACATTCCTCACTCTCTGAATGAATTGATAGAGAATATTCGAAGAAAAATGACGGCTACCACGTAGAATATGTACCGAGCACTTCTTGAAAGTTTTACCCCAAGTTTAGAAGAGTGATAGCAACGGAAGACATTTAGCAAAGATAGTTTTTAAAAAATAAATTTCCTAAGCCTTAATAAAAAATAAACATGTACTCATTAAACCTGGCCACTGTTTTATTATATTCTTTATGGAACATATATTACGCAGAATATCAAACCGTTTTATACCAGCATTTCATTTGGTAATATTATGTTTGAAATACTTCCTTTGGTGTCGTTGAAAAATGCAATAGTTTCGAAATAACCTCTTCTACTTTTCTATATTTTGTTTGGGAAGTCACGTTAATACAATTTCCTTCTTTATTCTCTTTTACAAAATTTAGTAAAGAGCCAGTAAATAAGCCACCCTACTTTGTCCTCTTATTCCGTACACCTCAATGTCAGCAAAACTAATAAAGTCTATTAGATTTATGTCGTTCAATATTTTAAGGCCACGGTCGCCGTCACGGCTTATTTAAGAGAGGGTTACCGACAATAGACAGATAGAAGGCGATCGGCACTGTAACGCAATTTATTTCTCAATATCCTTTTCGTGGAACAAGGAAATTTGCTATTTTTAGAAATATCATTGAAAACCATAAATAGATACAAATTAAATGCTGAGATTAACGTGATATTTAATACCATATGCCATGTGCAAGGAAAATTGATTTATTGGCTGACGTGTATTACAACATAATATTACATCAATCCATTAATTTCCCTTGATCTTTGTTAAATGACACCCGTAGGTGTTTATTCGTTGCAGCATCATTGGAAGAAATTATTAGATAATCTCACGCAATTGCTATAATTGATATAAAACAGTTATTTTTGATGATTGAATCAATCAATTTATGTTATAGAGAAATTGTTGGAGGTAGCCGTGTGTTATTAACGACAGCTGTAGCTATCGAATTACTGGAAATAAACGGGATTGTTGACATAGTTCGTGTCTTTAATAGACTAAAATTGGAAAGGCAAGATGACAAGTCGAGACAAGCGACATTTTTCTTTCGTCCAGAAGCAATTGCTATAAACAAAAATGTTCATATCGTTAAAAGAATAATTAAAATTCCTTTGCAATAATAAAAGCTCGACGATGAACGTATAAAACTCGGATCGTAAAACTAAATGGAAATAGTAGTAGTGAGGCACGGAAATTCAAAAAGCATTTTTCCATCGAATTAGCGCGCTGCTCTACGAATGTATGTCAACTAGGAACGATATGGTAATTATGAAATACCGGGTTGACGTGACCTAGATACCGCGAATTCCTTACATAAGTTTGCAAAAACTTCAAATGTTCCTTTAATTGCGGCGAAGATATTGAGATTCAAGAAAAAGCTCCATCCAGTACGGTATTTCAGGGGAATGGCAGTCATTAAGTAAAATCGATAGTATACGTAATAGGTACGAACAAACGGATGATTTAAAAAGGAAGCTAAGCGTGAGATATAAAATAACGATATCGTATTAAATAATATGGTTATGTACGAAATGTTTGTTACGAATGGCTCGATTTATATTGACTGAATTACTAATTAGTATCACAGCAGTATAACTTTACGCTTTGGCTGCGATATTAACGAGAATTGTTTGATAATTTCAATCTATTCTACAATATTTTATTTCCAGATATAAATTATATAGACTATACAAATATTGATGTAATAGTCCCTTTATCTATTGTATATTCAGCTCTTCTGACCTTCTAACTAAATAATTACATAACCTTGTATTTCAGCATTTACATCGAATCACTGTTTTATCTAATTATTAAATAACATTTAGTTGAATATTATGTTTATTACAACAGAAAAGTGACGAAATTTGTCTGGTTGATTATAGAGAATGCAAAGAAGAGATGGGTTTACATGTACAGTCTGTAATGTAACAGCGTGTGGGTCTTTACTTCAAAACATATTTAATAGAATCAAACGAGGATCTGTAGTAAGTAGACAATAATATCCCCTTCCATGTATTGTAACGAAATTAGTAAACGTTTTCTAATATTAATGATGTGAAATTCTCTCGTCTCCGAACTGTATTTCTCTATACGCAGGTTCAAAAATGAATATGGCAGCTGCTGCTAGATACATGCGGAGGAGATAATCTTTTGTTAAGAAATGGGTACAACGTTACGGTAGTACAATACCAGTTAGACTTACAGAAACGAAACTTTTTGCGAACCATAGTCAAGATAACGTCGTTGAACAATTCACTGAATATACGTATTTAACACTGTATCCAACGTAGGCGAAATTGGTTAGAAATAGAATACAATTTTTCATAATTACAACTACACAACGATTAAAAGACTTTTAAATACAGTAGTAAAGTGCAAACCTAAAATCTCCCAGAATATCAAATTCATCGATGACTGATATGGGTATGCGAAAATGTCTGTAGAGATTGGATATGGGTCCCTAGAAACAAAGCATGTTGTAGAGTACCGCTAAACATTTGGAAAAGATTCAAACTTGGGGTTGCTGCAATATTCTGGTTTTGGATCGTTACACTTATTTACCAAAGATCCACGCAAAAATTGTAGAAAGCTGCAGAAATTTTTTACTGGAGTCTAGAAACGTTGAATTGGCAGTCTACAGCGACTTGGATACTACAAGAAGGTAACAATCTACTAATATGAGTAATAGCATATGGTATTAATGGGCTAGAATATCGTTCATAGTCGTCAGATGCTAATCCAACTGAGAACGTGTGGGCCTACATGAGGACCAAACTTAAAAGAACACGTTTATATAAATAGTATAAAGCAATTGTCTTTTCAGATTCGAGCAAATTTAAATTTGGTGATGCTTAAGTCAATAATATGTTCAAAAATTGTTAGAAAATATGAGCGAGAAGGTGTCAATTTATACTTGGTAACCAATACTAGGTAAACTCACGATAGAGTTTAAAATGTATTTTTAAGAAGAAATATATAAATAAATTATTGCAGCGTACATCCATTACCAATAATGCAAGCTCTTGTGCTGCAGAGAAAACATATTTATATGCCTCTTCTGGGATATACAAGTCAAGTAACAATTAGTTTTGCACAATGCTCAATAAGTAAAAAATTGAGCTGGTTCTGTAAATACGATCTCATTGGCCGCATATACGTATTACTGTATTATAAATAGTTAATTCTGCAAATTATAACTTACTCGTATTTTATTCACAAAAAATAAACTCGAACAAAATATATAATTTATGTCTACTTACAATTAGTACTGCCCCCTTTTGTATACGTAAATATGTGTGTTATGTGTGTTCTTCTTTAATACTTCAAATTGTGAAAATACTCTTCGCACCAGCGAATGGATTGTTAACACTTTTATTTAAAACTGATGCTTCGCACTGAAGAAAAAATGTCGAATGTCAAACTTTGTTTACGATATCCATTTTGTTTTCTACACATCGACAGGATTACCAATCCAGAGTCATGCATATTTTATAACGGTAACATTGTTTACTTTGGTATTTTCAAGCCGTTATACATTTCCACATTTTATAAAATTTCCAATCCGTGTCGTATACTATCCTATTGCCATATTACACTTACCTTATTTTTTTTAAATAAATTACATCGTTCAGTATACCAAATGTATGGTGAATATGTGTTTGTTAGGTGGGAATTTTCTATAACGGAAATAAGTAAACGGAATCATAAACAATAGGGTAATATATGGTACATACAATATAGCTGTATATTATGCACACACTGCCTAATATCATATGGAGTGGCAGTGTTATCATTCTTTTAATGAATGGTAACCACATGATCTTATTGATGGTATTGATTAGTATTGAATATATTTTTTGCCGTTCACCCATTCTTTACTTTGTTGCTTGACTCATATGGTGAATATCAGAATTAAAGAAGAAGAAGTCTTATAATCAAAGATGTGCCGAATTTAAGTATGACTCAGACGCTGCATCACTGTAATAGACATTCCGTAGATATATAAAAACTAGTTAGACCGCTTACTTATTAACGTATACGCAACATACTCCAAATTCGTAGAAGTAAAATACAAATATCTGGCCATCTATTCGATGTATTGAGATATCGGTGGTGTGGCGTCTGAATCATACTTAAATTCGGCACATCTTTGCTTACAATATTTACTTACCATACTACAGGTTTAGAAATCGATGTAAACAAATTTGAGGCGTTAGTTAAACTTGACTACAAGTTTTAATTTCTAATTTTACATCATGTAAATCTGTATCTACCTCGCATTCAGAAAGTTCATCTCATATGTATTACCTAACCATTATTACTGCTTTAAGTACCTTTGGAGCAAGATTACATTAGGGTTAAGTTTACAAAATCTTATGAAATATATTGATGCAGTTTTCACAACAAACGCGTTGATTTTGAGTTTAAGGCAATATATCTAGCTATTTTAAACTATTTAACTTTTCTTAAATAATCCTTCAGAACACTTACGTACTTATTATTTATTATGCTTATAGATAATACATCTGGTGCAAAATGCCACTTGAAATTTAGACCTCATACACTTCTTACAAACTCAGCAGAGTAATGGTAATAAAATTAACATACCACAAGATAATATTTAGAAGAAGCAACAAGCACATTTTGTTTACTGTGGTCATTATCAAGACAGACGACAGATATAAGATGCCACGTAACAACATGTACTTGCTGCATGGTAACCTGTTTTGGCGTAAAATATATTTATTTAAATTAAAAATTTATTTTCATAGAATAGGAAATCGCTTACCTTCGATGATAAGAGGTACTAAAAACATTATTAATAACTGCTCTTAAGTAAGAGTTTAATTCACAGCAATTTGAAACTTAAAATATAAAGTTCCAACGGTACTATTCAAACTTCACAAACCGGGTAATTCCATGAGAGCTATAGCTTCTTGTACTGATTCCTCAACGAACAAATTGTTCAAATGGCTAGTCAACGAATACAAGAACTTACTCCATAAAGTAGTAGCTGAAGTGTAGAAGGTACCTCACAATTTGTAAACAAAATTAAGAGCACTGAACTGATAGAAAGGAAACTTCTAGTATTGTTCGGCGTTTATTAATATTTGCACAGCGCACAAATTCCCGAAAGTATGATCTATCTGCTTGAGTTTTTAAAACAAAATAATGTGAAGCATGCGAGGATTTGTGTATGTCTCACAATTACTTTTGAACTGACGAAAAATGGTTTGAACTGATGCAGGACATGCGATGGAAAATTCAATGTCCCATTTCATTGTGAATCTATACACGAGGAAATTTGAATCCAACATGAAAAAGAAATCAAATATTTTCGGAGAATTTAGCTGAGGTACAGGGATGGCATTTAATACAAGTAAAGGGAACATCCAAGTTTTAACTCAATTCTAAATTTATTACTATTAAGTTTACGACAGAAGAAGTAAATAACTGGGTTTCGTTTCTACATATATAAGTCATAGGTAAATATCTATAGAAAAGAAATCAATTCCAATAGATTTATTAAGGCCAATTCATGCCATTACAAACAACAAAAAATGTTTGTCATCAATTTAGTAGACGTGTTAGATTTACGCTAAATGACAGGAAGTACGAGAATGAATTAAACTATGCCAGAGGTGTAATAGTGTATAATGGTTCATCTTACACGCATGTTAATTGTATTTTAAAGTAAGTCCAATATAAGTAATGCGTCAGAAATTCCACGTCCTTGATTCCGGCACATACCTATAGTAAGAAATTGATAAAGCTATCTTTGCACTTAGTAATAACATTTTCCATCAACAACATATGGACGTGCGCTTCGTGTCAGATAGCACCACGAAAGAGCTCATAGGCATCCTAAAGATAAACATGATATAAAGCTAAGATTTGGAATTTACTAAATTGCATGTAGTAGTTGTGATAAAATTTAAATTGGAGAAACAAAGGCGAACATCGGAACGAGGTTTAAAGAACACTAAGGGCACTATCGTCTTGATAAACCGGAGCTACTTACCTAGCACAGCAGAGCATATTGTAAAATGCGTATAAAACATCAAATTAAAAAGACCCTGAATTGCGTATAAATGTAAATTCTTCTCGAGAATTAGACACATACGAAACAATATTCATAAGAAGGAACAAAAAAATGCTTAACAAAAAACTAACCCCAATTACATATTCGAGCTTAATAGATTTATTACGGGAGTACATACATATATGCTTATTACAAAATGCGAATATTTTTCTGTTTTCCATTTCGAAGAGATATAGATATAGTTGTAACCACCAAATAGGTTAGGTAGCTTAAGAATTGTTAATGCTTGCATAGGAAATCTGTAATTCTTACATTCATTCGGTAATTCGGTTGAGGATGGAAATTTACATGTTCTCGAAACACTGTGTTCCGAATAGATAACTAACTTGTAATTAAAGTGATTTTAAATACTTGTCTAGATGGTATTATTACTTAATAAGTAAGATCACTATTTCACATTGTTCTAGTTGAAAAGAGACTGGAACACTCTACTGAGGTAGCATTGGCAGTTTGAAATGTCAACGTATCGTCGTTAGTTCTCGAGGCATATAACTTTAAATGTACGGTACCATAAAAAGCTCTGTATAGCGTAAGCTGTACTAAATGCCACTAGGATTTGCAAGGGCATCTGTAGCAATTTTAAGAACTACATGTGCGTGTTATACCTTCAATTGCTATACTGTATATAATTTCCTATTTTCGGTGGCCAACTCCTGAAATATGTATGTATAACAATAATAACAACAATAGTGTGCGATTTACTAGCATAAAATACGTAAATATAATAAAGTACATATAAAGGTAAACGTAAAAGATAAACGTATATAGAAACGAGCCAATGGGTTCAGGATGTGCAACTTAGGAATAAGCGCTTGCTCTTTCTCCCAAACGTGAAGATTGCCTACATAATAATGATATGACTATTGCTGTAACGACTTAAATAAAAATAAAAGAAAGAATGAGAAATAAATAAATAAAAGAAAAGAAATGTTAAGGAAGAAGAATTCATCAAAAGTAATATAAATATCTTTTGGAATGAACTAATGGCACACTTAGTTAAATCAGATATGGATGCGACCTTCCTCATTTTAAATGCAGCAAATGGGTTCTTTCAGTAATCCTTTTAACATTCAGTGATGTGGTACATTTTAGACCTTGAGCATACAATGTCTGAAAAATGCGAGTCTTCCTTAAAACAATACTACTGTCAAAAAGCAAATGAAAAATACTGACATAAAAAATTCTTATGATGGATTTTTTCAAATTGGTTCATTATTAATCTGATTTGTGAAAATTGCATATATACATACGAGGCCGGATTCTCATGCCCCATCCGTCACCTACATCTAATTGGTTGGTTGATTAATATTTTTGACATTTAGTTAACTGGCATTTGTAGATTATATCTACATAATATCAAGATTGTATTTCAAAGTATTCTTGTCCTGTGGCTATTCTTGGATTGTGTGCAGTGATTGTTTATAGAAATGGATCCTGTAGAACAAAGATACGTAATACAATACCACCAGAAAATGGGCATGACGCCAATTCAAATTCATAAAGACATTATGGCAACTATTGGTAAGTCTGCAGTTTCTTATGATATAGTCAAACGCTGCTGTCGAGATTTTCAATGCGGAAGAACATCATGTGAAAACCAAATGCCGATGATCCTCCCATAATGGTAACAACAGCTAAAAAAATTAAAAAGGTACGCGATATCGTACTCCAAGACCGGCGAGTGCGCATCAGGGACATTGTGGAAGATACTGGCATCATATCGTCTAGTGCACAACATACTGACTAAAAAATTAGATATGAAAAAGATGAATGCAAGATAGGTGCACCGAATGTTAACCATTGATCAAAAAAGAGGTAGAGTGTTGATTTGAACGCATCTTTTGGAAAGGTACCAAGTAAACAGAAAGATCTTTCTTAGTCGGAAAGTGACCATGGTTGAGTTATGGATGTACGACTATGATCCTGAGACCAAAGTGCAAAGTAGAGAGTGCTAACATCACGGTTCTCCTCCCCCACGCAAATTTGTGGTCGCGTCATCTGCTGGAAACACTGTTGTGTTGCTATGTGCGTTCTGATGGTCAAGGAATCATCCTGACTGACTATTTGCAAAAGGGGCAGACCATTGCAGGGGCCACTGTAGTTTTACTGTAAGGGGGTCAGGGGTACAGCATAGAGATCCACCCTCTTACATAGAACTATTCTGTAGACTATTAGTTGGTTAAATTGTAATTGTATGTTAACACATAAGAATATGTTATTTTTCATATCAAATTTCCACACGTTTTTGATTCTTTTCAAGTCTTTGCTGCTTATTACTTGTTACCTAATTTCTAATATAAGCATATTTATATATGACAAGCAGCTTTACTGCCTCGGTTCTTAATTATACAAGACACTATGAAAAGCATTTCTGTGCAACGCAGTATTATGTATGTGCTAATGGAACTTGGTTATTCATCGAATAGGTTCTGCAAACCCTTTTATAGCTCACTCTATGTATAGAAATTTACTCGTAAATCTTTGTATCGGCAAACGTAACATTTAATGAAACCAATAAAGTGTAGGGAATCAATTATTTACGGTGTCCAAAGGAAATAAATTTCAAAATATTTCCATTTTTGCGTGCGTACAGCGCCAATGAGGATACACCATATCGTGGCTGAATGCATTCCTGATAGATACCGCCGGGCTATGAGAGTGCGCGTCGTGTTTCGGTAGTAATTTAACGAAACCCATTGAAATTGTCATAATACAGAACGACGTCGAATATCGAGCACCGTTTTCAGCGTATTTACGACTGTACGATAAATTAGCAGAAATGAATTGATAACAATAAATCAAACGGTAACAATGGAAAATGAAGCATGAGCGCATATGAAAGGTATGCGCAGCAGGTATGTAGAACCGTAGGTACTTTATCGTGTGTGTGCATACAAAACGGGAGATGCGGAGATACGAAATTAAATACGAATTTTGGTCTAATTGAAATTTCCCTAATGGTATTCCTCTGTAAACATTTACGCCGCGTATTCTATGGGGGGTCATCTGTCACTTATAGGAGGACCCAGAAACACAGAGAAGGCGGAACTGCGATGCACATTTATTTATGGGCGGATGGGCCCGGTTGTCCTGTGGGAAGAACGCACTGGAGGGACATATGTGAAACTCTAAAACGTACTTCGTACCAAACAAAGCGAAAAAATAAGCGCCGCTGTATACAGTGCTTCACATTGCAGCTCATTCCTGTTTGTTTTGCTTGCATGTATTATATTGGATTTAAAACCGCCATAGTATCTATGATATTTTAAAGCCATCGGTTGATGTATTGGATAGTACACTAACGAAACTTGTATTTCATACCAAATAAAGGCTGCGTAAGGCACAATCACTTGAAAATAAATAAATAAAATAAAAGTTGTATATAACGAAAATAAAAACAAAACAACTTCTACGAAACAAATTTTTAAACGATCTAGTAAAATGTTTAAATGTTTAATCAAACTGTACTATACATTAGAATTTACCAAACACGTCACTACATTTTTTAACCATTTGGAATGTTTCCAATATTTTGCTTTAATTTTCAGTTCTGCAGTGTAGAAATTTCGAATCCTTGTTTAATAATCGGTTATTTTTCAATGTCAATACAAGCTTCTGCGGTGTGTGATCTCTCACTATCAACTTCGCTGATTAGCTCTGAAGAGTATTTATTTCTTTAGATACGCTATTATTAACTGTGCTGGCTTCTTTTAAAAGAAAGTTCGTTTCGTTTTGTGGTATTCTTTTATGCAATTTAATCATATGAGAAATCTGTGACTTCCGAAATCAATATTTTTTCAGATAATTCTTTTACATTATTTCATGTATATATATATCAATGGAAATCATGGAAAAGAATTATATATATATATATAAGGGAACAAACATTCTGGATTTAACAGCTGTTTGTTTTCTGTTAGTGTATGTACGTGCTTATATGTAATCATAAAACCATATCCACACTAGAGGAACTAGGATTGTTTCGTGTGGATAGATTCGTTGATCGCAACTGCTTGATAGCCACAATAAACACAAGCTGTAGATCAAGTATGGGCAACCTTTGACATGCTGCGGGTCAAACTTTAGTGCGCAAATACGTTCTCGGGTCGCGTTTAAACCCCATATCACTCGATCTCCCTCATTTGGAGTGATTATAAGTAAGTAGTGTAATATTTTTTTTAATTGGGTTTTTCAAAATATCTCGCGGTCCGGTGGTGGTGTAGATGGTATGTGTGTACTGAAGGCATGCGAACATGATCTGAGTCAAACTTACGTGGAAGTTGGAAGTTGCTGAAATAGCAATACAAATGAATCACGAATTTACTTTACACTGGCACAGTAGTCGCTATCTACTGTAAGAATTAAAAAAACATACCAGAACGGGTTAATATTTATGATATTTGAACAGTCATGGTATTGATATGAAGAAATTAGGGTAACATATATAGTATCGGTGATGTTTGTTAAAGTTTTGGCAATTGTTTCCTAAAAGGATATTGATTCAGCTGAAATAGATTTTAGGTATAACCGCATCGTACAAGGCAAACAAAGGTATGGTTATATATGGACTCTTTTATTACTGGCTACAAATATGTACATAGAAATTTACAGGAGGTGCATATATCGAAAACGCCTTTTTAGCGCATTACTTGCTTTGGACACATCCTGTGTAAATGTGATATTCTTACAAAGACGTGGTAATATCTCTATTATATAGAAAATATTCAGCTTTTCTAGATAATTGAATACTAATCATAAATTATACCCAACATTCGTAACAGCAACACCTGGAAGTATTAAAAGTCAAAAATGCAACATCGCTTACAAAATGAACAAAAACTTGAGTAAACAAAAACAACTAAGAAATATTTTAATTTTCCTAATAAAAGACCAAAGATTTGTTCTTAAGACGTTTCTAAAGGGTTTGCAAAACTATCAACGGACAACCCCAACGGAGAACGTTTGTTTTGTTTCTTAAATGTCTGCTTGATGTGAGTCAGGCATAAAAATGGGAACAGCATTTTTCTGCACTCTATTTTAAAATAAGTGACGCTTTGAAAGTGTATTACTAGATTTATAAGTGAGCTGTATCTGATCAACTATTAAATGCCTAATAGATTAATTTTTATTTTCTAGCGATATGGTTTGTGCTATACGGCATTTTATTAATATGTTAAGGGTTATTTGCGTAAAAGGATAATCCACACATAAAACGGTTTGGCTGCTTGTATTAATCTAAATACTAGGGCGTTCATCTAGATTCGATTATCTGTAACAAACATTATCTTTCTATAATTATATAACGAAAGGTCTGAAGGTTGTCAGTTTGTTATATAAACAAAAAGGAAATATTTGCTTTTATAGAAATAAATATAAATTAGTACCTACAGTTATTTACATCAAGCATAATAGAAATTCACATTCACAAAGTTTCAACATATTTGAATGATGAATTAAAGTAAATAGTTCATTACCTCTTAAAGAAGCACCAACGAAAGCCTCTTAATACATGACTATATTTACGGGGTACTCAGGGCCTATTGAAAATGCCTTACTATGTATAAATGGTAAAGATCCCCAAATTCAATGCATACTTTGGAATTATACGTGAAGAACACTGCCCACTATCTTTTCGTTAGTTTTTCTAGTGGTTCTATTACGAGTCCCTCCCGCTTTCTTATTCGGGCGTTTATATTTTGCGCTCCTTACGTACACTATTAATTCCGAAATGGCCGTTAATCCCAATGTAAATATTTTGAAAATGGTTCCGATTTCCAAAATATTTGTATACGCATGAAAGGAGCAAATTACTGTGTCTGATTCATTTTATGTTACAATAAAGAATTGGAGGAATGGATTCTGTTGAAAAGTGTTCGAATAATTATTGACAATTAAATAACGTTGATATACGCATGATTGAATAAATTCCGCGGATGTTTTTCTATCTCGAAAAATAAATAAACAAGGAAGAGTTGTAGAAGTTAATTCGGAAAGAATTTCATACACATGTGCACATATATCCTAATTAATTTTTTAACAGAAAATAGTGAGTCATATTCAAAGTTTCTCTTTAAGTTGCCACCGCAGAGATGAGTCATTTCGTGTTTCTTTTTCTACACTTAGCGAAATTTAGTTTCATATGAATTTCTGAACAGAATAATTGGTTTTCTTAATATCCTCGGCAAATTATGCGTCGAGGTTAATACTGAACTACAAAGAAACACATCGAAAAGATTATTACATTCCATACAAAATATTTACAAATAGTGGTAACTCTAAACAGCGAAATTTCTATAGATTCATTAATACAAAATTAATAAATAAAATAAACACATAAAGCTTTTGTAATTCTTTATAGAATTAGTGTTAGTTCCTATATTCAAAATAACTTTATACTGTCTATCAATTTGGCCAATGTTGAAATAGGAATAAATTATCGCAGATTTTAGTACTTTGACGCTATTTCCAGTCTTGTCATCAACAACTTTATAAAGTTGGCCAATCCATACGGCAAAAATCCTGCTAGGAAGAACAATCAAAAACTAACTCGAAGCCAGAGCTCATCTATATTTCGGTCAGCCTCTTCTGGTAATATAACGACGCAACAAATAAAATGTAATTTAAATTTATTAGTAGCAAACAGCCGTGTACAGCAAATTTTATCCGACATTAAACGTTTTTGGTGGGTAAACCCTTAAAAGAGACACATAAACAGAGAAGACTGAAATTTGCGCAAGATTGTATTAGATGAAATTATGAGTGGAACAACATTAATTTTCTGATGAGAAGAAATTTAATTTGGACGGGCCTGATGGTTTTAAATATTATTAGCAGGATTTGCGCAAAAACATTGAAGTTGACACGAGAAGAAATCTTGGTGGCGGTGTACGCGAATGAATTCTAATTCTTTCATAGAACTTCTGGAAGTGGTTCTGATAGACTTTAGTGAATAATTACTGACGCAAGGCTGGATATTTCAGCAAGACATTGCAGCTATCCATAATTCCAGATAAACAAAATAATTAAAAATATAATAGCATTAAATTGGTAGACAGTATGAAGAAGTTATTTTAAATAGAGAATCTAGCACCCACTACTAAGTTTAAAAAGAATTATACATTTTTTTATGTATTTACTTTCCTTATTAATTTTTTGTTAATGCACCTATACAAATGTTGCTGCTTGAGTTACCATTATTGCAAATATTTTCTGTATAAAGTATATTATTTTTTTTTATGTTATTTTCTCTTGCATTTGTGTTTGTTTTGTAGTTCAGCATTAAGTTCGATGCATAACTTGCCGAAGATATTGAGGAAACCAAATATGCTATGCAAAAGTTCATATGAAAATATAGAAATTTCGTTGAGGATAGTATTGTAAATCTTTTTATGTTACTTTCAGAAAGTTGTACTAATATGAAATAAATAATGGAAGAATTCGTTAATTGTATTGATTTACATTTTAAAAATGTTAATCTTTTTAATTTTATCAAACACATTTATAAAGTTTATCTATTCCAGTTAAAATTGAAATATTACCTACCAAACTTAGAATTGAAGCATAACGCTTGATATCAATACAAAAATGATACGTCATTCAATAAGCTCGTTTTATATGAAATATTTTCATTGTGTGGATAATGTAATAAATTGGATTAGAAATATCATTCGAAGAAATCCAATATCCCAAAAATAAAGGACATCATGACACATAATGCAAGTCTTGTATTGATTAAAATACATAACATTTAAGCCATCAAAGGGGCACCAAAGTACAAATAATCATAACAAATTGTTGAAATAATTACACGCGTTTCGTAATATCTTCACAATAAATAGGACAACGCCGTTTTATCTATTAATTACGAGTTATATCTGAATAACCGGCAGTTTAGAATTGGTTTATTTAGTCTTCCCAGCGATTATCGGGTATGCGAAACATCCACGTCGACTAAAGGAACTACGTACGTAAATATTACATAATGATGATCTTATGCTTTGAATAGATTCATGAATATGCACGCATAGTAGAGCAACACGGTTATCTTGGCGCCTCGAAATCCGCTATATTGCGGCGAATTATTTGTTCGGATGCAGGATGACATATTGCATCGGTGCACGCTGTAGTCTACGGCACTATTTTTCCGTTTTCGGACGGTTTGTTAGATAGATCGGTAAAGCGTTTACCTGATAAAATCTATTTCGCCAAACATTAATATTTACGGTAAGTAAATAAGAATAAATCAATATTGACACTATATTTATAGCGCAGGCTCTTCCACTAAATTTTACGCTCTCAAACATAATTCCTTGGAATATCAATTTCTTAACAGAACTACGATACTAGTACGAAGACTATTAAAAATTTTTAAGACATTTATTTATCTTCTATTTTTTAAATTTGAAACCTGAGTAGTTAACATTAAACGAACTAGAAAAAGTTTTGCTGTTTGTATTTGCGGTAAGCAAATAAACAGAAATCAATATTGATATTTTAAGTATACATACATAGAGTACTATAATCTCATCGTTCTCTCAAATGGAATTTCTTAGAAACTAGGAACTAAAAGCCTTTGCTATAGACTCTGTATTATATTTAAAGACTATAGTTAATTTAAGTAGCTCAAAAAGTGAGCACATTAAAAGCTTCGTTAAGAACATTATGCATTCGTGTTAAAGATAGAAAAGTAATGCCGTGTTATTCATAATCAAAAATTCTGAAGTGTTATTAGTGAAATAGTTCAATATGTTTTAAAATGTTGCTATATATTGATAAAAGAAATGGCTTTTGCAACAGTAGCTATTAAGGGAATATGCAAAGAGGTTAAACGAAGAGGTATGCTCTGTATTATATTCAACGAAATTTTTGTAGGTCCACATAATCTGTTGAATAGAATATTTATTTTGTTTTCAATATATTCAAAATATTTGCAGTAGTGATAACTTAAACCATTTTTATAGGTTAGTTACATAAAACGCATAAATAAACAAGAAATTTGCAATTCTATCTAAACTTAATGATGGTAATTAAATCCTTTATCTAAAATAATTTAAAAAATCAATTTTTTTGTTTACCAACTTGTTGAAATCGCAATCTCATTGCAGCGTCTCTTCATCGCAGGGTTTAGTCATTGTGGCTATTGTTACGTTCTCCTGGTTTGAAGAACAACGCCGCTGTAGCCTGCTCGTAATTTCCTAAATTACTTGACCAATACTTACTTGTAGAGTATGTTCGCTTATTTACTAGAGGAGAGGTTGTACAATGAAACTCAATGCGCATGCGCAAAAAAAAATATATTTAAAAATGGAATGGTTACACGGTTTCCACTCTTGCCTATGTACATGTACGATGTACGTAAGATATATAGATTTGCAATAATTGCAGTTATTCGAGCTCTCTTATACATGTAATGTACATTAGCAGTTGTATATGTATTTTCATTGGTAGCAACATAAAGCAATGCCTCAGCATGTACGTTGCAACGCTATGTCTTAATTCTGTTTAAAAAGGTTAAACTCTTATATGCTTCCGCTGAAGCTTTGTTAGAGGCATGTACTAATGCCTCTATCTGTTTGCATGCACCACTACCTTTTTATAGAGAGCCAACCCTATTTATTTCTTAAATTTATAAAGCGCACCTCGGTGCTATGCTTATTTATATGTCCCTTTCAGGAGCCTAATATACTTTTCTTGTTTTAAATTTGCCTAAGGGACTTGGCCCTGTATTATTAGCATGTATTTGTACTTGACCAAATACGTTTGTTATATTCACATTTATAGGGGAACCCACCCTATCTCTTAGAGCTTGAACGCCTGGTCGAGGGCGACAGTAGCGATAATAGCCGATCTCAATACAAAAGTAATGTCACAGCTACCCAGGCGTTCTCGTTTGAAAATATTACGATATGTGCAATCTTTAGCTCTATACTACTGCGCCCCAAAGAAGGGAAAAATCCAGTAACCAGCAAATGTGCGAACTGTGCACCGACAAGTAAAACGGAGCGATGATGCCGACATTACATAAGAAAACTGGTCCGTGACACTCGTCCGCTACGACGAGCAACTAAATGAAAAATTTCTAAGTCCCGATACGACAAGGACCGAACAAACGTACAAAAGACAACGGGCGCTGCATGCAACGACCGTCAGCAAGAAGCGGAGTGATCGTACTTGTAGAGAGAGTCTATACATGCGCGCCGACAATCTCACCAAAATAATTTCCGACACAAACTTAACTGAAGACTAAAAATATGTATAGACGACAATGGATACAGTAGCCTCGACGTACGATGATAGAAAATCGAGAATTTATACTTATTAAAAAATCTATACGTGTGGTCCGACGACGTACCAAATGACTCCCGCCAGAAATAAATGTATAGACAACGTCCTCGACGATTCCCGCCAAAACTAGAAAAACTTAGAAATCTCTAATAATCTTACGACGACGTTACTGTACACGTTACGACGAGGCACGAAAGGTGACCGAGAGTGCACGATCGCTAATACCTCGACTGTCGCGCGGGAGACGACTGCCTATGCTTGTGTACCTTAAATTTCAAGAAAACTCCCATTACATATCCGACGACGTTGCAGTGAATGATTTCTAATTAGGCAGTTTTAGCTAGCATAATGCGAATGGCTGACTTGCATACATATACAATGCGTAATGTACATACATATTAAAATAAAATTGGATATAAGAGAGCAAAATAAATAAATATAAGAATGAAAATAAATAAATATAAAAATGAAAATAAATAAATATAAAAATGAAAATAAAATAATATTCTAAATGAAAATAATAATGGAAAGAAGATAAAATACATAATAGTAAAAAACTTACAAAACACAAAAAGCAATGTTAAGTCCTTAACAGCTATTATTGTTATATATCTTTGTTACCAATATTCCTCATTTGGGTTTAGGTCAAGGAATTATTTTAATGATCAACGAGCTGGCCATACTTCCAGACGAACCAATCCTTCCTTCGTCTGATGTAGATATAGATACTACATCACGAGACTGTCAGTCTAGCCTTGTAGTGGAAGTACGTTCCGCCGTCTAAGGAGAGGTCGTGGGTTAAAATCCTGCCGTGACTCAGAAATTTAAAACGTTGGTAAAATGCAAGAAAATCATAATTTTGTCATTACTAACCCCAGTGAGAGTTCTATATTGATATAAATTGAGTATATAAACTGATAAACTGAGAAACTTGGGCAATTAGGGAAGCTCTACCCACTTATGTCGCTGTTTATGAGTGGGAGCCAAGTACCCTTTCTTGGCTCTAGTTAGCGCTAAGAGATGTTCACTTTTGACTGTCCGCCTACTTAGACTGATATTGGCAGAGAGGGAATTTGCAATGTGTGATCGAGAGGATCGCCCGCAACCGCACTGATGGCGCCGGGTAGGTAGAAACACGTCCGCGTCTTAGCGCTTTTTCTCTCCCTACATTGTGTTTCCCGTAAATGATCCCTCCAATGCCATGCTGTATTTAGCAGCATTGTATTAGACAATATGGTTGAATTACAACAACGGACTGCAATTTTTAAATTCATGTGGAATTCTGTTGTGGTACTGTAGTATATTTTATTCAGTATTTAAATATGGTAGCGTGATCTTTGGAACCATTGCGCGATTATTATCGAAATTTCCTTGCTTTATACGAAAATCATAGACATCTTTTGGCTATATCAAAAAGAGCATTGTTTGCTAATTCCAGCTAACGTGTTTTGCTACTTTGTCAACACAAATTACGTTATTTTGACGTAGTCATTGTCAAGTACATATGTTACTGGTCCTTATTTGTGCCCAATTAATATTACTACTGTTGCCGGATCAGACATAGACACCAAGGCGGTCAATGCGACCTAACAAAGCCTTTGCTGTATTTGGCAAGGACGAAATAAGTGTCTCCGTACAGCTTAGGCGAAGAATATTTTTCCACTACGAGGCTTTTTTATATTCCTCCTATTTCTTGATATTGTCTCTTAGGTGGCTTTTCTTCAAACTAAAACAGAGTTCCAACGGGGTATAAAAGCTATGCTGGTTGATTTCTTGTCCAGCTTATCAGCCTTCTCATTCCCTCGAATCCTTGATGGCTGTTAAATTAATAGCCTAGTACTGCCATGTATCTGAGAAAATTCTCTTGTTTACTAAAAGCCTCATGTTTGTAAATAATTTTCCAATCAATAGAATACAATTTTTACTTGTAGGAAAATGAAAAAAGGGACTCGTCGCACAGTATCTCAGAATTTATTGAAATAATAGCTAACGATTTTGTGCAGCTATCCTGCACATCTTCAGGCCAAGACACACCAAAAGAGGACTATAAGATCAAATAAATACATATAATATCCATAACAATCATGGCAGAAAAGTTAAATTAAAAAGCAACACAGGTTTCGCAGTAAACTCCACACTTATCAAATTAATAATTTATTTGGAACGCAACATTTCTAGAGTACACGGACTCTCATTGCCAACAAAGTTACCCACTGTATTAGTTCGAAAACGTGTATTAAGTTTTTCCATTATATTTTCTCGCATGGATATTGCTGTCGCAAAATGCATGGTGGATTTAATTACAAAGAAATTCCAGTATAAATGTAAATGTGTTGGATCCATGAACCTCTGCAACATAGGGGCGACGGTGGCAGGCGGCTGCCCGCAGGGCGGTGTGCTATCGCCTTTGCTCTGGTTCCTGTTGGTGGATGATCTGCTATCTGATCTTCGGAGGGCGGGCTTTTACGCGCAGGGTTACGCCGATGTCATTGCCATCATGGTCACCGGGGGTGGTATCCGAAAGGATGCACTCGGGCTCGTAGAAACATGGTGCCGAAAAGAAGGGTTAAAAGTTAACTCCAGTGAAACGACTATGGTACCGTTTACCTGGAGGAGAAAACTTCCCAAAGTCCGGTGTCCGTCCATTTTCGGCTCCAAAGTGTTGTTATCAACAGAGGTGGGGCCTAAAACCAGCAATGGTTCACTGGCTGTGCACGAAAGTTATAGTACCAACTATAACTTATTAATCGCTAGTCTGGTGGCACAAAGCCAATCAAGGCTACGCGGTCAAGATCCTTGGCAAAGTCCAAAGGATTCCTTGCTTACGCATTACGGGGGCCATGACCTCGACGCCGACGGCTGCGATGGAGACTATTCTTGGGCTTCCGCTACTGCAGCTGGTGCTGAGGTCAGAAGCAAACCTAGGATCCTGCAGAGTCAAATGTAGTGGGTGCAAGGTATTCTCTGGCAAGTTCGGAGACCACACCAGCATCTTCAACTACATCGAACAGACAGCACCGTTGTCAATGAGGACCGACAAAATTCGGCCCGTGTATAGCTTTGCTGGGGGATACAATGTAATAATTCCCCATGTAAATCTCTCGGGATTTATCCAGGTGAGGGAAGGCTGTGTAAGGCAGTCCTAATGAGCAGGACCAAACTGATAGCACTCAAAATGATCTTAACTGGACACTGCGCATTGAATAAACACATGCATCGCATGGGTCTAGTAAACTCTCCTTCATGTAAAAAGTGCGGGAGAGCAGAGAAAACTCCCTGCACCTCCCCGTGCACCTTCTTGTCGACTGCCCTGCAGTCTGCAGGGTAAGACAGGTTCACCTTGGGGATGCTCAGCTTGACGGACCCAAGTTAGGAAAATTACCGCTCGAACGGATTATGCACTTTGTTGCTGAAGTACAACCCGGTCGAGTGAACTAAGATCACATAGGTACACAATAGGTGAGGTATTGGCCGAGTTGCTCTTCGGGGTTAAAGCCCCGCCCATCGTTATAAAAAAAAAACATGTATGTATATTCTTATAGATGTTTGTAGTTGACAAAAAACAACATCCGAGTTTTCAGAAATCACAATGAAATGTTGAATGCCCACAGTAATAACAACTAAACGTTATTAGCGATCATTGACGTAGTTTCCATTTAGGGTTTTCCATTATTTTCCTTTATTCTCTCTTAAAAGTTAATGTGCTCATTCGGCGAGTACATTCCATTAAAGTGACGGATTTGCAACACTATACAGAGAAATTAGATCTACTTTACAACTACGAGATCTAAACATAGATATTTTAAACATAAATCCGCCCTAATTACAAATTTATGTCGCAAACTTATTCGTTCTTTTAGTGCTAATTTCGTGCAGTACTTCAACTGATATCGCTCCACGCGTTACATGAACAAACACGAGATCTAAAATTAACGTCTTTTACAATTATATACAACCGAGTAAGTAGTATCTTGAATGTGTTTTAATTAGGCTACACTTTCGCCTCGCTGGGACAACAATTTGTCCGACAGTGTCGCAAAATCTTAATCAACTTCCGACAGCTGTTCGCCGTTTAATTATACACGAAGCTAAAAGCTAGGCCGTGTACTTAGAAGAGCTGATAGTGTAGGCTTACGAGACATTAGCTGGTTTTCATTTCGAACGTAATTCCGTTTCATAGAACGAATAAATCTTCTAGGATGCGTACGGTTACAGAAGTACTTAGTTGTGTCAGTGTATGGAAAACACTCAACAGTCAACTCTTGTTTAACTGAAATAAGATGGAACATTTTTCTCGTTAAAAAAGTCTTCTATAATTGTTCTTCCATTATCTAGAAGACGATAAGTTATCTTCTTCGCATATCTCTCATTTAGAGCATACTTAATAATCAGGCAACCAGGCAAATAATTACTGGTACCGATTTAGAAAGATACATATATTTTGCTAAATACTTGTCTTAAAATTACCGTAACAACAGGCCACAGTTGTATATTTTTCCTTAGAATCTAGAAGATTCCATAGAATATATTTAATAATATATGTAAATCGGGCCATCAAAATTCATATTCTTAATTTAACACATGGAAAACGATTGTGCGATTGTTTGTGACCTACTTTACTTGATATGCCGCTGTTCTGTGCTAGATGCTGGGTTAGCTATAAGCAAAAGCGGTAAGTGACAATAATATCACGGTTCTTTTGCATTCATATGTATAGTTCGCAAAAGTTGGACTTTAGATGCAAAGAAATAACCTGCAAATGTTAAATATTTTCTAAAAATGGTTTCTATTTGACGAATAATGTCAACTATTAGAATAAATGTACCAATCTTGATGACGTTCCATATCCACGAACGTAGAAACAAGAACAATAGAAACTGAGGTGGTACGAGTGTATTGCCACAAATGAGGAGTATTTTGAAGGAGATACGATTGATCTGTCCTAATTTTGTGAAATAAAATTTTTATGATCTCAATTCGGGATTTGTCGGATAAATTACGTGTCTTTCATAAAATCATTTCAAATATTTGTCTCAAGAAATACATCTTAATATGTGAAATGTGATATATTGCTATTTATATTAAAAACCTGAATAATATTCAAACTTTATCGAGGTAATTCCAATTGCATAATTGGCATAATAACCAACATTTAACAATTACAAAGAACTTAAATGAATAACAACACTTCAAATTGTTGCTACGATGAGAAGCAATTAAAGTAATAAATGAAATTTCCTTGTTCCTCCAACGTTAAATTTAATCGATTAGTTCTTCGCAAAATTTTTAAATAATTAAAAATATCACGGCCCCCGTAGGATTTGAACCTGCAGCTCCCGTTCACTAGGACGGTGTGTGTTAATCCATTACACCATGCAACCTTCTCAATAAATCGCTATTTAAATCGACATTTGCGTTGTTGAATTTCAATTGGCAAATTTTCATACTTACATACATGTAATAGTGGCTGCAGATATAGCCCTGATATCTAGGCAGACACGAAATGTAATATCACTGTCAAGTTGCGTGTGAACTTACCGATACTTACTGATTCTGATCTTATTTTTTTATTCAATACAAAAAATAATGTAAATTTAGATGAGTTCCCGTTATTTTTTTTAATGTAAATAGTACTCACACACACTTTTAAGTTATCTCTGGATTTTCGGATGGATTTCAAAGATTTGGAAGTGGATGTTTAAAATGAATAATGCTTCCTAGATCGCCCTTTGTGGTTTAATATCGATTTGTACTATTCTTGTAAATCACATTAGTTTATTTTCGTGAAGCATATTTTCAACACGTCAGTTTGATGATATTTTTTACTAGTTCCTGATGTTGCCGAGGCAACGTGAACTAAATTTGTTTGCCTGGTTGTTAGACTACACAGCAAACGTTTATGATAGATTATAAAATTTTAAGTAAAGCTGACAGATGTACTATCCTTTTCACGTATACGAAAATTTTGAATATTGTGTATCTTTCCAAATAAACAATTTTTGCGAACGACAAATAGTTATACAGCATGAGTGTAGGATGCTCCTCATATTGGGAATAATCTTGATGAATTTTAACATAAGTTACTTCCTTTTAAAAAAACGATATATATGATAACGCTATAGTGAAATTTATGTCTCCATTGTGCCCGTAACTGAAAAAACTTCTCTTTAATTAATATAATTTTTCTAAATTGTAGTGTGTGTGTCTTTAAATGGTAAATAAATGCAGATAACTCCAATCTGAATTGCATGAGAAGAAATCTACAAAAATTGAGTGTATAAATAGTTGAAACGAACTTAGAGGAAGTCCTAATGTTGCTTTGCTTTTAGTAACAATAAAACAAACATGAGCTGAGCAGAATTTCCAAGAGAATGTAGTGAAAAGTTTGGAATTAAAGTTAATGTGCTGTATTATTAACACTGAATATAAATATATTACTGTATCACAGATCCTTTTTGTGCGGCTTCTCCTTATTTTTTCAAAAGAGTATTAAAATGCGCTGGTGTTAAAGTAGCGAATTAACACTGATTGCGTAAACCATTATTCTTGTTTGATCTGCTCTATTCTAACTAGCGTGCCTGAAGTATTAAAACGCATTAATTTAAATTCTCCGTCTAGAAAGAAGTTTTATCTTGCATGAAATCATTTCTACCATCCCTTATATTTTTACTGTGTACTGACAAACATTTAACTCGATATAAGATAAACCTAAAAATAGCTAGGGATAATTACTTACCCATAGATGTGAACCATACCAATACTATCTTTAAAGAATGTGCCAAGCAAGTTATATTTTTCTGAAATTCAAAGAGTAAACATTCAATAAATTCTTGCATGAAGCGCAACATATGTTTTCGAAATGTAAAACATGGTGGTAATTTATCCAAATTACGAGCGCTAAAATCTAAAAATAACCGCAACCTCTTACACGAATCAATAGCACCGTCTTAATTCCCAACAGATTTGTTGATACCCGATGAAGTAGTCCATGTGAATTTGTACGATGACTGACGAGATAGGTTTTTAACGCTAGTATTATCGCGCATTAAACTCAATATAGGCGCACGTACAAGATCTATGCGGATGATGCAGTTGAAGGAAGGTGCTGGCAAACGGCGAGCCGAACGCGCGCCTGGAAATTAAATTGTACGACGGTATTTCAAATTTCCTTTCATTTTAATGCATACGAATTGAGCGTATTTACTATACTATTCATAACTATTACAGCACTAGCGACTGCGTACGTGTGGAATAAGAATGACGATAGGGTGAGGGAAGTTTTATTATGCACAATGCCGCGTGGAAGTACATACAGAGAATGACAGAAAGTCTGGAAGAATCGCTTCAAAACAGTCAGAGATGGAACGAGCTAAATTAAATACTCGGTTATAGACCAGTTCTAGTTTCTGTAGAGTACGTGGTAAAATTTAATGTTCACAATCCTCACGATTAAGTTTTTGCAGACATTGCAACAAATTTTACACATTATTACAAACTAACCTAAAAATTGTGTTTGCCCTAACGCGATATTTTATGTTTTGTAGGATGTACTCGAGCTGGAAGATTACTTAAAGAATTTACTAACAAAAATGGGTATAAAACTATTTGCTTAGTGTTTAGTAATACAAATAAATAAACATTAAAAAAAAATCAGTGACTAATATGACCTATTTGAAAACTATTGTAAACAATTGACACAATGGAATATGTTTGGAATGGGTATATGATTCTATAATAGAAGCCCATTACTTTCAAAGCTAGTTTAATTGGTTCTATATCAAATATAGAAGAAATAGTTTGCTAATATAAATTTTCTTGTAGGATCCATATTAATGAAGATAAATTATTTACTTAACCCTACGAAGGAAACTCCTATATATTTTACTAGATCTTCCAGGGTTTGCCATTCATTTCATATCGCTAAATATTATTCTCTTTTTTTTTAATATGTCTCATGTTAGGGTTTGTTCTTGACAATGGCTGAAGAGATTTAAATTACACTATCATTTGAAAATTATATTGCTTATTTTAAAAAGATAACGCGAAAATATTCTCTCAAGCAAAATGGAAACTACTCACAATTACTGCTACCTACCGAAACTACTGCTCATCTTGGAGTCGAGAGGGATGTCAATTACGCTGTGAACGTCACATATAGTGTAGTGGACATTGGATGTTTACAAACAGTAGAGTGATTGATTGAGAATTTTTGACAGCTATTTCACAAAAATTCCTGTCATGAAATCAAAAGTTTAATTTACGGTTTATAAGAAAATAGTATGGTTTAAAGTTTACATATACATATGAAATATTCTTCTTTCGGATATTCATTAGCGTTGATAGCTAGTCCTCAGAAGAGCCTCAAGTAGCTACACGTTTCGATGAAGTCTCTTTAACCTTCTTCTGGAACGAGTCTTGACAGCTATGCATGCAGATCAATACCCTTAAGAAGTATATTCCTATTTCCTGAAATACGTAATGAGTATTATCGAGAGAAACAACTTTTTATGCAAAGGTTGACTTACCCACTTTAACTACCTGCCCCCGGAAGTAAATGGAAAGGGATATCGAGTTCATACGATGCAGTACATTTTGGTGTTTACTTTTTTGAAATTTATAATTTTTTTATAATTTTTATGTTTTAAATACTTTGCTTTGGCTTGAAAGTACTAAGACTAAAATTTCATTGCTTTAATAAAAATTATTTCTGAGATTTCATAAATTGAGAGAGATGGTGCAATCTATCTTTTACACTTTTTTGATATCTCATATAGCATCCCTAAGATATCTCGAATAAATTTTGACACACAATAGTTAACCTCTGAAGGGAAAATCCGTGTGCGTCGTTTGTCTTTACTAATGAATAAAGTACTACTTTTTAAATACTTGTCTATCTTAATGAATTAGAGTGCTTGAAGTTCCTTAATAATATATCTATTTTGTCGCTGCAGATTAAAATGTAAATTATGCCTTTTATTTTTACACCAATTAAAATTTTTTCAGCTCTATTTCTGCCAACTATAGTCGTTAATTGTTGGTAATGAATGTTGCTAAGAAGATTAATATATTTCACCCAGGAACAAGTAAAGTGCTATTCAATTGCACACGCAAGGTAGGCTACAAGTAAGGGACTAACATACTTCAGTATACATCAAAATTATTAATGTATGAACGTGACGGCTCTCCCTCATCCATAACTTTTAAAATGGTATGTAGTATTTATGTATGTAAAATATGTAATCAATAAAAAATGAATAGTTACCAAAAGTCTTCCTTAAATACTAATTCTTATCGGAAGACGCCATTCTTAGTGTTTTCGTCTTAATGTCTATGAATTAAGGCTATTTATAGTGCTGTTCTTAACTATTACTGCGTTACTGTCTGCATACGTAAGGAGTATGAATTTCGAGAAGATATTAGAGTCTTCCTATGTAATAAGTAAATAGATGCAGTGAAATAGACGAAGCTTGTCGAGACGTTATAATAGTGCCTCTGTGCTTTACAGTGGAACTCCAAATTACATCATTTATGTAGTAAAATTTCCGTTACATGTACTTGCAATGATGGTAAGTAGTTAATAAAATGTTATATCATGCATTTACTGCACTTACTTGTACAATGTTAGTACGTATACTGTATGTTTCATAGGTTTACTATTAATTGCTTTTATCAAACCTCAACTTATTAACAATCACATATTTGCTTCAAATTTTACATTTCAAGCCGTTTCCCGAAATTCTAATTATTCCAGAGCACTGGAGAAAGTGAATTTTTAACACATTTTACTTTTTTGCTTACAATTATTTTAGTATATCGTGTTATCGATGATATGGTTGATATGATGTGGCAGAAAAAACGAACGAAGGCGATGGCATTAATTTCACTTACATTTTCTTTTGGTAAAATATTGGAACATGCTGAGTGGATGCCATTAGAGTCGTTCTTGGAAAAAACAGAATCTAATATCTTACAGTCAGCATCGATTTAAATCCTCAACTCTAGAATAACAGCTGTTGTAGAATGTTTAGAAACACAATTGAGGGGCTAAAGAACACAAAGGTTTCAGTCGATTTAAGCAAGGCGTTTTACTACGCGTAGCATAAGTTCGGTACCTAATTTACCTCTTATTTGTTAGATAGATATCAATTCGTGCGAATAAGAGTGACAAATAAAACAAACTTTCCAATCACAGTTGCCGCTCATTACAATTGACGTGCTTTAGACAGGTGTATTGTTCCGAAGTTTTTTTTTTGTGAAAAACGGAACACGAAGATTATAAGCTGGTTTAGCTTGTCATAGCCTCAAAAGCTTTACAGTGAAGGAATATTGTGTACAAAGTGTTCCATGTTTTTGTTATTACACGCTATCACCGTAAGGGGGAAAGGCCTTTAATTATTCTCCCTGTGGCTACTCGGGTGCATACCGAACCCACTCGAAAGCATACTGTCAGTATATATTACGGACGTTAGTTTCGAACGCACGACACCTTGGTTGCTATATTCAGATGTAAGCCCTCTTACCACTGGACCGCCAAGTCATTAAATGAGATTGTGTTTTCTTCAAAATTATTTCGTAATAATATAGACGACACAACTGTGTTAGTTGGTATTGTAAGCACTCTGCCGAAAGCCTTCGATATGCTATCCGCTTAGCCAATAGTTTGAGTCGAATAAACTGTTTTTCAATACATAGAGAACACGTCAAATCGACTGCACTGTAATTAAATATATCCAGTGGAAGTAACACCATAAACGGAATGACTTTTATTTTCCTACGGAGACAAAATAGCAAATTCGTATTCACGAAGATCCTGCATATATTAATTGCTTTTTAAACATTTAAAGGAAACAGTAAATCTAGAAATATTAAAATTGAACAATGAATCTCATCTGAAGTATTGACTAGTATTATAGGGATTTATTTCACGTGGAGGGAGGATTCTACTTCGAAAGACGGTCTTTCGAATCGTAGCTTCGACATCCTGTAAAATGTTAACCGTAGTATATTTGTATTATCTTGAACTATCTATTTACGTGCATAAAAATAAAAATTAATTATTACAGACAAACAATCCCATACAGAATTATGCAAGAACAAATACCAAACTGCACTGATTAGGTCATAGACTGACCTTAATTTCTCTGTTTGTTTTTTTAGGAAATTAGCTCTGCAGGGTATTTATAACAATCAGGTCGTTGTATCATCATATCAAAAGAGATGTATGGTAATTCTACATTTGAAAGTCCGGTGACTGGGCCTTGATGGTTAGCGATAGGGAATTGGAGTTATCTTCTACAGATAGCGGCTTCGGTAAAAATAAGGATCTTTTGCGACATGCGGTATAAATATAATGTATGAAATAGTTTATTATTATTTATAATAGTACGGGTAGAAACAACATTGGTACTTCGCTTAAAACAAGGAAGACATAACGTAGTAATAAACAAAAAATAAGGGTGATACCATCTTGGAAATAACTCATCGTTCAACTTCCAGTAAATACCATACTTTTCAATATTTCTTCGTATCATCAATGCCAAACGTACGCTTACTGAATAGCCCCTTGCAGTGTTCTCACCTTTTGCAACAAGTTATTCAAAAGTCTGCTTGTTTTCGTTTTATATTCTATATTCTTTTCTATCGAGTACAAATATGGCTGAACGAAGGCGAAGCTAGATATGCAACCAGGTCACGTCAATCCTTTTGCTGGATTCTTCAATATGATACATCGTGTCATCTCTTGGAAAAATTACGTGTTTTGCTGTATTCACTAAATTATTTGAAGGGCACACAATCAGTGTTTTGTTTACTATTATATATATTTATATTCTAACTTAATTAATTTAATCTTATTCAAGTATATGTTTTTATTTGGGATATTTACTTGGGTTTTATTTATTAATGAGATACTTAACTGTATTACGTTAATCTGTACAGTAATTTAATTCAAAGCTTCTTCTGAATAAATGGATTATGCTTAGACGATGTCCAATTGTTCCGCAAAGCTCTAATTTTTGCAATGTCAATTTTTTAGATATATTTCATATATCTAAAAATTATATATATTTTTTATATTTTCTATCACATCGGGGTATGATCATTTTTGCTCCGCTATTTTCTAATACCTTCCATTTTCTTCCGTTTAAATTTTTCCTTATTATCGATACATTGGTTTTGTTCTTCCCTATATTACTTGCTTTTCGAAAACACCACAACAATGAATTTGTAATGCAAACTCTGATTGGAAATCCGGGAAATATCTTCCATGCTATAATTTATTAATATAGTTCTTACAAGCAATACGCTAGAAGTGAATATTTGCGTGTAAAACTACGTATCTGTACTGCACAATTATTAAATTCTCATCATTACAACCAGCAAAAACTCTATACGTAATTAATATCTAGTAATTGAAACTTTTTCCCTTGTCTTCACGAAAATATTAACCTTCTTGTTTCAAATTGTTTAAATAATCTTATTTTCTTTAGCGCACTAATAATAACGCTTTTATAAATACCATTTATAGTACCTAATCAACCGTTCTTCCTTTCTTTTTATAAAAATGAACGGCACCGCCTCATAGAGACAGCGTGAATTAAATAGATCTTGAGATACTTCTTGTTGGAGAAACTGAGAGCGGGAGTCTAAGACGATAATTACGTCTTAAAACTTAGTAATAAATTGCCTTTCAGTAGCAGAGACCGCGAGACGGGACAATACATTTCTCTTCTTGCGAGCTTCTAGTTTTTATCACCGTTATAATGTGGCGAACGACGGAATATAACGCTCTGGCATCATTTACAGAGTAACGAGGCGCTTTAAGTGGAGTAGAATTAAACGTGATGTTTCCGGTTAATGCAAAATGCTTGATGATCTATTTCTTATTAGATTGAAAGCAATGTAGCACCTATAACAGTTACCTTTTTTTATTGGAAAATGCCACTGAAGGTGATAACTTATTAGAGATCGTTGTCATCAATATTATTTTCTTTTTCAATTTTGCTGCTTCAAGCTGCGAGCGACATTAGGAATTGTATAGGATACCTCAAACAGTTAAACGTTAAACGCAAATGCAGCTTTAAATAGTATCATCTCGACTTGCACAGCCTTTGAGTGTGTTATCCAGACATCATTTTCATTTGAAATTAGGCACCGTAGCTTTTTAGAATTGGAACCCTGTTTCATTTTTAACGCGATAATATATTGCACTCGAAATTTGAAGTTCATTTCCTTTCTAAAAAAAAAATAAACTCATGCTATAATTGCTCAAACTTAATTTTTTTTCATGTAACATCATTGAAATCAGAATGAGGTGGGTATCCAATTTCAATGAAAAAGGTATGGAATTTAATTTGGACATTTTTCGAGGGTTTTAGGCATCTGCCAAATTTTTAAAATCGATTATATTTTACTGCAATTTGAAATTACGCGCTGTTACAAAATTCGTATCGCAGCTGGTTACAGAAAACTAAAAGAAATGTGGAACTAAGGTTTCCTAAAACCATTTGGACAGGATTGAAAACAACCTGACAATGATTAGGGTTATTACTAGAAATAAATCTAACTCAAAAGCCTAACTTAGTGCACTAAAATCGAAGCAACATAAAAGGAACCCTTCATAATGAATACACTACAGGCCATCAGATAATGAACGAATTCTGAAACAATTCAGTGAGGCAGTGAGGAAAAAATATCCTGACCATTGAAATTGAATACTTTATCGCGATAGCACATTTATCACCGCAATTCGTTTACCAATTCCTAGTACACTGTACACTCGTTAGCTGTGCCAGACTCCGTACAGTCTTGAGCAGGCTTTTTTTTGATTATTGGCTGTTGCCCAAATTGAAAAATCCTGTAGACGAGCGCAGGTAGATGCAAGGGAAGTAAAAGGCAATACGATAATTTGTTCTTCATTCCGCACGTGGTAGGTACTCTGCAGCCTATTTTCTTCCCATGCTTCTTCGAATGTAGACATCCAGCATTTTTTTCAGCGTTTTGATGGCCTGCGCTGATTCCATTTTCCGACAGAGTTATTTATTTTTGGCACTTTCTATTAGTCTATTATCGCCCAATTTGCTTACGTTCTTATTCCAGCATTTTCTTATCCATTTTCCCACGTCTTGTATTTTGCCTTGTTGTCGTAGGTCTTTACTTCTGATTTTATCAGGTAGAGTTTTTCCATGAATGCTTTTTACTATTTTCATTTCGACTCTTCGCGTCATTTGCGTACGTTATTACGGGCCTTGCTGCTTATTTGTAAACTCTCACTTTGTTTTCCATTTTAAGGTATCTGTTCCTCTATACAATGTCTCTTAAGCAGCCTGCGATTTGAGATGCTTTCATTGCTTCTTCCCGCACTTCACTGTCTAGATTTCCAGAGCTTGTTATATAAGTTTCCAAGTATTCTTTTGGTCAATCTCCAGTTTGCGTCTTACCTTATCTTATAATTCGCTGTGACAATAATTTGTTGATACAATATTGAATATTTTCAAGACAAATCTATACGTTATATTATTAGTTCTAAGATCTACATAATACGTTTGAGTAGATATTGCATTCGTTATTAGGTTTAAAATAAGTACTGTTTGATAAATCCAAGGCTAGGGAATAGTAGCGATCGTTAACGGATATTTACCTGGTCGTTAGATCCATCAAAGCTGGCATTAAGGAAGAAACGGATTGAATCGATCAGAAAATCAATCTTTGCCGGTAAGAAATTCATCAACACTTCTAACGTTTCGATATAGGCATACTGAAACTTATTATGTTACATAAAATATAGGTATGTTGTAAACATAATCACGGTCACTAAAAACATAGTAAAAACTGTACTTGTACTTCGACTTTTTTGCTCTATAAAGAGAGAAGTAGGCAAGGAGGTAATGTTTAGGCTTTACTACAGTTCACTTGTCTCTAACAATATCCCTAGTTTCGTCTTGTTTGTGTTTCTTTTTAGAATAGCCCGAACTGAAATTTAATCATGTGTTAAGGTGTAGAATAAAATTTGAAAACTTAATCTATTGTTTTTATGCAGTTGTGCAAATACTTCAGTTCACAGTCCACCACAAGGTATTGTATTTGTTGCATTGCTTGTCATTAATTCCAAAGGTATTGTTTGAAAAATGGTAGTTTTTCAGTTAAATAACTAAAATATATTCTTTTATGAACGTGCAAATATGTACTGCAATTTCATTTATTGGACACAGGGTATCGCCTTCGCAATAGATTATTTGCTTCGTTATAACATAGTATACCGTGAATCCAGTAAAAATTCTCTATATATGAACGTAAATGCTGTGAATAACACAGCGTTAAAGTATTTCTCTCTATTTCGCAATGCCTGGAATAGAAATCTCTGTGCGTGGTTGCATAACGTGCACACAGGACTGTTCCACTTTTCCAAGAAGACATTCAAGCATCAATAAAAACCTGATTTGATGGTGTGTGAACCAATAAATTTTATATATTATATACCATTACGTGCACACTACTGCCGCGATATCAATATTTCGCCATAAAGAGGGCTTTTTTGTAAGTTCACTTGTCAACTTGCTTTAATGTATGTCTTCCTTTTCTGTATGAATGAAACTGGTTTGCGCAAGAAAGTATATCCATTGATGTAAATGATTCACAAATGCGTACAGTTTCTGAATGATATTGAATTGGACGCTTTAATGATTGCGTTGCTGCCTACTTATAGTAAGATATGAGTAAATATCGCGTATTTTATACTCTTCCAGAGAGATAGGTGGAACATTTTCCATAAAAACTCGATATTTAGAATATATTGTAGTTGTAAATCACAACGTTAGTTCTAGACGAGTGACCATGTTATGTATAGTTTATCACATATCATCCGACTGTTTACATCAACCTTCGACAATGCCCATAAATCTGAGAGATTTAGATGCTTTTTCGTGGGGTTTGTTTAACGGTAAAAGGTAAAATGATAAGAGTTAATGTAAACTTATGGCGTCTGTATGGAATATGAATTTTTAAAGTATATAATATCATTTTTGTCAGGTAATAGTATTAGTGGAAGAAATATGTATGTGAGAAATGTTAACATACAAAGGTATTCCGAATCTAATGAAACTTGTACGACTATGTAAAATACTGGTTTCTGTTTCTCCTAAAAAGTGGTTTTGAGATGTGAAATGAACATTTAAAAATTGCGATTTCCTCAGTTTTTCGTTGATTATTTCCTATTAGATGTCGATAAAAATGGGTCATACAGTCCTTTAATACCGTTAAAGAGATATCGGAATACACTAAACTTGATGTAATCAACTCTTAAAAGGCGTGACTTCCCACTGTTATGTATAAAGGGGAGTGTATCAGTTTTTGTGGAGATTACATTCACTTTGGCATACTATTTAAAGTAATAGGCTTTTTACTTTGTTTCCGGCACTAACGTTATAAAATGACAACACGCAGCATTTGTTTGTATTATTTAAATAGTAAATAAGAGAACTGCTAACGACATCACCCTGATAGTTTCAACATGCATTAATCCATCATTAACTATTACTCATATTATTTTAATATGCATTTCATTCATTTTTCATTGCATGCTCCTTACTCAATGTTTAGCGGTGTACATATCCACATGCTGCAAATTTATGCAACCATGGTGACGATACAAGTGCCCAAAATATATTCTTTATTTTTTGCGCCCATTTTTATTAGATGATAAAAGTAGGTTTACCACAAATTGAATTATAAGGAAAAAGATCCTGCTATTAGCAAAAGCAACCTTAACAGGATGACCGAAATGGTCGCGGTGCAGATAGTTTGCTAGAAATCAATGACTGTAATTTAATAACGTGATTCCTTTATCCCAGATCAACATCAGAATGTTTAAGTATTAAAAGGTGGGAAAAGTTTCTAACAAATGATTTCACTACAATCCGTAGGCTGAATGATGTTGGTTGTTTTCTTAAGGATTGTTAGTATATCGCTCATGAACTAGGGGAATGAAGAATCAAATAGCAAAAGATTTCGTGATCCGGTGTTTTACATACGTGCGCGTCTCTAAACTATTGACTGAACGATTCACTTATTATCTTTCTGGAACCAGCTATAGGAAATTATTTAAAAATTCTAGATCACAAAATATTATTATTTGCTGTACCTGTGGGTTGAAGTCCTCTTGAAACTATACATGGATAGTTTCCGATCGTTTGCTGGGTTTACTAGAACAAAGGTTCAACTACATGTTGTAGAGAAACTGACTGTACAGTACACTCAACTTTCTTTACATATGCTCCCGATAATATGCGATCTGAATATAATTTTAAATGAAGTCGTTATCGTCGATGTAAAATGTGTTTTACACACGATACATTTCATTGTTGTTTTATTGAAAGTGCTATAACATCAGTAATTTAACAAATATCGAAGCATCAATAATCATAAAGTTAGTAATAGCACGCAGATAACTTTGAATAGCCTATATATAGAATTTGGACCACTGCTCGGCAGATTCACTGTATGCCCATTTCTTGCATTAAATATCGTATATCTTGCCGCAAATAACAGTAATTCATGCTTTCGCATCCCCCAATAGCTTTCGCCAATTACAGCGATCATCGACCAGTCATGTGTTATTATTACACATGTGCCTTACGATATAACAGATGTAGTCTAAAATGTAGTTATATAACTTATTTTAAGTTATTTGAGCACATAGAAGGCGCTTGACATAAGACGTTGCATAGATTCTAATAAATATAACTGCGCAATTACTAAAGTTAAATTTTTGATCAATCCAGCTTACGCATTTCAGCTTTTATGCTGTGAGATGTATAACGTAGAGTTGCGAGTTGCTATTTGTGCTTGTATTCGCGGTTTTTTCAGCGGCCGATTTAATGGCACAGCATACCTGTTCAAGTTTTATTTTGAACACTGCAAGATTGACCCAGAAATACACCAAAAAAACGAGGACGATAGTTTGGATTAAGGACAAACGTATGACTGATGTAAACGTTCCAAAGAAGGCCCAACATTAGTTGATGACGATGAACATTGTAGACTTTCGTGGTCGTCTGCAACGTTTATACATTACACAAGAACATGTCGATGCTGTTCTGAACTCAGATCACAGGTATCGCAGTAAACTCCACACAAACTAGTAGCACGTGGATCCCCTTTGTCAACCGTGTTACTGACTAAATGTAAATATGCTTCTGAAACGCTGTGTTCTGTATAATTATTAATTTTTGTAGAGTGGATTTTATTGCGATATCTGTGGATTATACAACCATGCAGTCCTGGCAATCGTTCTGAATTCAGTTGTGAATGATCTAAGGCGGACCGTCCAAGCCATTTGTAGCATTTGAGGATTATCATATAGCTCATGCCAATAGATTTTGTTGAAAGAATTGAACGTGCGAAGGATAGCAGCAAAGTTTGTCACATACCGATCTCTTACGATCCAGTAATTTTTGGTAAAAAAATGTGTGTTGTCCCTCATCTAGTGTACTTGCCCAACCTTCTTGCAGTTTTTTTTTTCAAAGAGATTAAAACAGAATTATAGACGGTGCTGAATATGTTACTAAAATACTATAAAATGCATTCGTTTAGTAGGAGGGGATCTGGGAACGGTGTTTACACTCTACCACTTTGACTACTACTTTGAAAGTAAAATAGGTGAATGAAATCCTGTTATTTTGAAATTTTGCTTATCGTTACGTTAAGATATTCTATTGCTATATGCTATTGTGTTATTATTATGCTTATCATTTCACTTCTCTGAAATAATTTAAACACTCTCTCTTTTGAAATTTCACTTCTAAACATTTGTTATTCATCTAAGAATATAAGGTTTTACCGATTATGGAGTAAAGCCAAATATCGAGAATCAATTGTAAAGATCCAGATACATAATACACGTACAATTCTTTTTCTTCATCATTTTCACTTATTTCAGTGTTATATTTAGTATGGCCTATACACATTTTGACAGATTAACATTTTATTTTCATTTTGTTTGTAGTTGACGAACTATAATTAAATATTAACTACCCCTTTATCCATTGATTAGAATGTAAAAAGTATAAACAATTTTGATCTTAGGTTACCCTTTCTCAAAGTACTTTCGACACTGTAATCGAAGCTTACGTTAGCGTACAATTCTTTAGTAACTCCAATTTCGCCTACAGTGCTTGTTAGTATTTACTAATGCATACAATTACATAAAGCATATTTGATTTGCAATATTTGAGGCGCAACATTAAGATCCCAGAACTTTAATACGGGTACAGCTGCACCTACGTGTTTAAAGTAATAAAAGCTCAGAGTGCTGCTTATTAAAATAGTTCAAATATCACTTTCAAATGAAATCGTGGGTTATGCAAAACATTTTGATAGGAATCGAACGACTTCCAAGCAAAACCAGCAGACGCATTCTTGCCGCTAGTACCTGTTACGTAATATTCCAATTACAAGTATACTCACCATTTGTCTGTGGGCATGTATACATAAAATTAAATTATGATACGACTTTACGGAAAACGAAAACCGCCCTGGCGATTTGAATGTCACGATGTAAATGATCGCGACATATACGGAAAAAGGCGAACGTGCAGAAACAGATATAAACGTAAATTGGAAACGCGAATTAAGAGATTGTAATTCCGACATTCCCTCACGTGAAATTATTACGGTAAAACGTGAAAATCCTCGTAAAACGCGGTGCCTCTAAAATATCATCGTATTTACTTTCTAACCGTAAAAGTATATTGTAGCACTCAAGTGTAATGTAATCTGATTTCCTTCAATCTGCTTTGAACAATTCATGTCTCACATTTACCATGAACGGCGAAACACTCCCAGCAATGAATTAAATTTCCACGAAGCTTAATTACTCTCTATATACATATGCAGATAGAATTTAACAGTACCGCCTCGCAACATCAGTTCTGGTAACAGAATGAGGTAGTACATATGTATGCGTGTTCATACATAGAGTTTACAAAGTTCTGTAATCGACTGTATTTGCATACGGACATACGTATATACACTGTGCGAAGTTTTTGACACCTCCGAATGCCCATATAGGTCCACATATGCCGACATCAAAATTTGAGTCTTTCATATTCTGTCAAATAATCTATTCCAGTCGGTGCAAAAGTTATCAAGTGAGGTGTCAACATGTTAACACTTAACTTTAACAACGACACTAATAATCTTTTTATATTTACAGATGATAGTGTTGACAATAATACATATGCGCATGTAGTTTAATACACATGCATGTCATATGAATATCCTTTTTTGGTGTCGTTACTACTTGTAGAGTAATTATGTTTTACTTCCTGTAGTGTGTTTTTTACTCACTGAATTGCAATTTTGAACATAGTAAATAGATAAATGAGTACACAAAACGAATATGTTTAACTGTCTACATACGTATTTCGACAATACTCTACATCTTCAGCAAAAACTATTTTAAAAGAAAAATAATCTAATAAACGAAACGTAATCTAACATCTCTGGCTGAGGTAAAACTGTGGAACATATGCTTTCGCTGCCGATCTGGTGAAGAACGTATCTTATTTTTCAAAGTTTTACTTTAGCGTAGTCGGTTGCCTTTGATTTAGGCTGGTTTTTAATGAAGTTGACATATAGTTGTTGAAATGCGTATGTACATACACAATAGTGTGTTTATTTGAAATCTTGCCAAACTAAATTTCTGGAAATCTGGAAATTTATTAAACATTTCCTGAAACGCGTTAGAAGTAGTATGTAGGGAGACAGCCTACCCAAATGAGCAACTTCCTTGAAAATTAAATTGAAAAGGAAACTGCATACAGATGGAAATATCCTACGTGATGAGGATGGATTACATTTTCAATAAAATTGAGCTCCGCTGCATTATATTCTTCCAATGCGGCAGTGGTTAGGCAATGTATTTCCAAATAAATAGATAGGACAAAGAGGACCTATAGCATGGCCAACCAGATAGCCTGATTTGGCGCCACTAGACTTTTCTCTGTTGGGTTAGTTAAAGTTTGCTGTATATTCCCCAACCTCAAAATCTAGAAGAACGTCGTCAGAGGATTGCTATAACTTGTCTTGGACTTCAAAGAGATGTTCAGATTATTAGAGATCCTTCAAGTATTTGTGCATCAGTATGCAATACACTAATGCATCATAAAATACCTTCCACTTGTAAAAAATTTGCTTATTTCCACAAGAATACAAAATGAGCGATAGAAATCAAAAAGAAATAATTTAATAACAAATCACATTGGAAACGTCCTTCAAATAACACATATGCTATCAACTTCGTATACGTTGATAAAAACAATTTTTATTTGAAACGTTTTCTTCTAAATCTCTTAGTTTATGTAATAGTTATTAGTTTAAATGGTCCGCCATCGCAGTTGCACAATACTTAAAGGAAGCATATTCTCATATTTGATAGGAGTGAATGCTTTTAACAAAGCTTGCCTTCAAGTTCTAGCCTCCCTGTTCTTATTCCTCTTGAAAATTATGTTATGCGTTACGTGTATTTTTTACCACTGCCTATCTTGCTTGGTATTTATTTAAGATTACTAGCGCTCGCAGGCTTACATTTTTTCCAACACTAGCTCTTGCTATTCACAACTACCACTGGTAAAGTTCGCGGACAACCAATGCATATCGAAGTGGCGAATTTGTTTGAACTAAAGCATTACTAAATAAAACATGATCATTGTTAATGGTGCATTCGTTAATAAGAAGGATGTTTAATAATTATCGCGACAAATGGCTGTGGATAAAAACGTTTTATTTAAGGACAATGGGATCAACACTACTTTTCAACGTAATCTCTGCTAACGTTAAAATATTTATCCTATTGCTTAGTTTCAGCGATAAAAAGATCTTTACCTTGTTTATGTACAACTTTATTGATTGCTTCATTGTCTTTGAACTTGGTGCCGCGTAAAAGCTCTTTCAGTGTCCCGAGCAGATGAAAAACTCACCGTGCCAGGTTAGAGCAGTAAGATGGATATGGCAACATGCCTGACCCAAATTTTTTGGACAATACGGAGGTGGGCGTTATCTTGCCGTAGAATCACACATTTGGATAAAACACTCCGGGGATTTCCGCCTTATCGCAAGTTTCACTTTAAACTCAAGCGTATTAGAATGGTACTCAGTGTTCACAGTACACTTTTCTTCTAATTGGTCAGAAAAAATTGAATGTTGTGAGTCCCAGATGACGGCTAACATTGCTTGATTGGCAGATGCGTGAATTTTGCTCCACATTTCATCGCAACTTGATGGTTTAGAACAAATACGAACATAGATGTCTTTGTGGCGCAAAGTCAACTGTCAATGAATGCACGGTTCCAACACAAATCCGCATACTACCGCGATTATTATACATCTGTCATCGCAAATTAGGTCATTTGTGCGATTTTGTGACACGTCTGTTCGATTTAAATGCTCAATCCATGTTGCTCTTCCAGCGTAGATGTTTTGAGAGGTGCTGATATTTTGAAATTAACAAGCAAGTTTATGTTTCTTTTTATTTTATTCAGCGTTTCCAACTTAACAATTAGATATATAAGACGCATTTATAAAATTTGCGTTATTTTTTTCTAAATAAGTTATAAACTAAAAGAGACTGGTGTGCAGGAGCACAACCTAAAAAATTGTAGCTACATATAGCAGGTCTAAAATGAGCAAAAACATAATCAAGTACAATATTTCGAAATTGATAAGAATATAACGTTTGATTTGGGCCATGGTTACCAAATCGTTTATAAAGAGAGCATCTCTTATGTTACCACTCTTGTGAACTCATTTCAATAAAATATATTCTCACATCGCTTAATTACAAAATGTTATTTAAGTGAATTGAAATTAAAATTTAATTTGAAAGATATTATTTAAAAATATTATTTACCGCTCACACATTTGAATAATATGTCCGATAATATTTGATTGGATTCAGCTACCATTCATCTATACAGTGGACAAATTGGATGCGATATGTAAATATGCAATTACATTGTACGTATAGGGGAAATTAAATGCAAATAGGTTTGATTATCAACTGCAAATCTAGTAGAACGAATGCAATTGCAATCTTTTCCCTATTCATATGTCGGCGAGTATTACATATTTTAATAGCTACCTTATTTGTTTAAACAGGCGCACAGCAAGTAGTGATCCGTGATAGATGATAACTTCTCATTTCGAATTACGTTAGGAATTGCTTTACAAAATAACTGGCATTAGTATAGTTTCCCTTTTACCGCCAATGTGAAAATACCAATAACTTGTAAGTTTTCTAATATTCAGAATTATCTGTAATATAAGTTACCCGAGAAACTGTTTTAAGATGTTTTAATACAAGAATTAACCACGACGGCAAATCAAAATATGAACCGGATTTTAATTTTAAAACATTTGTTAGTACAGTAAAAAACATTTGAATACACTTTATTTTTCTATATAATCTAATTCCGTCATCAAAGAGTGAATGTAGTTCCGTTTGTAACCTTGATCGTCGTCAAAGTGGTGGCCTCCCAGTTCTTCTTTGAGTGACCCAAACATGTGATAGTTATACGGTGGCAGGTCGGAACTGAAGGACGGATGCTCCAGAGTTTCCCAGCGAATTTTGGCTTTGTGCGGTGCTATTTTGCTAGGTTATCGCCACTCCATGTTTGCCTACCTAGACTCCAGTCTATAATGGCGCATCTACGTCTCATCACAGATGACAATGTGCCTCAACAAATTATCCTCTTCTGTTCGATATCGCGCCAAAAGTCTTTCACACACAGCAAGACGGTTTGCTTTCAGATTTTCTGCCAAGAGGCGAGCGACCCACCTTGTCGACACTTTTCGGTAACCCAAATCATCTGAAATGACTAACTGGGTACTCACATATGATACTCCGTCGTTTGTAGCAATATTCCATATTGTAAGATGGCGGTCACCTTCAATCCGCTCACAGATCGCACGAATATTCGCCCCACTCGTAGTCGTCTGCGGTTGCCGTTTTCCACTGATTTACCCACGTGAAAATTTTTTGTGCTGATCGTAGAATTCGTGATAGATCCGAGTTAGGTGGAACCGAATTAGACCATACTAGGCTGTGCTAAACTGAATGAGATCGAATAAATTCAAACTATACCGAACGAGCATTAAATCGTTAACCGTAAAAGTCTTGACTTAATTGTTCGGGACTTATTTTCTCGGTCTGCGTATCTACATACTTAATATATAATTATAATTTCGGTTAAAAAGAAATCAGTAATAAAGCTATGATTGTATTGAAACAATTGCCAACATTACCACAATTGCACATTAAGCTACTTGGAGTAAAACTGATGATTTGAAAGAAATCATTTATTTCCAGTTCTATTCCTTAGAGGATGATGAATTTTATGTTTAGCACGTGAATAAAGAATTTTTTTCGATTTGCGAGTTTACACGGAAGACAACATAGCCAAAGGAACAAACTGAACATAATTAGTCACGTGCTCGCGTATCCGCTTTCGGGCGAATAAATTTTATAAGAGGTCAATACACGTAATTTCTCTAAAAGAATTTCTTCAAAATAGTTGCTAACAACTACCAATACATTGGATTACTAAAATTGGGAGACGATAAAAATATATAGCTCCTAGTATCATTCTGAGCTTATATTCAGTCTTTATCAATATTACATTATAAGTTGATAAAAACAAGTTGAATGGAGGAAGAAGATATTTTAGGTTACCTTGTAATTTTTTCCTAATTTAGTCAACGCCTAGATAATAGACAAGAAAATCTCATAATGTCCAAATCTGCTTTTAGTGCTTGTCGTTGTATACCTTTTCCTTGTTATCTGTCATGAAAAGAGACACGATAACGCTACTCAAATGCATTAATACAATTAAGTAAAGAATGTCGTACATTATTTCATAATAGGGTTCTACAAAGAAAGGATAGCATAACAATAAAAAAGAGGCGCTTAGAATAAAAGAGTCATTACATTTGCAAGTTTTAGTAGAGGCCGTGCCATTAACATTTATCTTTAATGCTGTATATCAGTCTTTTTGTATAAAAACACAACCTTTAAAGAATGCACAAACAGCGCTCCAGCTTAGCTCGTTGAATAACATCCATACTTATTAAAGCATACGATGAATGTCTAACAGTATTCTAGAATAGAAAAAGAAACATACGAAAGAGGATATTATACATTCCGTTAGAAAATTTATTTATTAGGAGGTACAAAGTTAAGTCTTTTAAGATGATAACACAAAGAGGATTAAGTGGAACGTTAAATAAAATTGATTAATCTCGTGTGGGCAGAGCGCTTATCAAGACAACTTACGCCCGCTATAGGATTTGTCTTGGAGTATAATTGTATGAATAATTTGTTCGTCTGGTCTCATCTCGTCGACGGGTACTTACCTGCAAGTGTTACAAACTAATTTAAAATTTTGTTTCAGGATATAATTAAATTACACTGACGATAATTGTACAATGTTCTATAAGTGCGATGTTAATATTCGCAATGTTTTATTTGTGTTCTTGAACACTAGTAGAGAGTATAGAATATATCTACTGTAGAGTTACATACTTTGCCATTAAAAGGCTGGCACTCGCAGGTATAATTTAACATTTGAGGTATTGTTATGAAAGCTATTTAAATAAAACCACACCTGGGGAAACAGTTTCTATCTAGTAATCCGAAATAAGAGAAAAGATAACGGCATTAGATAGTTTCACTAGTTTTTCTACCAGGACAAGGTACTAGTTAAATGAATTGCTCTTAAGAACTGCAGATTTTCTTTAAACCTGTATAATAAATTCGTCTTTCCATGATGGTACAAGATAATGCTTCTTCCATAAATGACATTCATAGAACATATAACTAAAAATTGCTTTGTAATATTCAACTCGTACCATTTCTTTATGTTTCGGAATCTATACACGATGTCTTACATTTGCTTTTCGTGATTACTCAAAAACTAGCAGAGATTAAGAGTTGAAATTAATACGGTACTTTACCTGAAATTTTATCCCACCCTCCACATGAAAAGCTTCTTATTCATATTTAACTTTTACAGTCGTATGTATTAGTTTAAAATATTCCAATTATAGAAAAGGAAAGTGTTTTCTTCCTGTAAGTAGGATGCCCTATGGTTGAAAGTTAATCGGATATCAATAAATTAATGAACATGGCTTACTACACTTTCATTTTCAAGATAAAGCCTGAGTAGAATAATGCATCGAATTGAGAGGTAAAGATTTGTTATTTATTGAAACAGAATAGAAGTTTTTCAACATAATTTAATAAGTAATAACCTGTGAACAAAATGAGCGGCACAGTTTCAAAGAATAAAGTGGGGAAGGTATCACGAGCAGAGAGATAGAATTTTATATAAAATATTGTCTCAATTGCACTGAATTTTCTGCTACTGTTTTGTCTGCATTCATTATCAAGTAAATGCAGAGAAAGTAGCTGCATTAAAGCACAATATTCGGCTTGTACTGCAAAATGGATAGTAACGTTATGCCTATTTACCTAAACTAGTTGTTTTCGAGATATTCTAGAACAAATGCTTTCATTATATTTCATCGAAACAGTTATGGTTGGTGTAATATTTAATATCTGTGTCTTTACTGTGAGTATAAAGCTACTTAGAGCTAAGAACATTCCGAACTGCGTACAAGGAAGAGAAGTTTTTGATCCTGGATAGTGGATTGCAATGGAGATGTTTGGGCTCACAATAAAAAAGGTTTCGGAAGAGGATAACAAACAAAGCAGTGCAAATGAGTTCTGTCAACCAGCAGGGTAGGGAACAGAAAAATAAAGTTGAATGTAATATAAGGTAGTGTTTTTAACGAGGCTTCGTCAATGATATCGACAGCTCCACCAGATATTGACAAAAACCTTTTTTGCTCTTCCTACTGCCAGCTAACCATAACTCTAGCTAAGCTAATCGGAGAGATGTAATTCCGATTTACTGTAATGCAATAGCAATAGCATTTTACATCCTTGAAGACATAAGTAAAAATATGTATGTTAATACGGCGACAACTATCAATAGATACTGTTGTGCACTAGTTTGACATTTTTTATAATTATGGCAGATATTTACTAACATTCAGAAGTGATAGACATTAGAATATAGTATTTACTTTTAATACATAATACACTTCCGTAACTACGTACACTACTTCGACAAGGTAAATGAAATTGTATACAAAGGAAATAATGTTATACTACGTATATTTTTGTTAATTTTGCTCATTATAGCATCGTTAGGTCAGTTTATTTTTGAATCTCGTTTCTGATTTTAATCTAGCCCTAAAACTACCACCTTTTTACCCTTCATTTTAGGCAAAAGTGCTAATTATCCGTTTCAAATACTGTGTATTTAAAAATAATTTTAAGTCATAGAAGTTGGAGGTACCTACTTTTCTATAGTGTTTTCTTTTTTAGAAAGAGTTTTATTTTGTATTGCTGATAATAAAGAGGGTATCGAAGAGTCTCACATGTTCTACGTTATTTCTGTTTGGAGTTAGTATTTTATTTATAACTTCAAGGACTGCCATTTTCACCTGGTCAGCGCTAAGAAAAAAAAGAAAAGTAGGAAAATTTTATTCATTTACAAGTAAATTTAAAGTGTCGACTTACTGTTCAGTAAATTTGTACAACAGTCAGACCTTTAAACTAATTTAATTAGATTTAACGTTGGTACTAACAAGGAAATTGAAGAACGGCAGAATTATGGGGAAGCGTCTTACACAGGACACATGACACAGTATGCCAAAATATGACCTCATTTGCATCAAAATAACTGGTATAAGCACCAGCAATTGTCAAAATTTTATTATACAATGATTGTGAGACTAAAATTCAACCACGGTCAATTTCCAGCTCATTCGTATAAAATAGGATTGCTTGATTCATATTCATGTTCGTGTGGAAAGTCACTGTGAGACCTCAATCACTTGTTCTTGGAATGTCCTAAATTTTCTCAACACAGAGAGTTCTTTCTGGAAAAGCTTATCCATCCTAGAGTTACTATGCCCACCAATGCTGTCTGTGTTCTACAAGAAAAGTGCAAGATTTAGATAAATTAGTTGTTAGTTATCCTTGTTTACCAGTGTAGATTGTCCTTTTTACCGTTGGCCGTTTTCTGTTAAACCATTCCGATGGGGCAGGATGTGTTGTGTTTCGTAAATAATAGTGGTAGATGTTTAGTAATTTACTAAGTAATGTGACGAAATGGGCTTTGATTCTGAATGTCAAAAAACCAGAAAATTGAATTATCATTGTAAATCCAAGGTAAGTTAATAATTTAAACTGAAACATGTTCGATGAATGAACCCAAACTGTTTAAATGCCATTAAAGGTACTTCACCATGGGTCATTCGCTGTGTTAATTGGAGGTGAATAGACTGACTCTAGACATGTTGCTCTTAACGTAGCAGTTATTAAACTCCCTTTCCCCTTTGTTGTTCGAAAGATATTGCTTAATTTTTAATTTATTTTATGAAACCGCTGTTATTATGACAGTACACTGTCTGCCGAGGATAATTGACTGCATTGAAGTAAATACGATAAACTTACTAATGTGCAACAATAGTTACTAATAAAATCCCTTCTTAATCGAATCACAATTATAGAGAAATAATTTGGCAGTTACATCAGTTTATCATACGTAATTTGGCTTCAACTAATTAAACCAAACAAGTTATTCTATTATTTTAAAAATATAGGGAATTAGTTGCTGTCCAATGTTATATTAATTAAATAAAGTACGAAATGGTATAGCCTTAATCCTCTTGTGAAATCTAATACCAAGCAATTCAGAATACACAGTCGTGCTGAACGAAATCTAAAATTAAGCAAAAATTTCAGACGATGCGGGAAGTTTATTTAATCCGGCGCAGGTTAGGTATTTATAAAGAGCACTCTACGGGTAACGCGAACCACAGAGATTTTTTCATATATGCTTTCGTTAATTTGGTGGAATAACCGAACGAAAAAAAAAAGAAAAAGAAGATATTCGTAATAGATGTAGAAACCGCCGTTTATTTAGCTGCGGCATTAGACCAGGAATACCGCAAAATACTTTTTTTAATGGCGAGATACGTTCGCATAGAATTCTATAACTATACAGCGATTTAATCACGTATACCAACATATTATTCCTATACCTCCGAAAGGTTTGCAGACCGTATAATCCGCTCTCTGTTTGAACTTCATACCGGGCTTATTTATATTAATACTACAGCGTATACGGAGTCGTATAGTATGAGCACGAAAATTTTCATTCGGATGTATATTATTGCTGAACGAAATCCACAATTTTGTGACTAGTTCAACTGTTTATGCAAATCTTGTGTTTACGTTTATATATGTAATCCTGTTCTGTTTCATTTGCGTCTCTCGATGTTTACATTAAACGTTTTCTGCTTCGGCTGCTACCTATCCAAGGATATCTCCGGTCGTGGTGTAGATAACTTAGTTATTCTAACCGTTTTGAACTGCTGACATTTTGTTTGGTCTATCGTAATTGGACAATCTTTGATAAATTGTCAGTTAGATTTATATAGCACTACCTGCTCATTTTCAAGCCAACTGATACAGCGTTTGTTATTATTCAAAGCATACCATTGATGTAAACTTCGGATTTGAGGCGACTGAAGCAAAAATCGAAGAATGGGATGATACGATGACTCTACTGTTTAATTCATTCGTTCACTTACATCAATTTTGGGTCAGACGTGGACGGATATTATGCATGGGGAAATATTTTATAAAAATATTTTTAATTTCTCTTACCTACACTTACTATACCTACATATATGCATTTTTGAATGTATAAACACAAATTTCAACGTAACGAATGAGTTTATGCATATGACACTAGATCAAAGTAAGTTTTTTATAGTGCTAAGTATTCTCTAAACATAAAAAGTCCCCTAACGATTTAGATTTGATATCAAAGGGTTATGTCTATTAGTTCTTTCAACGTCTTGTTACTGCGAATGTGTTAATTTCATCGGAAAGTATGTTGATTTTGTATTTAATACACTGTGAAGCTTCACTTATCCTAGATTATTCATGGCATATTCGGATGAGTACTCTATATATGATTTTTTTTTTGATAGCTATTTTAAAGGCAGGTTCAATGACGTAGGTCCAATGTGAAAAATCTATTTTCATGTTGGTTCTTTTCTAACAATGTTGACAGATTTCGTTGGGTAGGTACACAAATCAGCTTTGAAGTATGTTTATATTGAAAACAAAAGAGTCAACTTGTTCCCATAAATTACAAAAATTTTATACAGAGTCAAGTATTTAATATCAAAAGATTCGATTTTCTAAATAATGACCTTTATTGTTGAGTATTTTTTACAAATTTCATTTAAGGAAATGTAAGTAAAAAATACCCTGTTCGAGTTATTTCAAAATCAGCGGTTTACTAACGAGAATTAGTGATAAAGTAGGCTTTGCTTTGCTTGCCGGAATGAAACTTGAAGAGAGCAAGTAATGAATTTTCAATAAAAGCATAATAACTTGCGCTAGCAATCTCACTTCATAGAAAGCACTGTCAACACATATTTTTGGACTTTATAGAAATTATAGAAAGTAATTATTCGCTATCACCTACCATATCACTTGAAGTACTATCTTTGCCCACTGATGTAATAAATGGCTTAATTATATCATCGCTTAATTCCTCTAACTCACACCTTTTTCTTTCTTGTATAATCGCATGTTCTATATATTTCTTCCGATTGTCTATAGGGACATTCTGGACTCTCTGTAGTAAAAGTATCCTTATCTCTGCTAATTTGAGTGAGATATTCTTAGTTGTCACTTCATTTTTTATTTGAGGCCATACTAACTCTATTGGGTTGAGTTCCCAGTGATAAGGTGGTAACCTCAACAAAGTTTTCTTCTAACTTCGACATCCCATCTATCACATGTGTATTATATTGACTTTTATTAAGGCGAATTAAATGAAGAAGTTCTGACCAAACCATTTCTTCGTTTTACTCGATATTTTTTGATTTCAACCAAGTTTGCACATCGAGTTTCTAGATGTGGGAGTTTTTTCAATTTTACTGTAATATGTAGCATTATCCATAACAACAACAGCATTGTCTGGCAGTACTGTCAATATTCGATGAAACTATCTTTGAAACACATCAGTATTCACTTTTTCATGATAATCGGTTGTATTTTTACCTTCGAAAAGCAGTAAGCCATTCTCCACGAAACCAGCCTCAGATCCTAAGTGTAAAACAATCAGAAGTCTTCCTTTTCCTGTCGGATTACGTAAGTCTGTAGTCAGGTCTTCGTTAAATACTTGCCGTCGACTTTTTATATTATCATCTATCCAAACTTTTTGTTTGGTATGATCTTCGTTTACCATGTTTTGTCTAAGTAATAAATTGACCGATTTTGACGACGATAATTTTTATTGTCATCAAATACCTTCTTCTCCACCTGATTATATCATTACGTTCTATCAAAACATCTTTTCGATCTTTGTTCATGTATCTGCAATAATAATTATATAACATATCAACGTGTGTAAAAATATATTTGGGTATCTATACTCAAAATATGTTGCATATTAATTAGAACATCGGCACTAATCTGAAGTTTATCATTTTTTTAAATCTGTACCATATTGAACGGCTCATTTGTGGCAAATTATCACGCTGTTTCACTTTAGTCAACACTTTATCAAGTGTAGGAAAATCATTTTTATAAAAAGAAACTATGAATTAATTGCCTTATAGAATTGTTGACAGTTTCATCGTAACCAATAATTAAAGAATGACTTCTAGAAGTTTACTCAGGCGATGTAACTTGCCCTTTCTCCTTTTATTCTTTTATGGTACGATAGATAGCAGACTGCGCCACTCCTAAAAATAAAATAATATAGTATGTATAATGATGGTAATGTAATATAACACCAACCTATCATATTTGATATTCTTGCAACAATAGTAGCGATTCTCATTCTGGAGTTATCAGTTCGAAGTTTTTTGAATATATTCAATATGTTTTGCTTCTCTATCAGATATAGATATCCTAAGCTCAGACATTTTCGTCTTCTCGGCGGGGATATTCGAGTTCCAGAAGTAGTTGCTACTTCTTCCATATCCACGAAAAATGGAAAATGAAATGGTTTTACACAAAGAATGTGTCAGCCGATTAGTTCTCAGAAAAGCTTTTTTTATTACATCAATGCAAATATATGGACAAAAATTAATACAAATATACTCAGAAAAGTACACAATCCAAACATCAATCATCTGTTGTAACGATATGGCGGCCGGCAATATGTCAAATATCTCGTGTAATTTTAGCCGACAGCTAACTAACAGTTAGTCTTGTTTTTGGCACTTCAATTCAAAAACACTCCTCTGAATTAAGAAATGGAGTATAGCAGATAATAAACATTTAATTAATTAAAACTTCTAGCAATACTAGAGCTAACTAAAGGGACAGCAACATCATAACAGGAGTTTTAGTTTATGCTGATTCCATAGAACCAGTGTGTACGGTTAAGGATTTTCATTGCTGGTTCTATGGGACTAGCATATTAGCAAACATACCAATATTCTTGTAGATTTTATACAACAACCTTCTTTTCGACAAGCTCATATGTAAGATATAGTTTATGCTTGTACATTATTTTTTCAAAATACAAAGAAATTCAGTTTTGTAAATACTAAAAGAACATCTAAATGGTATGCGTTAATTTTCTTAATACAGCTTGCTTGTTGAAGCTTGATAGTAATCCGATTCGTCCCTTACCATAACGACATAGAACGTTATTTCTAAGCGATCTCTTAATAGAACTAAACGTTTAAGTAGCTTCACATTCAAATGTGGAATTATGTAGCATAGGCGTTGCTTTAACAATTTATCTCGGGCTTAAAACAAGAACACGAGGAAAGAGCAGTTGCCAGGTCAAGTCGCACAGTTGTAGGTATAAGCGCGAAATCCCTCGGCGCAATCTACTCCGGGAATATACATACGTATATATAACAATTAACTTACAGATTGTAGAACAAAAAGCGCATCGTTTTACATAAATTTACATGCTGAGCAACAGAACCGGTATGCGCAAAGGAAAAATTTTGACATCGTACATGTATAATGTGAACATTTAACGTTTCGGTTTTCATTTTATTCCCCCGTCATAGTGCGTTTTGTTCTTAGTCGACCAGAGATCAGACCCACTTGAGGTATTTCTTGTGCATGAATCAACTCAATGCGCTATTAGCATTGTTCATGATGTAAATACTGTAGGCGAATATACCTTATCCAATGGGTATTCATCACATATGTCTTTTGTTACATTATTATAAAGGACGTCTGGACAACCAGTTCTGCAATACATTACGATTAAATATATTGGTATAATTATTAATTTAAATTACTATAAAAGGGGGCATAAACAAAACTATCACAGCGGTAATAGAGAAAGCCACCAGGTATTCACAAAGAATAGAATACCAAATTACACAAAACAGTGTAGAATACATTTCTGAATTTACCCTTATCTAATTCAATATCCACTTAAGTGTGGTGATGAAGACCTCAAAATAAGCAACGTGGGAAGGAGCGTACGACTAATGTTTAGTTAGCATTTCTCTCAACTTGTACAGCCTTGGCCAATACTTTTGTTACTTTAAATTTTACTATTTATTTTCAGTTCGCTACTTTCGTTCGTTGCGAGCACATCCTAGCGATCTAGCGCGCCTGTAGTGTTTCGATTAGTGACATTTAGTGTTACTGTTTCAATATGCCTAAAAGAAACGGACTTAGACTAGAAAAATGCCTGCAGATACAATCTTTGCATGATCAAGGAATATTCCAGGTAGAAACTTCGAAAACTGTGAAATGTTCGCACCGATCTGTACAATATGCTACGAAGCGATTTACAATGACCAAATTACGCGTTTATAGACCCAGAACCGGGCGCAAACGGATCACGACAGAGCGTAATGACCGAGAGATATTGAGAGAGTCGTAATAGTAGGAGGAAAGCTTCCTCAGATGTCGCTGCTGAGTTGTCAGAAGGTGTTAACAAAACAATATATGCTCCGTGTATTCGCAGACGGCTTCGAGAAACTGATCTAAAAGAATGTATAAGTAGGAAGAAGCCATGGCTCTCTGACAAGAATAAAAAGGTACAGTACGAGTGGGCACTAAAGTACTAGAGTTTCACCGAACAAGATTGGTCAAATATCGTGTGGTCAAACTAATCAAATTTTGAGGTAAGTTAGTCAATTCGATGTTCTATCAACTGTAAACAAAATATGAGCGAATTCTCTACAATATTTATTCACATTTCAGATCTTTGGTACACCGTCATACCCGGTCCATCACCGGATAAGTGAGGAATTTAAATCAGAGTGTGTGGTATCGACCGTACAACACGGCAGCGTGATGTGTGCGCTTCTGAGGTGGGACAAATGTTCATGTGGAGGCCGTATGGACTCTATAGAATACATAAGCATCCTAGAATCTGCATTACTACCCCCTTGTACATCACTTTCTAGCGATACAAAGATGGACGGCGTTAAGTTCCAACAGGATAGTGCAACCTGTCACAAAACTATCCGCACAATGGCTTGATTTCGGGAAAACGATATTGAGCTCCTGGACTGGCCTGCTTAATCACTGGGCCCGGGCCCCATAGGGAGATCTATGGGATTTATTAAAGTCAGGCGTCACACAATTACTTCAAAAGAAGAGTTAAATAATAGCTGGCGTCTAAAGTGGAACGTTATAAGCCCCAAAGTCTGTAAGAACCTTGTGGGTTCTCTACCGAAAAGAATTTTTACTGTAATTAAGGCAGTGTGGACCTACTAAATATTGATTTTTGCAATAGTAAACGTTGTAAACCTATATAAATTGTTTCATTCTTCTATACGTTAATATATGAATTAACACTTAAAAATGCACATCATCCATTTAAGTGTAGGAAAAACATTTAGTATGTAAAACACAATACCCATTCCAATCACCAAATAAGAAAATGTTGCAGTGTCAACACACATTTTTACATTCTCACACACGTAAAAGGGATATGTTAACCATCGCTGAGAAAAAATAATTTTCAGTCAACGCAAAAACCAACACATTTTTTTTATAAGTAGCAACACTAGCATTGTACTAAGACAGCACCAACTCTTCTCTGTTTTACCAAATTTACATCTGAAAAAAACTATGTATTGTGTTAATTTTACTACGCGTTATGCGATTATGTGTTAGTACAATATTGCAAATGCTTTCGGCTCTATCCCTAAATAGTTAAATGAGCATTCTCTTACCTTGGATCAGTACTTGTTTATTTGAACAATAAACGCTTTCTATAGCAACGGTGCTTTCTTTTTATCGGGGATTAAAATATTGTTAAACGGATTCAAGTTTTTATAACAACATTTGAGTCTTAGATATACAAGACAAAATTTGAAATTGAATTAGCAAGAATACTTTCAGAGAACATAGTTATATTTTTTCCCAAGTTAATGTCGAATTTAAAAGGAAGTATTTGAAAAACTGGTACCCAATATTTTGCTTCGAATTAATGAAACAATTTTCTCTGTGGCAGTAATTACTTTGTATTGGACTTGTTCAAAATCACTCTAAATACACTGAGTGTAACAAAATCGTTATTTCTTTAATTGTCGACTAGTGGCACTTATACAGTTTAAAAAGATTGGTGCTATTGCTATCTTATACTTCCACCAAACTGCGAAAACTCCCTTAACGGAACGTAACAAAAAATGTTTTTAGGAAAGTGTAAATTGTATGTAATTGGGGCATATTGTAAGAATTGAATACAGTACGAGATGTTAAAAGGTTTATTTCGGCTCTGTTACTTAATAAATACTAATATACTAGTTATAAAGGATTTTTTTTAGTTAATTTTAACTTAAAGAATAATCCACTATTGTATATATATACTATCTTCTATCGAGTTAAAGGATATAAAAACGCCTATCCTTTCTTTTCCTTGTAGTCTTTCCAGTCTAGACATTTCAAGTATTCATAAACATGGAATCATTTTAAATTACAGTGTCTGCTAAACAAAAATTAGTTATTAAAGGTATGTAGGTGTTTAGATTGCGTGTAGATCCCCGGTGAGTTGATGTTGCTTTAGCACGCAAACGATTCGAATGCATTATGTGTTTGGCATTTGTTTAGATGTTCTTGAGTGAAAACCACGGAGTCGTTCTTTGTGTTAATGGCCATTGCCTAGTACAGCAAATTATTTCCAGCGAACAGAGAATTTTAAAAGTAACGAAGCTTGAAAAGCAAATAGTTTTTTCAAAGTACTGGATGCCTACGTGCACATGAGTGTGAGCGATGAAGTATGTGGAAGTACCTAACATCTGTCTCAATAGACGTATGACTTACTTTAGTTATCTGCAATAAAACTTAACCAAATCCACAGAAAATGTTTTATTTTTGGTTGTGCATTATTATTGTATTTTATACTGCATACGTGATAGTAGTAGTTGTAATAAACAAAAGTAAAGTTTCACATTGCCTGTATTATTTGTAACATTGTAACGTAACATTTTGTCCGATTTTAACATTTCTAAATATTTTAGTAATAAAAATAACTGCAGTTAATGTAATGCCTAGTAAATTATCCAGGAATAACTGTTAAGACGCATATATTAAGCACAAATGAAAAAGAAGTGTAGGGCAGAGGTAGAAGAAGAAGAAGTTGATTATGAGCTGGTTTTCATTAACCAGTTCATAATCGTCTGTATAATGAAATAAGCATACAATACTTATTTCTGTGGTTTCTTTCCACTTTCGTAAGTAGTACTTAAACATCTACCTTACCAGTTACAACCACTATATACGATACTGTGATAATACTTACTAAATTGTTGACTACCTTCGAGTTCACAAAAGTGCACTAAAATAATTTTACAATATCAGAGTAGAAGTTACATATCTGTTATTATTTTCGTCCATGTAGATTATAGACACCAGGTAGAATTACACTGTAAAATTCCTATGAATTTAGAATCACCTTTACATTTAGGAAAAAAGTATTCTTACTACTTATTATTATTGTTAGTTTTCGTTTTCAAGGGAGTTTTTACATGATTGGTCGTGGCGTCAAGCAACTAACGTTCTGTAGGGTAAATTTATGGAGCGTGCCCTCTATGCAGCATGTAACGTTGAATAGCCTTCGGATAGAATAAAAATGTTCGGTTATTTAAGGCTGCGTTTACATACAGTAGTATTAATTAGTAATAAGTTTCCACAAAGTTCAAAGACTGTTTGGCATCATGTCATCACAAATCGTTTAAATTATCGGAAAACGTGTTCCCATTGGGTTCCCAAAATGTTTACGAGTGTTTACAAAGGGAGGCGACTTGGCAGTAGTTTAACATTTCTTACCCAGTATAGTGTTGAAGAAGCTGAATTCTTGAACAGTATTGTTACTGGTGATGATGTTTGGGTTTATCACGGCATTCCGAAATCAAAACAACAGTCGATGGAGTGGAGACACTCACAATCCCCCAGCACTAAAAATCGTGTGCACTCTGTTCTGAGACAGACAAGGCATTCTGCTTGTCGAGTTCCTTTTCAGAAATGAAACCATTAATACGGAACTATACTGTGAAACATTGAGAAATATTCGGGGCGCAATTCAAAACAACAGACGTGAAAGACTCAGTCAAAGCATTATGTTACTCTATGACAACACACGTCCTCATTCTGCTGGTGTCATTCAAAACCTTATTAAGAATTCGGTGAGGACCAGTTCGATCACTCGCCGTACGATCCCGACCTGGTAACTTCTGACTACCACTTATTCTTCAACTTGGAACGTCATTTTGGAGGGAGGTGCTTTAACAGAGATAATGACGTTTTCTACAGTGGCTATTTCCACTGACACCATCTTTATAGGCAGAGGATATAGAAAAATTGGTTGCCCGCTATGTCAAATATTTGAGCAATGGTGGCAACCATGTAGAAGAATGATTTAAGAAATGGTTTTTCATGTAGAAACAAATTTTATTTTAAATAAAATGTTCTTCTAAGACGGTGCTTACTTTCCAGACAGGCCTCGTATATATAAGGTTTTCGCGGATAAATTATGAAATGTAATAGCTCGATGCTTCGAAGAAATCTCTTTTATCATCTTCGAGGTATTTCAGATTCCTCTAGAACCAGCTAGCTACGCAGATCAACACCCGAAAAAATACACTTCATGTATATAATGACGTAAAATAGAATATAAAACAAAAGATCTTTTAATAACCAAGAACTAAAATTGCCAAAACTATAATTCTATATAACAAATAAGAAAAGAGAAAAAGAAGGTTACCAAATATGACATTAAGTGCATTTATACTCTTATACGCTTATCTTAATTTTATTTTCAAGCTATAAAAATTCTAAAAACTTTAATCATTCAACTGCCATACTGATGTAGGTTCACTTCCATATCCATCTAAAAGGATTGTGTAATGCATATGAAAAATCGCCACTCCCGAATATGGTATGATGCGCAATTAATTTTACATTTCTGTAAAACCAAAGATAGTAATTACCATCATTCATAGTCCCTGTCCTGCAAATGTAAACTCCTCGGCGTATTATGATACATTCATCTTCTCTCAGGTCCTCTGTCATCAATTTACCGGCGAAATTAAACGGAGACTACCTTATTCTCCTCCTTCTCTGCATCGAGAAATGCACATTGACAAAATAGAATAAACAATTGACCGAAATTCGCGATAAGTGTACGGTAAGTTTGGCATAAATTCCGTCAAGTGGCAATCCTGATAACGCGCAGAGCAACCTTTCACGAAACCATTATCAGATTTAAAGTGGCGAAACCGTTAAAACAGATATCTCTATTTAGACGCCGAGCGAAGCCGACGAAACGAAGACGAGTATCGATGGGAGCTTTCGGCATTAAGAACATTGCATTTGCATAGGTATGCTTTAATTGAAACTAGTTTTGAGAACGGTTACTTTTAAGCGACATCTCTTCGTTTAATTACGTACTATGATTGCGTAATAAAATGTCTTAATCACGTTTAGTTGGAATGTTTATTGCCCGACTTGCAATAAAGATGTGCATAGAGTATTGCGCCCTTAGAAGACGACTTCCTGTACATTCGAACCACACCCGAAGCTTTCAGAAGTCTTTACAAGCTTACCATCGTCTTACGTATGTGTTCTCAAATAGTTTGGTTATTGCTATGAAGATAAAACTTTATTGATATACTGCACAACTCATTGCTTCAATAAATTACAAGATCTTGTGACATCCAAGTAGGATTTAAAATCAATTCCAAAAGTGATTATTTCGGGACATAAAAATCTAAATTGTGCTTAACAAAACGAGATAATAAAAAGATATAAACTAGAGGTAACTGAAATAATCTAATTACTTCTAGGAAAAGTATATTGGAAATTTTGTTTCGTATACTTAGGATAATTCTGTTGTAGTACAGTTTTATAGTAGCCACAAGTTTATCGCAGGCGTGCTAGTGAACGTAAATGCACGTATATACGAGGTAGGCGCCATAAATTCTTGGGCTATTATTTTAAAGTCGTTGCTATTAATTTTGAAGTCATTAGTAATGTAAGAAACCATAAAAACCATAATACTGGTCGTTGTTTATACACATCGTCACAACTATATAACTAATATTTTGTAATGCCTCCTTTGGCTTTTGTGCTTGCTCTTATTCTTTCTAGCATACCGTCTATTGAAGCGCTAATGGTATGGTCTAATTGTAGCGTTATTTTGCCACACATTCTCAATATTTCTTACCAATTGCACTTTTGTAGTGTTTCCTCTCGAATACACGCGTGATTTTAGAACATTCCACACGTTTTCAATTCCATTGAGGTCGGCAGATTTTTATCCTACGTGCAGGGTAATAGAGTGAAAAAAGAGGAGAACCGTTTTTTCTTTTATATTTTACTTTTAGTCCTTATATCTAACTCGAAGTGGAATCACTTATTTTCGATTTAATCGTAATGTTATAGGCTAAGTTTGTAATTTTAAAGCATATCATTATAGTTTATGCAGATCAGTACTTATATATAAGCAAGGTTTAGTAACGTGACTACTGATGATGGGTATAAGTTGTATACGGAACGTACATTAAGTAGAAACACAGATATTTTGTAAGAAACATAGTATTTATTATTTTCCCTTACTACCTATTCTTACAAGTGCCCAATACACCAAGTGAATCCAACTTTCGTGCCCAGATTAAAGAAGTAATACATGCCTTAACATGCTTCAACAGCTTTCGCGGATGATAGGGGACATTTGCCTGTTGTAAGTTATAATCGAGCGTCCGCGATATGCCTTAAGATGTTTACTCTCGGGATTTTGCATAAAGCGAGGAAGATGATGGGAAACCTCAAATCTACGAAGCAACAGCACCGGGGTTTGAATCGCGACCTGTGGACTAACAGTAAAGCGTGCTGGGCTTCCCAAGAAAGGTATTATATTGCAAAGTACGAGCAGTGCAAAGATTTAATGCGGGACATCCGACGTGGGACCTCTAATTTTTTACATCATTTTATGTCCTATATCTTGACTAAAGTTCTTAGTACTATATTTTTGTATTTTCCTTTATGGCGTCCCGGAATCACAACCCACTCACCTCAAAGATAAAACAAAAAGAATTAGTAATAAATGAAAAACTATTAAATTAAAAATCATTAAAATCATTGAGCTGCAGTAAAAGTAGCCACGATAATGTGAACAGCGACACACATTTCACATCCTAGGGTCTATCAGAGTGACTGACACTGAGTATATCACAAGAAATGACGATCGATAATCAGGTTAACCTGCACAGGTAAAACAGGGATGGTTTTGTTACTTCCATTTGACCTCAAATCATAATTTTCATCTATATTCTTCATATAAGCTTTTGCCGTTATTAAATTGTAAACCTGTGAACCTTGAATCCAGAAGAGTAATTATAGTTGTAGGCAATGGGGACTTTAATGAGACTAATGAACGTATCTATAGTACTTTTATGTAATATACAGTCGAAGAAAATATGGTTCAAATCAACCAATTCGTGACTACAATGACATGCAGCTGAGTCTATAATTCCCCATCTAAACAGATGGGATGCATACAGACTATGTCCAAACTTGGTTGTACGATAATAACGAGATATATTGTTACTCGTCTCATACCACGGTTTAATACTTACAAATGCAAGAACATAGGCGTAGTGGCTCATCCTGTTGGTGTATGTTGCATGCGACAAATCTCTCTACACTCTATTCGGTACATTTCGTTTACAAACTGCAAAACATTCTCCTCACGAAAGGATGGGATTGTAAATAAATCTCTCAGTACAATTATTATTTATTATCAGCATTTTCATTGCCCTTAAATACCTGTACTAACTGCAATTTGATCAAAACTGGTATTGTTTAGTTATTCTTCTAATAAATAGACGAATGCCATAATAATTAACAAAATATTAGGTACACAAGTCTATAGATTGCTTATACAATCAACAGCTTACCAAGAATCATACAAAATGCTTTGGTTTGGTGTAAAGCGTATAACTACGAGGAAATTAAAAAATCACGTTTATAATTTGTTTCTTATGTTTTTTACGGCTTGTAAAGTTACAAAATTAAAAGCACTTTTTATGAGTAATACGTTCAGCCTGTTAGTTTATTTAACGACCATTTATTCCTTTTATCTTTTGTTTGACGGTTTGTCTTCTGTGATGATAATAATAATATAAAACACGTAGTATTAAAGAACTAAGTTAAGTAAAAAGATATTTCTGAAAAGTAAATATTTTAGTTTAAAATATCTAGCCATTTAGATCCCTGATATAGGTATTTTCTTGTCCTCTAATTACTGCTAGCGGTACTTAATCAACACAGTTCTTTCTAATCCGCACGTTTTAATGTAAAAACAACCTTTAGAGTAGAAAATGCCGTTACATACCAAACCTTTATATGTATAAAGAACAACAAATATTGCAGAAAGTATATGAAATTTCATGGAATAATGTAGCCGCGTTGTCGATAATTAGTTTGACATCTAGTAAATATTACATTATCTTACGCTTCCGACTGTACTTTTCAACAGTTCAGTTATTATTAACTTCACGTTTGCGAAGTGTTCTTACGTATTATTGTAAATTCATATTTTCAAATAAGTTATTGTATGATTTATGGTGATGTTAAATAACCAACGTTCTGTTGTGTAAATCACATATTCTCGAACTGAAGATGTTTATCTTGAGATCCTTACCATTTCTTAAAAGTTTAGAGTTTAGAGTTTTTACGTTCAGTACAAGAAAATGAAGCTTTATGCTCATGTTACAGCCTAGGCGGTGAAATTTTTGAAGCATTGATTTCATTAGATCTTTGTAATTGGAGGCTTTTTTGTTTCCAAGAACATTGTTCGCGACCATAGTGAATGAAGTCCAGGCTCCTTTCCCAGCTTCTTTCATTGAGTTGACGAAATTTGGATCTAACATTAGTTCTAATTTGAGATCCATCAAATACTCCAGCTTTAATCTGTTCGTAACTTAGTCGTGGAAACTTTTGACATATGTACTTGAAACAGTTCCCTTGAACATCTAGCGCTTATATTGCTTCATAAGACCCAATTTGATGTGACGTGGGGGAAAAAATTACTTTTACTCTGACTTACAATATTCTTTTATCCAACAACTAAAGATGTTCTGGGAGGCCAATATTTCTAAATCCAGTGTTGGTTCTAGCTCGACTATCTCCAGAGGCTCAGATGCCGTAGAAAGAAACATTACCTGATAGGGAAAAATGGGTTTCGTACTTGGTATTATTATACCTATATTAGTTAAAAGCAAGCGTCAGATCTTACTCAGCAGAAAAAAAAATTATTGGTCAGCGTAATCAAAGTGCTTTGTTAGGCTATTCATTAGAGCAAACTTTAATACATTTTACCAATGTTAGATCTATATTTATTTCTTATAATAACTGGATTTCCATAATTGATCATAGAAAACTAAGGTACACTCTAGTATCGTATTAATATTTGTCGCTACAAATATACTTACCATTTTTTACTCTTTTTGAAGCACACCATAAAGAGCACATGGAAACATTATAGTCGAGATATCTGGGCTTTTACACATTTAAATGTCTTATGCTAATTTGTATTAAGTGATACTTATAGATATTAATGCTGCAGATGCATTTCGTACTTTTAGAGGTAGAAGCTGCGACTCATAAATTATGCTGTTAAGCACCTATACGACCCATCTAAAGGTGTAAATACCACTATTCTTACGGTATTTACTGTGTGAAAGAATGTTCCGCGCTATTTACATTCTTTTCTATGGAATTTGATGATCGAAATACGTTGGCACTTTGAAGAGTTACGCAAATTGCTAATGGAATTGGATCCAAATAGAGGAATAGCATACATGATCGCGAGGAGTTAATTCATGTAGAATTATGCAAATTATACAATGTAAGTTAGAATTTTTACTACTTATCTATGTGTTAAAGCAATTCTTCCAAACACATATAGATGTTTTCAATAGGTCTTGGACTATGGATTAGGGAAATGGAGGACCTATCATTCATGTTGTTTTTGAAATTTCACTTTTCTAATTTCACTTACTTAAATTTAACAAGATTTTCTATATTACTTTCGCAGAAAGTCATGCTGTTTCTTTGTGATTAACGATTCAATATTTTTTATACTCGCAACCATTATTTTATATATTTTTTATATTTTATTTTATATTTTATACCCATAGCATATGACAAATAAACGTGTACTAATAAAGGTGCTATTTTTTTATTAAAATTTGGATGTTTTAAAAATTGTTCCATGTTAAAGTTGGGCCAGTTGTATACATTTTCTTCACGTTGTATTCAGGAATCTAAAAATTTGATGATATACAGATTGCTCTATTAAATATAAGAAAATTACATAATGCACCGGCAAAGCTGTACATTCTGTATATTCTTCGTCTTAATAGTAATGCTAATAATTGTATTTATTCTTCTAATCAAGTCAGATACAAAGATTTGATAACTTGGATCATAAATACATAAAAGAAAATGAAATGCTAAAATATATATATATAAAATAAGCGGACAGGAATACAAATCGTAATGGTAAAAGAATCACTGAGTGATAATAGTTTATTTATTACACACCAAACAAAAAATATAATCAAGGGCACATAAACTCTTGTATAATTGTGGTGGGAATATAATTTGGCGGTCAACGCCTTGATTCAGACAAAAACAATATATTTGTCATTAAAGCCGAAAAGAATAAATAAGGAAGGCATACTAGCAATAAGGATAAAATAAAATACTCGTAAAAAAGCATATCAGTAACTAAAGCGTATTCGACTTAACTAAAACGATACATACGTTTAATAATAGTTTTATACGAGTGACTTGGTCAATTGTTGGGATAAGGCGATAAACTATTACACAATCTTTGGTCGAAGCTGTATGGTAAGCTAATAACATAAACGAAAAATCTTACAATACCCTTGAATCTGAGCCTTTTTTAAGCCTTAAACAAAGCAAATAGATGGATTTTGTGATTGTCAAATCTTCTACTTCTTCGTCCGTTTGCATCGTCGTTTCTTCGATGTTACAGACAAGTAGGTTCTGTAAATATGAAGATATTTTGGACTGAAATAACCCTTACCGAAGCATTTACTAACGTGTAACTTAAACGCAAGGCCAGAGTCTAGTAGGACCTTCAAGAGTCATATAGCGAAAACCGTATTTAGTATCATTCCTTCTACCAGAAAGGATAACAGAAGTCCTGCCGATGCTAATATTGACACAGTGATTCTTCTAAATATTACTAAAACCCGATGGAAAAATAGAACCATGTGGTTTTAAAAATAAGTCAACCTTTCATCTGAGTTTAAAATTGATCAATTTTGAGTTTAAGTTACTAATCAATTTTTTCACGAATATGTAAGTTGGCAAAATTCTCTTGATTAATTTTCATAAAGCCAACTTAACAACTCAATTTAAATCACGAAGCTCGAACACTATAGCACTAGTACAGTGAAACACTTCACTTTCACTAAAATACTGGATAAACGTTTCAGCAACTTCATCTTCAGCGGTAATATTCAATTAAGTAACTAAAACTAAGACTACACTATTTAGAACCTATTAAAATTACGGTCGACTTAGTAATAAATAAACAAGTATGTATTTATGTAACGGCTATGGTATTACAAGTAACTGAACAAAGGCTGGAATTTAGACGGCCTAATACTTTGACTTATTTTCCACGGCTTTGGATGAAATATCTTGACCACGTTTTTGCATCTTGACACAAGTAAATCCTCTAACTGGATTTTTTAAATAGCTAAATTTAAAATTTCCATCTACTAAATTTTCCCATGAAACTGAAACCGGTAACAGCATTTCCTTCCAAGATATGTTAGTTATAAGGAGCAGAAATAAGCTAGAAGTAGACATATACAGAAAACCTACTAATGACTGTAGATTCATCTTGGGAGATTATAATCACTCATCGAACTATAAGCTTTCGGCAATTAGCTTAATGGTTCATCGTTTGCTTAATATTTTAGTGAAGATTGTGGTTTGGATGATAGTGAAGTGCTTCACAATTCAATCCATTTTAAAGCGAATAATTTTATCCCCAATCCTTTGACCTCTTACCACGATTTTCTAATGTACAAATACAAAATCAGATGAACAATAGCAAATCATGTGATATAAATTCTAATTTAATTGGAAGTTTTTGGTTTCACATGCTTTCCATAGAATACGCCATAATTACCGCCTGGATAGCTTGCTCTTTAGAAGCTCAATTATAACGGCAGATCTTCAAAATCAGTGACAATAAATAATAGTTCTAGTGCCCGTACACAATGTTAAAGATACGCTTGTTAATTATCCTCTTGATAGAACACAACGAAAAAAGAACACGCCATGAAAACGAAGCATGTTAGTCCCCGCCTTGAGTAGATATCAATCGATGCCTAGGCCGGTGTTTATTTTAATAAAGGCAAAACAAATTAAGATAATTAAGAAGCGACATGCTCATAGTTAAATGTGTAGGTATCTAAGGGAAAGGGAGAACCCGTCAGCAGGCATATACCTCATTAACAGCGCTCTTTTACGTTGAAAGTTCAACGTGGAAGACAATGATATGCTACTCTTAAAACGTCCAAATTAATATTAACGACTCCGGTTATAATGTAAATGGGACGATTTAAAAATGAAGTGGTACAACTGCATTGTCTTCGGGGAACCGAATGTACAGCGTTTGCTTTTTATTTTATTTTCGGAATTAAAATTCAAGTCCGCTAATGTTATTTTTCTTTTGTTTTACGGTCTTTTGTTTTTTTCGGGACCGCATTTTAATGTGCAGCGGTTGGGTTAGTAATAAAAATGCAAATTCAGTAAATTCATACAAGAATTATAATAATACGCATTTTAAACAACAATCTGTCTGAGAACATAAGATTGCCAAAGTTTATCAAATTTATAGAATATGTTTTTAACTGAATGGAAGTTATAAATAAGGTTTGCCCGGCATTTATATATCTCGTGGATGTGTGTACATCTTGTGAAAGCTTTGATATTGTCTTATATGTAATGAATCACGTTAATTTCTCAGTACTATATCTACTACCAAATATGATTTCTGTAGATAATTCTTCAAGAATGCATTCACGTTTCAGAAGTTAGCACAACTATTGGCATTAGAAGAGTTTGGCACGTTTTAATAAGTTACATATACTATACAACAGCAAATTATTTTTGTTTACAAAAATAGACTTACAAACAAAAAAAAACATAAAATTGCAAACTGGTTGACTAAATGAGGCTCATTGGGATGCAGAAAACTAAACAAGAAACAGAAACAATTTAGTTTTAAAATTTTGTTTGTTACTAAATTTTAAATATACGCAAAGATAGAGTTGGACACCATTAAGTTGAGAGACAAGAAAATAACGACTTTTAGACATTATTTTGATTGAATATGTGCAAATACATACAGTGATCGGATAAATAAGTGTTGGCTTCTGTGCAACCCAAAGTTAAGAAACCGTTCCTAAATATTTTATAACGTATGTAAAATCGTATATTGAAATGTATGGTACAGGTTTATAAGGCAGATGAAAATCGGTTTAATTTGGAACTACACTCTCGTAGCACGCAAACCTATAAGGGAAACAAAACAGTTGAATGTGCTGTACAATCGGCAACATAGTTATAGTGTACTGTCTATAATATAAACTACACGAAAACCTATAACGCCTTTGCTTATAGTAATTAAGGAGAAACTTATTCCAGTTTGGTACTGTAAGCACTAGGTAAGTTAGAGCTTCCACATCTAGCAAATTAACAACCGAAGTATTTATAAAAATTTGACGAATGCCTTTTCGCACAAGATAATGCAAAATATGCAAATAGCTCTGTTACTCGACCACTGTCCTGCCAAATTGCAAATTTAGACACCTATTGATAAAACCATACTATTACCATCCCAAAGAAAATAATGTTATGGTTCAAGCTGAATGTAGACAGCTCGTGTATGGAAAGCATTTGTGAAAACCAGGTTTTCCTCGGTAGAATGAATACAGATTTACACCAACGAAATAACTGTGAACTAAAATTGCAACTTTTAGTTCAGAATCAACTCTCTACTCCAAAATATCATACTTTATTGTTATACTCCTGATATAAAAGTAGGTACATAGGAACTAACTACGACATCACAATACTCTTACCTCCATATTCGATCTGCGACGAGCCTACAATGTCAATACATTTATTGACTATTTTTATTTTGATCATTTCTTTGGTGACGTTAATGAGTTACATTAGTCACAATTTCTAACAATGGATACGTCGCGTGTATCTGTGTGTTTTCTATCGCTTTATGACATAAATACATTCGCCAACTTAACATCAATTCTGGAATTACAAAAAACAGTTTTCAATGAAATCCACATAACAATAGACCAAAAATTCAATCAATAATAAAGACGATATTAACTCACCTACTTCTATTTATAATAATTTAATAAAATAATATTTGCCCATATATTAAGTTCAGAACTAAAAATATTAATTAAGAACAGCTACAATAAAAGAACTAAATAATTATAGAAATAATATTCATTGATAACTGTATATTATAAAAAAATATCTATTCTCTCTGCTTTAATTGGACAAAGAAGTACCGAAATAAACGCACTACACGAACGTATTTTGGAGCGAAAACATCTGTAAACGCATACTCGAAATATATACTGCACGCATGCAAACCTTTAATTTTTGTTTGTTCGTTTTACCTTATACTTGTTTGTTATTTACTATTTTGTATGCATTTTAATCTAGTTGTGATCTGTTGAACCATAGATTTGAGAGAAGGATTTTCTATATTAATTTTGAATAGCAATTTTTTATGAAACAAATAAGAATAAAACCAAAACAATAAATGACCAGGAGAAAAGGGAAGAAATAAGAAAGAAAAGGAAAATACAAGAATTATATCTTTTGTTTAGGGAACGAAAAGTGCAACGAATACGGGTTATGTAAAACTTTTGAATATATATTAAAACCTTCTTAAATTTAGAAATCCGTTTCTAGATTTACTTCAGAGAATTAGCCACCGCACCAACGCCACCAATCAACACTTTGAAACAGAATAAATAAGAAAAAGATATCGTTTTTCTTTAAGTCAAGACCTAATTCTTCATACAAAAAACTCGCAGTTAGGAATAAAGTTGGAAGGTCAAAGTAAAAAAATTAACCAATTTAACACGGTAATTCTGAAAAGACCTTTACTGAAAATAGGTCTTTACTTATTTTATAATTGTCTATCATTTCTAAAACTATCGATATTTTGTACACGAGCCCTGTTCATGTATTAATATGACTTGTACGTACACTACAGTTCATAAGTTTGATCTTACTGTACAAAACAAATAAACTAGGCAGATAATGCTTGCGAGAAATTTAGCAAAGAAAGAAACTGTATTCATTAACTTAAAAAGGGGTCTATCGGCAAAGTAATGCATTCTAATAAAATATATACTATTATAATGTTTCTTCGACTTGCTTTAATAAATACCTGACATATAGCAGCCATCCTTTGAACTAATCGCTCCAAATATGATTCGACTATAGCACTCCACACTTCTTATAGAGAGTTCCTCAAAAATGCTTTGCCAATCGGAGATTTTTCGGACTTCACGATTCAAGTGATCCCACCAAAACTTAATGCGATTGCAATCAGGGCTTTGCGGTGGCCACTTCATTAAGGATGGCACTTTTGCAAGATTTGTTTTAAAAATAATCTGTGACCACCTTTGCAGTGTATTTGGGGTCATTATTCTGCGGACAAATGAACCCCTCCCAATTGATTCACATCTAATTGGTACCGCGTTGTTTTCTAAGAGTCTCAAATACACACCCTTTGTCATTCTTTCATCTATTTGAACTAATTTTCCAATCCTTCCGCCTTCAATACAACCCCATACTATGATACTTCCTCGTTGAGGTTTCACTGTTTTTGAAATATACTCGTTCAACATTCGTTCTCCAGGGCAGCGACGTTTACTTCCGAATAGTGCGAATTTCGATTCGTCCGTCTATAACACATTCTTCGAATCATTTATACTCTAGTTTGCGCGAGTTTTCGACGAATCTAGTCCTTTCCGTTTGTGTATAGAACTTGACCGTGATTTTCTTACAATTATATGACCCCTTTTGGTTTTATTGGTCTTCGTTCTACTGCCGACACACTTACTGGCTAACGGCGTTGTAAATTCAACTCCGCTGTAATTTACGGTAGGCGGCGATTTGTTAGAAAAATCACTCAGATGTATTGGTCGTCTCGTTCTGTTTTTGACCTGGGCCTCCTACTTCGGTTTCTGCTCTTTTAATTGTCCGACGCAGACAACACTCAGAAATGTTTAATTATAGAGCAATTTCTCAACTTGAAATATATATTTTGCACAAAACGCATATTTTGCCGTGCGCTCCAGTATCAAATTCCCCTCTTTTTCGCGCATGTTCGCTCAAATAAGCTAGCAATATAAAATAGGGTCTTTCTAACCCAATCACACACACAGTGCAGTATTTCGGCAATATAGTAGGTGCATACTGAATGTAGAGTTTATTGTAAGACAAGTGCATGATCCAGCACCCCCCTCCCCAAATTCTATTTCATAACGCATTTATCCCCAATTTCCTGTTATTAGCACATTATTGCTTTACTGCCATCATAAAATTTATTACGGGAACACATTGCTTTAGCATTTGAATGGATTTTGTAAATAAATGTTTTTGTTATATAATATACATACTATCAACACTAGATTGTGAATGCAAGAAGACTAGTATGAATTTCCTTAAATATTTCTAAAATAGTACTAAAGTAACGCAGTATATGAAGTGCGATCAAACTTATGAACGGTAGTGTACATATGTACGTAATACATACTTACGAATACACTAAATTAATATAGCCGTTCGAAGAATACGGAAACTGTAATACACTTTCCATATGGTACAAATAATCGTTAGACCGTCAAAGATCTTTCGGAGTTGCAGCAAGCACCTACGAATTTACCTTTAATGCTTTCGAAAGTAGGTCTTCTAGCTTCATTAAACTTTTCCTATAATAACCATCACAATTTGGTAATGGATGCAGCGTGCGTCTGATATCGATCTCGTTTTCAAAACATATGATCCTCCAAATAACTGTAATTACTAATATTGGAAAGTACACGGAAAGCTCCGCAGTATTTCCGTAATTATTACTAGGCGAAGTCGATAATGCAGGTAATTACAAACTAATGTTTTTCTCGTATTACGTAAAATCCATAATACATAAACAGTCCTTCGTATTTCTTAGGCGCACGAAAATCCTTAGAAATTACGGCCGGGTTCGCGACCCGTACGCCGTAATGCATAACCAATTTCGTAAATTATTGAAAATACGACGTCGACGTAATTTATAACCGACTCCCTGTGATACCAATTAGTGATGCTAATAAATAACTTTAATATAATAGTAGAAGACGGCAGAGCGCAAACTAGTAAAGGCACTCTAAATTAGATGCAACAGCTCGTGTCCTGATATATACGCCGTCTACACGCCCAAAGTATTATTTTTCATCACTGAATTACCGCGCGCCGAGATATTTCTTGGTAGCGACATATTGTGGTGTTAGATCTACGATATAACGAGCATCGTCAGATTAAAATACTTATGCTCGAAAGCTTTCCATAAGTTATGAGGAAAGTACCGTTGTTACATTGTTTAAATTCCTTTTGTACGCTTTGTCTTGCTTTGCTGCTCTTCTCCCTTACTTAATCACATTACTCTCTTAATTTCCCGAAGTATTAGGAATTTAGGCAAGTTTAGTGTTCCATCTCTTATGAAATTCTGTTATTATTCAGCAAATTACCTACAAACCCACATAGGAAAAGTAGTAAAAGGAACAGCACTTTAAGTTGTCAAGCAGTATAAATGAAATCGATTTGTTAAAAATTAATTATTATAGTGTAATTCAAAAAGCTGTCCGATATACAGGATTTTATTTTAAATGACTTTATAGAATACCTTGAAGATCGTCGAAACAAATGTCAAACATGTGAGACAGGCGTTCGCTTCTGCTGTCTACAATGCCTTCTAACTTTCATTTTATATTGTAGTACGTTTACAATAGAATTAATATAATAAATAGTGATAATTTAGTGACAAACAAACGAAAAAAAAAAACTCGCTGTTATTAAATACAAGGTGAAGACTCATACCGGTTACCTGAGCAAAAGTTTCAAAAATAAAGATCCTGAAAGGTATAAACAAAAAGGAAAGTGTAAAAACTTACTGGGTATTCCAGTATTAAAAAAGGGAGAATCTTGATTGCAAATAAAAAATAATTTCTTGAAATATTAAGAAAGTGTTAATGCACACCTAAAACTAACATTCTCAAATACAAGGAAACAAAGCTAAAATGTACCTAATAACACGAATGATGAAATAAACTATTAAATCAGACTTTCACCTGCAAACAGGCAATAACCTAATATATAACAAACACACTGCCCTAGACTAAACAACTATTCTGCCGACATGTTTGTGACTTCTAGAAATTTTTGTTGCAATTTATCAAAAGTATTTGCTCTTTGAGAAGGTGTACCAATTATGTTATGTATTTGGAGACAAAAGATATAACGATCTTACTGGGCAGCGATATATTCATGGTTAATTATTAAATGATTTCTGAATGTATCAGATAAACATTGAGATACTAATAAACTAATGTGTGGACCAGACAACCTGTTGGCACTATACTTGCTACACGTCTGCATCCGGTAAATTTGTAATAGCTGATATAATTTCATTAGCTAACAGATCCAAATACTTTGTACTTCTGAAATTAGCATTAATAAAAGTAGACCAGTTATTGCCCAAGATGTCAACCTCAATATTGATCTTTTGAGGGCTTTGAGTTCGCGCATCATACGTCTGTGTGTAGACCTTTTGTAGCATAAACACGTGAAACCGAACAGTAGTTTATGTATAAAGAGAAAGTTGATTCTTCCGTAAAAGGAGTATTTTCAAGAAAATGATTGTTAACAAAAATACTGCAATCGAATTTGTTTTACAAAAATATATTATTATTTTTATCGCGCTTGTGTGAATGATATATATATTTTCAAAATTTCAACTTTCCACAATATTTGGCACTATACGGCGATAAAGTAGCTGGATTGACTGGAATCATATTCTACAAAATCATATACTGCTATCTGTCATAATGCTTGTTACGTTCTCCTGGTTTGAAGAACAACGCCGCTGTAGCCTGCTCGTAATTTCCTAAATTACTTGACCAATACTTACTTGTAGAGTATGTTCGCTTATTTACTAAAGGAGAGGTTGTACAGTGAAACTCAATGCGCATGTGCAAAAAAATATATTTAAAAATGAAATGGTTACACGGTTTCCACTCTTGCCTATGTACATGTACGATGTACGTAAGATATATAGATTTGCAATAATTGCAGTTATTCGCGCTCTCTTATACATGTAATGTACATTAGCATTTGTATATGTATTTTCATTGGTAGCAACTTAAAGTAATGCCTCAGCATGTACGTTGCAACGCTATGTCTTAATTCTGTTTAAAAGGTTAAACTCTTATATGCTTCCGCTGAAGCTTTGTTAGAGGCATGTACTAATGCCTCTATCTGTTTGCATGCACCACTACCTTTTTATAGGTGAGCCAACCCTATTTATTTCTTAAATTTATAAGCGCACCTCGGTGCTATGCTTATTTATATGTCCCTTTCCGGGAGCCTAATATACTTTCCTTGTTTTAAATTTGCCTAAGGGACTTGGCCCTGTATTATTGGCATGTATTTGTACTTGACCAAATACGTTTGTTATATTCACATTTATAGGGGAACCCACCCTATCTCTTAGAGCTTGAACGCCTGGTCGAGGGCGACAGTAGCGATAATAGCCGATCTCAATACAAAAGTAATGTCACAGCTACCCAGGCGTTCTCGTTTGAAATATTACGCTATGTGCAATCTTTAGCTCTATACTACTGCGCCCCAAAGAAGGGAAAACTCCAGTAACCAGTAAATGTGCGAACTGCGCACCGACAAGTAAAACGGAGCGATGATGCAGACATTACATAAGAAAACTGGTCCGTGACACTCGTCCGCTACGACGAGCAACTAAATGAAAAATTTCTAAGGACCGAACAAAAGTACAAAAGACAACGGGCGCTGCGGCCACAACGACCGTCAGCAACAAGCGGAGTGATCGTACTTGTAGAGGAGGTCTATACATGCGCGCCGACAATCTCACCAAAATAATTTCCGACACAAACTTAACTGAAGACTAAAAATATGTATAGACGACAATGGACACAGTAGCCTCGACGCACGATGATAGAAAATCGAGAATTTATACTTATTAAAAAAATCTATACGTGTGGTCCGACGACGTTACCAAATGACTCCCGCCAGAAATAAATGTATAGACAACGTCCTCGACGATTCCCGCCAAAACTAGAAAAACTTGGAAATCTCTAATAAACTTACGACGACGTTACTGTACACGTTACGACGAGGCACGAAAGATGACCGAGAGTGCACGATCGCTAATACCTCGACTGTCGCGCGGGAGACGACTGCCTATGCTTGTGTACCTTAAATTTCAAGAAAACTCCCATTACATATCCGACGACGTTGCAGTGAATGATTTCTAATTAGGCAGTTTTAGCTAGCGTAATGCGAATGGCTGACTTGCATACATATACAATGCGTAATGTACATACATATTAAAATAAAATTGGATATAAGAGAGCAAAATAAATAAATATAAGAACGAAAATAAATAAATATAAAAATGAAAATAAAGTAATATTCTAAATGAAAATAATAATGCAACGAAGATAAAATACATAGGAGTAAAAAATTTATAAAATACAAAAAACAATGTTAAGTCCTTAACAATGCTTGTTCTTCATCGTTAATCAATTGAAGTTTTTCCTTATAGCTACCTGCGGATAAACAATTGTGTGTTTCGAAATATGTCTTAAAATGAGATAATAGCGGTGAGATGGTAAATGCTGATCAAAAAACACATTACGAAATAAATTTATAAATTTGTTGTATTTTCTATGCTTTTTCCTAGGCATTTATTTCTTTAAAAATATCATTTGACTCGCCTAAAATAAGGCCTTCATACAATTAATGTGACCGAAAGAATGACGCGACAGATAACGACTAACACGGCCTAACGCTCACTGAAATGAAATGTCGTAAACCGATGAAATATACCTGAAGACGTTCGATATATCTTCGTTTGCCACTCACTATCAGCACGGCTGTATATCTGCTTTAGTGAACTGATGTATATATCAGCACTAACAACAATGATCCATTTTGACAAATACTATTTAAACCAAAAATCCCTAAATTTTTTAGCCTATGAGACGCACTGACTCCTCGTTAAATTCCAAGAGCCAAGATCCAATTCCAAATCATGCTGCAGTGGTACAACGTCATCTTATAGGGAGTCGCGAGCTATAACCAATATAAGTCGGGACTGGTGTCTCGGTGACTTGTGCGCTTGGCTACTAGTCCCGGAGTTCCAGGTTCTAACCACAGGACTCTTTCTCAGGGTTGAGGTTTTTCGGTGGCTTTCCTCACTCCTTAGCGAATGCTGAGAACGAATATTTTAAGACGCACCACATACGCAGCCGTAGTAATAACTGTTGAAGGATGCGAAGGCATGGATTATTATTATTATTATAAGCAAATTTCCTTTAAGTTTATCCAATAGTATACGGTGTTAAAAGCTTAGGTATGCCAACTAAAGGGTAGGGTATTTGGTGTTAATTCAAGGAGAGCAGCCGCTAACCTCATGTTTTATTAATCCGTTAATGTAAGCGATCCTTATGGACTATTACAACTGAACATCCTTTCCGAAAAGATATAAGATATCCAAGACTACCCAATAGGTTATGAGTTATGTATTTTAAGAACCTTTAGAACTTACGTAAGAAATAGTGCATGTGCGACACATGTTTACATTCAGTCGGTAACACTGTTGACAATGAGGTTCCAGGTGCTCTTGGAACGCTGCGTTCTGAATAAGTTGTTAATTTGTGTGAAGTGTGAAATTTACTACGATACCTATAAATTGAATATAGATATATATAGATAATATAATATTTATTGGAATACCACTGCGGCCGTGCTTATATCCAATACCTGTTCTGTCTACTATTATAATCTAATAAAAAAGAAAAAATTGTAATGAGATAGATGTGTTGAAATATACCAGGATTGTACAACATAAAATTAACAATTATATGAGTATTAAAATCATAACTTATACCTCATACATTTGCTTTGAAATAACAAGAGGCATCGTACTAATAGCTACAACGTAGCGAGTACTAAAACAAAATGAATCAATTTTATCCATATATTATGTTATTTATTTCAATTTAATATTCTTGATTTTTAATGATTTTAGCCATTAATTCAGTCATTCTGTTTACATTGGAGGTGTAATAAACAACAGCTATCTAAAACAATATAAGGAATGCAGAAGCTGCATGGTTTATGTTTCGTATATATGCAAGTGTTACTGACGAAAAGCAGCATAAATTTTATATATGGGGAACCTGTAAAGTTTGTGTACGTAAATGCATTTTATTGGAGCTTTCACGTGTGCAAGATATTCACATTATTTGTAAGTTACATGTGTATATTGCGTGGCACATGATACAACACAATAAAATATTGCATATTACATAAAATATACATACATTTAATAAATAGTGGTTGGCTGGGACGGGAGATATGTATAGCTACATTTACGGTATTAAAAACTCGTGTAAACACTTTTTATAGTTGCACACAAAATGAAACACAGTAGAGGAATCATCCATAATTACCACTTCTACAATAAAATTTGTCATTGTTTAATCTGAAGCTAAATATTTACTACGCCTCATGGGATGTTTTGCAACCAGGCTGTGTAATAGAGGCACATTTATTAACGATTCTCTATCAAAACGTCCATAAGCTACGTGTCACTGATTTAATGAATATCGTTCATGGCGAATAAAATCTGAAAACCGCTAACGAAAATTAATTTTTTTAGGTTTCTAATTTATTTCGCCGTCATTAAAAATGTTCTTATTAACTTTGACGTTCATAAAACGATTACAAACCGGAAATATCAAACGGAGAAAATTGAAACATCGTGCGATATAATTTTAAATTTCTGATTCGCTCAAATACGCTAAGGTTATCGTAATTAAAATCTAATTAATTGCCAATTTTGTTTTTGAATTAAAGAACGAACGCCTATTCCAAATAAAAAATGTAAAAGTGAAAAAGCTTATCGATTTTGTTTAAAAATATTCGCGTCATTCGGACAGCGGAATATATAGGTGTAAATGGTATAAAACGAATTTTATACTTATTGGTGTGATTTAAATTTATTTTCCGTAAAAACTGAAAAACATGGATTGTAAAATTATTTAATAAATAGCATATGTGCCACACAATCTAATCGCCGAAGCTTTTAAAATAATGAAAATATATTGATGGAACCAAGCGCATAGGTTTCAATGTAGCCTATATATCATAATTTTTGTTACTACAGTGTTTGCAATAGTTTATACATATATTGTGAGAGATATCGGGATGTGATAATAAATTATTGCGGCCCCGATAAAATATGTATATGCAGCTGTTTTTAATATTTGATATTCTTTTTTAGAATTTGCACCTAACGCCAGTCGTTTGTTACATTAGTATTACACCAACATTTATCGATATTTGCCATAGTGCAAATTCACAAAACAGTTTGTACGATATGATTCTAACAAAAAGGGTATTATTAAATATGTGAAAGACATGCACTAGGTATGCTTAAAGTTACACCTAGGTAAAACAGAGTTGATGTTTGACTTTGACAACCATCTAGCTCTACCACAAACTTGTTGATCCCATCAATTCCATTCCTCTAAAAAAAGTGTTTATTTCAAATCTAGCGACAATGATCCCTGTCGATAAAACAAGAATAGTCTAATAGAATTGTTAAGTTGGGAATATATTAACACGTTTGCCCATTATGACGATGCAGCTTGATATAGTAAATAGTCATAACCATCACTTTTTAATTCTTAGCATTAAAATGTCTAATAACCATAAGAGTTCGCCTTTACTGATCAAATCAGAGTATTTGCTGAATATCCTAAAATGCATTATTTTAAACAATATAAATTGTAATACATCTAAAGGAATGCCTAGAAAATAACACCAACGACAAAATCGCTGTAAATACAGCCTTTCGCATGGTATTGGTGAAATCATTCACGAGAAAGCCATGTGAAGAGACATAAAACGCTAACACACGGACATGTTTCTTCCAACTCCACGTCATCAGGGAGGTTTCGAGCGGTTTTATGCTCAACACATGTAATTCCCTCTCTGCTACTATCGCCATATCTAACCCTACAATACAAGTGATTATTCCTGGCGCTAGCTAGTGCCAAAAGAATGAAACACTTGTCTTCAATCAAAATCATTCACATGTGCAGTTACCCTTGTACTGCCTTTTGTGTGCGCACCCCTTCGGGAGAGCAATCCATATATTGCTCGAGGGAAGGGTGAGAAACTGTACCCGCTTCTTTTCGCTGTGTCTGACTTGCAGATAAGTGTTTCATTCTTGTGGCAGTAGTTAAGCAGGAACATGGCCGTGTGTTAGCGTTTTATGTCTCTTCACATGTCTTTCTCGTCAATGATTTCACGAATACCAAGAGAAAAGCTGTATCTACAGCGATTTTGTCGTTGGTAATATAAATTGTACTGGAACTACAAGAGAGGTGAGTGCTGTTGCAGGCAGTCTGAGATCTCAAACCTATAAAATTAAATTGATACGCATAGAAAGAACGTTAAAAGCCCTTTTTGTGTCAAATCAATGTTCCCAGACGAAAAAATTAGTTACTAAACTGCAAAATATAAAAGTTACTAGGTATTGTATATATATATATATATATATATATATATGACCGGTGCTAAGTTTTGGTAGAATACCAACTACCATTTTCAGGCATTATTTACTCGTTGGCGTACTTTGATTGCGTGCGACTCGTCGTTTCGTTATATATATATATATATATATATATATATATATATATGTATATATATATGTCTGGGATATCTACAGAAATTATGTCATCTAGGTATTAAAGATGATCTGAACTTACGCAGTTCCGTGATCTAGTCGTAAGGCGTTCTTCCGGAAAGGGAGAGGATACGATAAGAACAAATGCAAGCTAGCTAATAGCGTATGCTGACGATATTGTAATTTTCTAAAAAAGCTGGGAAGTAACCAAAGAAATACTGGAAGAAATAGTGAGGCAAGATGGTATTGAAAGTAAATCCAGAAAAAATAAAAATACTTAAACTAAATTGAAAACAGAAATATGGGAGTGACACAGTTGGAATAGGAAACTATACATTTGAAGTGGTGGATAGATTTAAATACTTACAAGTAACTATTACAAGCGATGGCAGCAGGGATACAAAGATAAGAGGAAGGGTGGCGAATAAGAACAAAAATGAGAGCCTATAAAATAATAATACAGCCAATAACAATCTTATACGCGGCAGAAACAGTGACAATGACAAAGAAGCAAGAAGAAGATCTGAGAATACAAGAACGGAAAATATTAAGAACAATACTAGGCTCGATAAAAACTAACAACAATGAATACAGGCATCGAACAAGTTGTGAGGTAGCAACTGAGTTGGAAGGTATGGTTGTAGGAGAAATAAAGCTACAGAGAGCAAGATGGTTGGGACATATGTGGAGAGCTGGTAACAAAACCACAATCCAAAATACATGACAAATGACAGGAGAATGCCAAAGATAGAAAGAGATAGAGGGGATGGGGATGGGGATTGATCTAGCCCGCAGATTTTTTAGATCTAGATTGCTTTAGAAGCGGCGATGCCTCCTTGGGATGGCTAGCCATACCACGCTTTGCTTCTCGGTAGGCGAACCTAAAAAGAAGATTCGTCCGTAAGCACCACATTTGTCCAGTCTCTGACAATATGTTCCAGCGTTCACGTGAAACGCGCTTATCGGTGTTTATCCGAGAGCCATGGTTTCTGCAGCGTGCTGGATTAAGCAATCTCGCGCTCGGGCAATCGGCTTCTAAGTCATTAAACTAATATTTATATTTTTCCTCGCCAACATAGATTGTTCTTGACCCAATCTCAAATGCGGTTTTCTACTGAATAGATTAATTATTACGTTGTCTTGCCTGGTTGTCATTGTACGAGATTGATCGCGTCCTGTAACATCATCTACTGCTGCCGTCTGTTGGTATCGCCTTGTCCAGCGTCGTATACAATCTGACGTTTCATGTAAAGTACATGGCAGCCGCTCATTCTTTGGCTCTTTGTGTGATTCCACAAAAACACTGGTTCAAAACGCTTTGCGTACACTATGCTCATGTTTGCATACATTACCGTCTCTTCCATAAGAGAACAACAACTAACTTGCAATTTACTACACGCACTAAGGGAAGAGGTCATTGGTACTTACTATATATATATAACAAACAACAAATTCGGCTAAGGCGAATCAAAAAACTAGTTTTTAGAAAACGGTGGATGCCAAATAAGTAATTATTTACACATCACTCGTAAAAGTAGTCCCGCCGTACGGGTGTCAATATCCATCCCTTTTATATCTCAAAACTTGTATGAAAACATTTTCTACTGTGGTTAAGAATATGAACGAATTTGAATTGCCTGGCTAATTAATTTAACTAATCGAGACTGCATTTGTTATTTTAAAGAAAACATGTTCCATACCTAATGATGCTCTTGCGATTTATTTTTCGATACTAAATGCAGCTCCCTCAGTATCTATAATCTTTAGCATGCTGTTTTTTTTTTAAATTAAGGAGATGTAATTTAAATAAAAAGTGGATCCACTCAAATAGTATGAGTAATATATAGAAATTTTTATCTGAAAGATCCTGTTTTCTTGTTATTCATTAAAGTTAACATCAAAAAGATATACCAACCGCTTTTGGGTTGACTTTTAGTTCCACATATGCATACATATGTCCGTTATTACCTATTATAGATGTTACGATCTCTCACGACGAACGTTAATGTTATCTGAATATTATGCGTATACGTGTTATTAGACAACAATCTGACTTCGTAATGACATCAATTGCGCCTTTTTCCCCCGTACAATATCGTGGGCGTCGTTTAATTTCACCACCGACACGAACGTAAACGCTTATTTATAGTTATGCTTTCGATAAATTGCGCATTCCGACGACTGACTACTGGTATTAAAGTTCCACAACTACGAAAGGCGATTTTCTGCGAGAGAAAAGGGAGAAAAAGTTGACCGACCGCCAATACGGCGCATGTAGATGCTTATCTTTATCATTCTTCAAGATCTACTTCAGTTTTAGAGTTAACACGTTCTCGAGGGCAGCAACTATTAATCGCTCATGGGCAAACTGTCATTGATTGCGTGTTGTTTTCTCTGTCTCTTTTGAAGATGATTACGAAAAGGAATTTTACGGTCGGGGAAGAATGTCGAAGGACTAAAATCGCCCACACGTGAGCATAAAGGTGGTAAAACAACACTTAAAACATAGCACGCATTGGAACAGGATGGTACTATAGTGTTAAGCTGTTCCCAAGAAAAGACTTCCAAATAAAGTACGAAAACTTGTTTTTGATTAAATCAAATTGTAAATACACATGAGGAGAGCAAACAATACAGTGTGCACGAAAGGATTCAGCAAGATTGTTAACTTAACACTAACTGTAGGATTTAATGGGCAAATCTCGTATACATTATATTTATTCCAAATTATTTCATTCCATCAAGAGTGTACGTTGTGTAGTCTAACAATCAGGAAAACAAGTGCAGTGTATCATGGATAACGTAACGAGCAGCTGATAGAATAACAAAGTCAATGTAACTTATTTGAAGTTTCCTTATCCAAAATAATCCGACTCCATCTTCGAAAACAGTATAAAGAGTAATTAAGTTTCAAAGCGTGCACCAGGAAATAGTTTACCAAATATCTATTAAAAGTTGCCGATAACATTACACGGAGACTTGTGAAAACCAGTGTGAATTTGTGAGAGTACCATTTCACACAAAAACTTAAACCAAGAATTCTTCAAAATTCACTGCATCTTTGCATTCATTCCTATTAAGTTAAAAAAATGTATTAGCTAAACAGGAATTAATTTAGGTGGTTGTAATTAATTTGTAAAAGTTATACTACAAACGTTTACTCTAAAGGGTTCGGTTAAGCAAATGAGATACGTGAATTATTCACGTAGAAGTGCAGTATTTTGTGTAGTGGTGGTGATTTTGAAATACGATCATTTATTTCATGCAGTCCTCAAGTACATATATATTTTAAATATGTAAAGGAAAGTCATTCAGTCATTGTATTTGCAAGAATATTATCATCATTTTCAGATAAACTATAAGTAAACGCCTCGGTGGTGTAGTGGTGAGAGGGCTTCGTTTTGAATATGGTGGCGTCAGAAAATGTGAGCTCGAGCCTCACCGGCTCTATAGAGGCAGCATTACCTAACAGCACCGATACTCTCTTCAGTCACCACTCGCCATTGAGAAGTAATTAACAGCACTTCAACCTTTACGGTGAAAGGGTGAAGTAACAAGACCTTGGAACATTTCTCACTTATAAAACCCATGCGAAATTATAAGCTTAAATAGCATATACTTACATATATATGTACGTTGGGCTGGTCGCCATATGAATAACAAAATTTTTCATATACATACATATATATCTTGCTTTAGAATATATTTTGACTAGAGTTGGTTCTCTATCTTTGGTTTGTATCTAGTAAAATCTGAAAAAATGATATATAATATCGAATTGAATATTTACGGCTAACAAAATTGATGTGCTAAGAATATGTACATATGTATATAAGCTGTCCTGAAAACATTAGGCTAATTATACATAACCCTTATACCAAAATCAAGAAATCCTGTAAAACATAATCGTAGTGTATTTAATTAAAAAATTAGCGCCCAATTTAGATTTAATTGAATCAATGAGTGTACTTAACTGTCATTCTATTAAAAGTGTTCAGTATCTCAGTTGTCAATTTAGTACAAAATTTCTGTGGAGGATTATTTAATTGTGAAATTAAGCATAATGTACAGAAATATTAAATAAAGCATTAAGCGCTGTTTACGGTAGCACACGAAAATCTTTAACATGGCGAGCTAATACACAGAATATGCCTTGCTAATCTTATTTCAAAAAAATGTCTTGTCTTCTGAGCTAAAAGTACGAAAAGTTTTGGAAATGCTCAAGGCAAGAAACTAATTTACGCGTAATGTAAGCTAAACGAGAAATCTGTACCGCTAAATACATTACACATTGAAAAGAAACAAAATGTATTCATTCACAGTGATAAAAGACATTTGAGTTGAACTTTTATACATTATCTAAATGCAAAGGTATTCTGATTTAAACTATGCAACAAGACAAACAAACCCCTGACGCTAATGACATCGATCAAACCTTGTGATCTACTTGTATAAATTTTAACATTAATTTTATGTAGATTATGTTTACATGTTTAATATCGTGGATAAAGTAAAATACTTGTCCTATATATTTGTCTAAAAGAAAACTCAAAGAACAACTAGAACGTTATTATAAATGAAGATTTACTTCCTATTTGCGATTTTTATTAGTTTTCCGTTAGGTACATACATATCATGATTTTGCAGGATTTACACGTAATTCTATTAAATATTTACCGTATATGGTAAAGTTTTTCTATAGAAGTTAAGACGCTCTAGTGTTTCTAATAAAATTGTGAAGTATATTCCGGCTCTGTACACCTAGTAAAATGAAACATCGGAGCAACATAAAAAACTATCGACATGCAAGTGAAGATAGAAGATGGCGTATGCAAACGCAAAAGCCAAAGCCCGCTGAATACATGAGCCGTACTTGCACGTCGGTGAGCAACTAAGAAGAAGCAGAAGAACAAGCAGAAAGCGAAGAAGAAGAAGAAGCACGCAGATTTATCAGACGATCTTAGGAGTTACCGTAGACGACCACGCGATTGCCAGAGGGCCCAACCGTATAAACAAGTTTATACTACTACTAACATATTCACAAACGTTCAAGTTGTTAGTTGGCTATCTACTTAGCGATCTCGTAAAATAAATTAAGGTAATTAAGAGAATCATGTCACTAGATTCGTATTTAATGATATGTTGGACCAGATGAATCTCGACCATTAATTATCGGGGTCGGTATGGATGGGAGAAGATTCTCTCTTATGAAGAGAGAAGTGGAGAGATGTAGCTAGCAAGTGCTGTTATGTCATAAAGTACTGAGTCACTTATTCTGGCGGTGTTGTAATAAGTGTTGTTCACAATGTTATACTGAAATATTTCGAGAGACACAGGTTTGAAGTATGTATGTACATGCATGTAACGTTTACGTGGTAACTATTAGTACTTATTGGCTAGTGATATATGTGCAATATAGGTAAAAATAATAAAAAGTTTCACTAAAGCGCTTTCTAAATTATTGAGTATGACGTACGGTAATGAAAAGTTTCAGGCCACTTTATTTATGGAGCAGTTTTTGATTTAAAATTTTCAACATGATTTTTTTTAACGAAATGGAGGGCTAAAAAGCTTATAAAGGATATTGCCAAAATATCATAAAAATAAATTGCTAACGCCATTCCTAACTAGTTAGGAGAAGCTAAGTTTTATTTATTAAAATTGACTATTCTCTACTCACACACACCGCACGATCTTCCTTTGCTGTTTGGAAACGGACTGTACTTTAATTGAAAATTATGTTTCTTTTTTAAAAGATGTATTTACGATTATTTACTGAGATAAATTTAAATAAATCAATTTTGACCGAGTTCTTATTTGAGTCACCTTTGTTACATATCGAATGTTTACTATATTTGTTTACATAGTCCTAAGGTGACACTGCAAACATACTTGAAATGACTTGGAATGATGTTATAATGTCAGCCGTACCATTTATTTTGTTGACAAGAAAAAGGATTTTCGAAATATTAATATCGAGAATGCAGATAACTAAAAATAGCGACATAGAGAGGAAACCTGCAAAATTGTAAAGATTAGTATTTTAGGAGAAATTGGAGAGAGTGCTAATTACACTTTCCTTCCAACACTAGGAAAACCTAAACTTTGACAGATTCAAAATAAATGGAAGACAATCATGCATCAACGCAGGAATATCATTACAGTACTTCTTCTTCATTTCTGATTTGCACATTTTATAGATAGTAAAACGACAAATGGTTTCCAATTAGAACATATACATCAGAAAGAAAACCTCTTTCATCGGTTTGAAAGTGAAGCTATTGATTGAAAAAATTCTTTTTAGATATTGCTCTTAATTAACTAAAATATAATGTCTCTGCATTCATCATGAATTTTACCTCATTTGCACCATTCAATATACTGCAAATTACGCTGAATTTCTGGTATCCGTATCAAAAGTATCCTATACTAAACGCTCACTCTCAAAGCTTTTGGTCAGTTATGGAATGCCAATTTCATCTGACATCGGTACTGTTGAAATCACATAACCTCTACGTCCATACTTTCCAATTTGGGAAACAAAAAGCGTATAATTACGTTTCAGTATCGAATTCCCATGATAACATTGTCACCTCTATATTCGAAGAAATATAGCCTGATTATTCGACCAAACAAGAAACCACACCAACGATTTCTTCAGTATTAGCATTTTCGGCAATTTAAATACGGGAATTTAATTTATTAACAGTTTAAGGATAATAAAAAGATCCTGTAATTACTGAAATGAAATCGGAATTAATATTTTGGCTTTTTGTCATTTATTAACCCACGGAAATAGGTTTAGCTCTAGAACGGGAAATACATATTTCTTTATGTTGATTCCGAGAACGGCAGTTAAATCCTCAAATTCACAAGTTACGTTTAAATAAAATTTAATACCGTACAGATCGTAAAGCTTTGTACAGAAGATACCAAATTGCCAGAACTCAAATAACAACGCTGAGGTTAATTACAATAAAATTGCGAACGTGACTCCATACCAATACACTGCACAAACGTTAGTGTGTTGTGTGTAGTGAATATCCACCTGGTTCTAAGTTAACCTTCAAGTGGGTTGGTAACTGTAATAGTTTTCGAAGGAATTTAGTCCAGAAACGAAGAGGAATACGAGGGATGTCCTTTAAGTTTTGGATACTGGCACATGGAAGCCGATATTAATCAAATATCAGTACTAAAAATTAACCTCCATCTTTAGTTAACCTAAATCCAAAGTTTCAGTGCGAGTTGGTTACTGTTTTCGGCAATAAAGCAAACAATTTCTCGTTGGTACGGAGAAGTCAAACGCGGATGGATTAGTAATTAGTATAACACCAAAAATGACAGTCAGTCGGGAAAACGTCGATGCTGTGTGTCAGATCATCAATGAAGATCAACATGTGATATATCGGGAGGTTGGGACATCATTGAGGATTTCAACGACCTCAGCTCAAAAAATTTTACATGAAGAATTTTGTAAAAGAATTAGTTTCTCGTTGGATGCCTCATCTATTGACCAAAGTGCAGAAAGGAACTAGGATCAATTGGTGTCAGAAAGCTCTAGACTGCTTCAATACCGGAGACTCTAAAAACGTGTACAACATCGTTAGTTGTAACGAACCATAAATTTACTCCTATGAGCCAAAAAACAAACACCAGATGAACAAAAACCTACAAAAGTCTTGTAATGTTTCCAAAAGGATGGTCGCGACATTTGTCTCGAAGAACAATAAAGCCTTTAACCTTGACAACCTTCGTTTCAGAGGTTATCCGCTCTATCGCAGGTAACAAAGTAGAAGAATAATTACGAAACAGGAAAAATAGAAAATAGGCGCGATGATTAGAAGGAGAGCTTCAATTCCCTGTATTTAAACCACTTTTTAATCATAGCAATGCCGAGAATGCGATTTTTCCGCAAGTTTAAGATTGGTGTAGTATTGGAAAGTATCCAAAGAATGTTATATAAGTAGTTCAATAAATAATTGTGTTACTGATCATCACGTTCTGACATAGTTTATTAGCTGTTATTTTAAATACGGACTCGATATAATTGTCTGCGTGTGTTAATATGCTTAGTCAATGGAAAAGAGTACTTACTCCCTCTAATATGTTACGTGGTAAAGGTTTGTTGTAAAAAATAAATGCATCTATTACTAACGATTGTAAGAAATGTATGATTGTATAATTGACAGGTATCGCTGTAAACTTCGAACCACACAAATTAATAATTTATTTAGAATGCAGCGTTTCAAGAGCGCATGTAATCTAATTGTAAACCGAGTGTATTAGTTCTTAAAAGACCTTTATTATTATTTCTTTTCGTTTGAACGTACAAATCTCAAACGAAGTCTCGCAACCGGTTTAAACTTTCTGCTTGGATGATATTCGTGTATACATGATACTAAGATAAAGATATGCATACATTATCGGAATCTTCTTAAAGACATACTCACTTTGTGTACACATTAGGATTAACCAGCTTCATAATAATTTCATGGCCTTCCTAAATCAGCACTCATCGACACAACAGTACATTCCTCTTAGTATTGGTAGTAAGTCCCCCGTCGCACGTCGGTATTAATATCTCATTACGGATGCATACGGTTCCCAGGAGCGCGTTGCTATGATCGCCGTCTGATTCTAATACGGCGTATAATTCACCATACTGAAATTACACGAGAACTTGTAGGAACGATTATAAATGTTTTATGGGTGTTCATGTGCTCGTGTATACATGACCGCCGCTGTACCGCTTTTTACCTCGAGGCAAGAAACAGTTTATTAAATTGCGTAATTACTGTATGTCAAGGGAGAGCCCCACGTTTCCCCATAGCGGCCAAGTCGCAGGTGTAGCGCTATATTTTCATTACAAAAGTGCTTTATACTGAAAAGTGCTCTTTATATACAAAGATGTAGCTATGTAAATTAATTTTAAAATGTAGCGGTAATTTTTTAAATAAGTAATCTCGCCTCTGCAGATACATGCTGTCCTGAGTTAACTAGATATACATCGCCTTGAAAAATCAACAAAAAACTTATACTACGCATGTATAAAAATAGCAAAATTACTCGGTAGCAACAATGATATTGGTGTAGATAGCTTGTGCAAGTATATTAACAAAATAAAATCAAAAATACTGAACGAAATCATTCGTAGCAGTAGATATGAAGAGTTTAATGAAACACTTTCAATATTATTTGTTCTTTAAGCAACACATTTGCTGTAGACACAGATGAATTACCTACAAAATGACTGAGCACTAACGCTAATATATTATCTATAATTCCAGGTCAATAGCGTTAATTTCTGTAGTATCAACAGGTATTAAAAAGCTAGAAGGAAACACTAATATATACTATTATTATGCCAACCAGAATCGTTTTTAGACTTCCAGCACTTTAAACACTAACGAAAGCCGCAGGATTGATTGTGTGTCAACAATATATGTTACATGACATGGAAATTGCAACACCAAGAAAGGGTGCTTATTTTTTCACCAAACTTGACAGAAATGTATAACCATTCAAGGATAGTAATTGATGTTAATTTTGTTGCGATGAATTATGTGGTCATGGTATATCTAACGCTTCTTAGAGTCTTTTCTGTCATCAGGTGTACCTTCCTGTGAGTTTTGATTCAATTTTTACCGTTTTCTTGTGTCATACCTTTGTCTAACGTGTTCTGAGGATTTTATTATCATTAAAATGCGGCAACGTGGAAATTATCTCCACTTGAATGAATTCGCCGAATTGTTGGCCTGTGCGAAGGTGGTTCTTCGTTCAGGAAATTGGCCTAACCAGAAGCAATCGACTATTATGCGCTGTTATCAGTCATTGGCTAGAGAGGACCAAAAAAGTTGCCGAAAAGAGACGGGGGACCGAAGATGAACTATTAACGTAGAGAATCATTACATTCACCTAATGGAACTAACAGACCAATTGTCACATATTAGATAAATTGTTGATCTATGGTCAGGTAATGTAGGTCGTCTTGTGAGAATTTGAGCAGTTTATCGTTGAATCAAGGCTTTCGAATTACAATGCTATCGTCTACATGTTGTGTTGCCGGTTCTGGCTGAACACCTGGCAACAACGCTTGGAGTGGTGTAGGTTACAAATGTACTGGAACGTGGAATGACATAAAGTAGTGTTCAGTGTTCAATGTCAGTTCTGTATAGCAATACATGATGACCGCATGAGGCTCAAACGAAGACCTGGGCGACGTCCTGATATTCCATTTTTGTTGAAAGGTGTGTACATCGAGCCGTGAGAATTATAGTATGGAGTGCTATAGAACATGGAAATAAGTCTCAGTTGATGGTGTCATGAATTTCCAACGTTACGTTGATGAGGCGATGAACCCCCATACTCTTCCATATCTTCAGCTCGAAGATTCACTTTTTGTACAGAATAATGCTCACCTACAGGTAGCGAAAATTTCACTTTTCCATTGGAATTATAAACAATTATTACCTTTGAATAGTTACACGTTTTTGCCAAGTTTAATCAAAAAGTCCACACCGCTTTCTTGATGTTGCAACTTTCATGTCATGCAATATAGTTTTGTCGACAACCCTAGACGGCATAACAATGAAAAAGTGTGAAAAATAAACACCGCTCTGTAGTTCAACTAACTACTTATTAATAAAGCCAATGCGTTCATTTAGAATTGTAAGGTTTGTTGAAATTACAATAATAATTCTGTCGGTGTATTTAAATTATTCATATAAGTCCTAGGGAGGTGCATACATCAGTGTGATATACGCGGCAGTTAAAATTGTCTCATTAGAAATTCGATGCTGGAATATATTATTTAGAAAAAAATATATACAGTCAATATAAATCTTACACTTAATAAAAACGAATAGCAGCCTAAAAAAGTTCCCATGCTTTTCGGTAGTATAGTCGAATGCCTCCAGGACAATATATCACTTATAGTCGGTGTACATTTACATATTTCTCCTATTACATAACAAAGTACATACACCTAATGTTGCGACAAAAATTTACGCACCATCTGTTCTCCGAAATGTCTGTCGTCGTAAGCTCAGATTTTTTCCGTCGTCTAAACAGCGCAGCTACTCACCGCGTACTTTATTCGTTCCTTCGTCTATAATCATCTTCAATTTGGCCCTCTTTGACAGACGGGAAAGTAAATATTTTCCTAATTTAAAATGGCCCAATAAAAGTTATCTCCAGCTACTGTTAATATTTTTATGCTGGATTAATAAAGACAGATCTAATCAATTTTCGGTAAATAAAGTTGTATAAATAAATCTGGAACGCATTCAGATGATAAATTAGTAATCTGGAAGATTGAGCAGATTTAGAGATACGTTTTACGTAGGCGCATTTAAGATTTCTCTTGATAAATATTTTGATTTAGTGACTCATTTATTATACATTAGTGTATTTCCTTTCTGAAGGATATAGAGCACAAGTGCATGAATACAAAATTAATGTTAACGTTAATACTAAACTACAAGGAAAGGTTAATGAAAGAGAAAAACTTTATTGCAATTTTTACAGAAAATATTTGCTATAATAATATAACATTAACACAAAAAAATATATTAAAGGTACTTCCACTATTCACCAGTAGCGATAGTTAGTTAAATCTACTTAGATCTATTGATTCGAACATATCTGTTTGATCAAATACTATCAAGTTATTTACAAGGTTTAAGTTAACAACAAAATACTGTTGTCAAACAGATTTAGGAATGTTATTAAAGGCAATATGTGCATATAAAATGTTTGTATTAAATGTAACTATCATAAGGATATTTAAAATAATTTATACACCAAGAAGGTGCAATATTTTACCAGTAGCAATTTAGAAGTGCTACAATTTAATGCTCTTAAGGAATCGATTTATCTAGCATTTGTAATATTCTATGTAGATACTTAGTAGTAACCACACAGAATATTGTGCAGCAGTTAAGTGCTGTGCCAAAATGTGCAATTCAATTGTAAGAATATAATAGCTTTAAATTAATGGTTTGAGTGAACTAGCACTTTGTAGTATAGATCAGATCTAAAGCAAAAGAATAATAACATATCAACAGATCATAATGTTCCATAAAAAGTTTGAAAAATATGTATCCAAAATTAAGAAAAACAATTACACGAAAGATGTTACACGTTTAGTTAAAGCATCTTTCGTTTACGAAAAACTAAAATAATATTTTAAGTGATTGGTAATTTATGACTTATAATTAATTAATTCAACTAAATATAATAAGGTTTTAATTATTTTGTGATTCCGTGGAAATTGTGTATTTATTGCTCTTACTTTTGTGAAATCAATGAGAATACGCTTGACTTAATTAGGCTGATGAATTATATTTATTATGCAGATATAGTATACCAACATAATAAACATAATTCGAGAAGATAATCAAGAGAAAATTAGTAATACTAACAGCGATAAAGACGAGGTCTTTAAATCAGCCGATGTTTAATTGTAAAATATTGCTTAGTAATTCTTAATTTATACGACCTCCTAGTCCCCTTTGATTGGCTATTTATTGTTGATATTATAAATAAAGTGGTTTGGTGCGACGGCCTGGTTCATGCTCGCATACGTACATGAACTTAATGAAGTTAATGAGATATTTTAAGAAGTAATAAGTCACCGTACTCAGTACCGGAACCCGACAAAGGACTTTGTATGTATGTACAAGTGGCGAACATGAAATAGGTAATGCTTATTTGTCGACATCACGGGTCGACTTTATGTTATTGTGTTGTATATTTATTCTTGCCGCCTTCTTCTTAACTGGAAGTTTTGTGTTAGCTCACGACTTACAGTTTATTTATACCGAGATGGGACTGGTTCGAATCTTTTTGCCAGCCTAATATAAAGAAAGTTTGTCAAGCGGAAATATCATTGAATGCTTGTTTGTATTAAAGAATAAAACTGCGGATGTGAAGTTGTAGTCGATCTATATTTATAATTTTATAATTTCCCGTTTTCAATTTTATAACACATCGGGAGGAAATTATCCCCGAAATAATGAATCTCTCTTTATTAACACGCCATATTATTCTAATTTAGTATATTTTTTAACACATATTTACTGCTATCCGATTTAAAATTACGATATAGCATATTCCACACTACATTCTATTGTGTTTGTCTTTATGTTTTGAAAGAATTGATTTCTGAGATTATCTTAATACCTCGAAATGTTTTATCTGATAAAATTTGCGTCTAAGCAGTTAAAGCATGATAGCTGTATCCTTTAATTTTACATGCACCTAAAGGAGCTCTCAGTCAGTAGTCAATATGACAACTTAGTAGAATAAAATAGTCATTAGAGTGGGTTATTCATTTAAAGAAGCGTTAAAGGTATCTAGTTCTATCTTCATCTTACATCTTACGAAGAAAATCTTGTATACTACTATACTACATACTTATTTTTCTTGTAACTCCGCTCATAACTAAATTTTGCTTATCCTGAGTACTGATGTATAGTCTTCCTATGCTTAGCTCTTCGCTGGGGCTGTTAGCAACATGATCAGTTTTCTCGTAAAGATAAACCTTAGAAATATTTAGTAGGAATTGTTTCGGTGCAAAGGACATTTTTTTATACTAAAACAGTTGTAAAAGCCCTTGTCCACACGAGAAAAAAATGTATCCTATTTCTACGTTACTGCAAACAGAAAACGCTTGAAGATGGGAAACATTTCATCGCGATGGTTTCCATATGTATTGACAAAAATGGTAACCGTGTAAGGCTATTTATTTAAATTTGGAAGATCAAGCTTTTTTGCATCAAGCCGAAACTGAAACGGCAATCTAACGAACAACATTACTACAAGTGACCACGAAGTTTATCAGAATTTCAGCAATGTGAAGATTATGGTGGTTCTGGTCTACCACCCTGATCATGTTATCCTAACGTACACAGCGTCTCCAAGGCAGACCGCAAACACAAAATATTACTGCTCATGTTTGCTAACTTTACAATCTTGAATCGTTGAAATTGGGATTTAGTTAGTACCTTGCAATTTCGGTTCGATTCATAGATCATTCCATCCGCACTATTAATAGAGTAGGTCTTACTTATGGCATCCTACTCCTTTCTCAGTACTGGCAATGAGTTTTAGAAAACACTGGTGATTATGTTGATGGACAATAGATCTTAAAAATGCGGACATTGCTGCCACTATTAAAATTCAAACCCTCGTACATATGTACAGATATAAACATATCTGATGTAACTGAGTGTAACGTTAAAGATTCATTGAAATATGATAGCTTTTGTATATATATACATATCACATTTCTGATAATATAGATTTGGTTTTAATTATTAACATTTCATTATAGGAACTACACGTATTTATCAAATTACGTAAAATAATTAACGTATGAAATGTATACTCTTCCAGACAATGTTATAAAGTGGATATTTAATAAAACTAACAGTTTGACGTGCTAGTGCACACAACGCGTAAGTGTTGGTTTCAATTTCACGCGCTGAAAGCTTTTCAATTTCCTGTTTAGCACTTAACGACCGAACGCTAGTACCACTTCAAACTTTATTCGACATAAATATGCGTACCTACACTTGATTTCAATACTCTTTCATTTATATTGTGACACCTTATTGTCGCAGCGCTCCTAACGAATTAAAAAGTAAATTAATGTGGATTTATTCATACCCGAATATTGGAAAGCAACATTAGAAAAACACGGTGAGAGCGGAAATAATTTTGCACACACGGTAACGATTTTTAGATTCACTTTCGGCTCAATTTTGTTTTCGAAATGAAAACCAAATATTTAGAGTTCGCCCGATGCTTTCAATGCATTTAAACAGGTTTTAAAAAGTTTACGAATGATTTCACTTAACCGTAAAAACCATTTAAATTCAAATTCGTCTTAATAGAAATGAATATAAATAAGATATAATGGCGTCAGATGCTTCGCAGAAATGGGCAGGAAGATGCTAGGAGCCGGTAAAATAAATTACAAGAGAATTGAGATGCTCCCATCCAAAGAAGGGAAATTATATCAATTCGAAACTTTTTTCAATCATCAAGAACTTTGTCGACAAGTAAGAGGAAAGTGGAATAGCATTCCTTAGGTTGTTTGAGGTTGAATTACTTTCATTTTGCTACTTTGAACCTACGTTTTTTTTTCGCTTTTGTCACTCCGCGTACTAAAGTTTGCAATTTAAATAGAAAACTCGTTTATAGCATACTAGTAGTCGCTCTAAAGTTTAATAGCTAATTCTGTTGTGTGTGGTTGATCATGCTCTCATTATATAAATAAATCCATGAGTTATCTCAATGTTGCCATCACCAAATAGTGCGTGTAAGCTTAGCTCTTATTGGAAAAATAACCTATACATTTATCGCATTATATGTATTACGCAGTATACTATACAGAGTTTTTACCGTAGTGGTATAATAGTCTTTTTATACAGGTGACATTAACCTATTAAAGCGTTATGAGCTTATAATAATAACATTAGGGTTAAGCGTATTGCCTAGGATCTATTCATCAGATAAAAAGCTCTTATAGCTCGTTTAATTATATTTGAAGTTAAAGCCAACTTTATTATTTTAAATTATACTTCGTATTTTTATTGCATCTTTGGGTCTTACGTGGTATTTTAAAATCAGTTTTACACAACTTCTTTCTATCTTCCTGCTGTCATCTTGTAGTTATATTCATTTCTTTAAGAAAAGTGCATCAAATTGTGATCTGTACAAAAGAATGCAACACCTCATCAAACAACGGATGACATGACAAAGGGTATCCAAAGTCTAGAATTTATTTTGCTTACCTATCGAGTAGGAGAACCACTCTTTTTCAGATTGCACATTGTATGTATTTTAATGGTAGATGACGTATGTGGTTTTTAAATTCAAAATTATTAGGTAATTCATAAGTAGTAAGCTATGGATAGTACGAATAGTGAATATGTTTACCTTAATTTATCCAATTTTGTTATATCGACCTGTTGTGCTTACTGCAAACATATAGATGAGCACATCCAAAATTTATTCAGTGTCAATGGAGAATATAATTATAAGCATTTTAATTTATGCGCCAACTTGGTGACGTGCGATTGGCAATATTGTGTCCGGCACAACTTCCCACACAACCACACGTTTTCAGATTATTAACTTCTCATCTACTCCCATTTTTCAATATGCAATTTTCCGGAGCAAAAATCGTTTATTCACATGATTCAAAAGGGGTCGTTAGCCAATCAAAAATGAGTGTCGACCAAGTCACTAGACTTTAATGGGGAATGTCCACGTCCGGAAGGAAAATCAAGAACCTAATGCATTGAAACCGTCGTTTGACAGTTAGAGAACTAGAAAAACTGAATATGCTGCGGGTTACAGCAAATTTAGTTCCCCGTGTGATGACCGAAGAGCAGGAAGAATATCAAGTAGACTTTACCAGCAGCTTCTTGAACCAACCAACGACGAGGAATCATTGATGCGAAAGATTATAACAGGGGACGAAAACTGGCTACGAATTAAGATAAAAGTTTAATCACTATAGTAAAATTTGAAAACATAATACTAAAATAAAACCTAAACCTCTTTATCGATGAAACAGCAACTAATGCCGCTTATGAAGCACATAGCATTCTAACAATTGATTTCGTAATTATTTCGTAGTCAATGTTTTTCTGTTGCCTTTGTGGAATGTTCCATATGTGTTTTGATATGGGAGCGTTTTTAGTTCGCCTGTCGAGTTTATTTGAGTTTTGCAGGATTTAAATCGGAGTGCTGAGGGACCCTTATCTTGATTGCTAAAACTGCATGTTGGTATGTAAAGCTAGTTAAGTCTTGACCCTCGAACTTAGTGGAGGAGTCCGCGTGGCTCTTAGGCAAAAGCTTTGAAAATTCCGTTCTAGATTGTCCCGATACTGCATCGTGTTAAAGTCTTATTGATTTTCAATAATAATTCCGCACAAAGCGCAAAATCCAAACTTGAATACAATCATCCTCATGGTGATACAGCACAATCTTTTTCTTCGTGTTCAGACCTTTACACGAAAATTACTCGTTTTCGTTCGAGCACTTGGAACATGAGCTCGTCTGTTCCAGTATTCAGTCGCGATGTATTTATGCCCAATGTAAGCGTTTCGCTCTTGTTCGTGTAATCCTACTTCTTACAGTTAACATTTTACAATTCTCAAATCCCGGAGCCGCTAATCTTCAATTACGTCTGCTGGTGTGTTTAGTCATAATAATCTGCTCGATATGCGCTCCTTGACGAGCCTTGGCAATTATGGTCTTCTGTTTTGGCTAATTTTCAAAATGGAATACGTTTTTGCATGTACAATAATGACTGAGGAACTTTTCTCAGCATTTGCTGGCTTTTCATACGGCATTTTCCCCACTAATTTCACTTATTGTGAACTAAATTAATAGAAGAAAACTAATTTAGTTTACAATGACTAAAATTATTACACTCTAGAGCGTAAATGGAAAGATAAATTTTGGAGATTTCGAAGAATTTAGATATTTTATGATGCAAACTTTGTAATAAGAGATACAAAATCGCCTTTGTGGCCATAACTGTCCCATAGTATGTTATAGAGTAATGTAATTCTTAATTTATTTGCATAATACTCTTATAAATTTGTGGTTTAAACATTTTTGTAAAATTATGCATATTGGATATGGACATATTGGATGACTTATTGCATAACCTTAGAATTACATAGAAATTATATTAGTTAGTAACTTACACTTGTGTAATTATTGTCATATTTTCTTTTAGATCTCCTCTCTTTTACAGACGAGCTGGTGGATGATAAATTAGAAAACGTATCTCCGACGAAATCATCTGAAGAACGCGACGATTCGCTGCTATCGATAAAGGACGCTTTTCCGTACTTCATACAAGAACCGAAAAATGCGTACGTCTTTAAAAATAAGCCCGCGCACCTGTACTGCAAGGCGGCTAACTCTCTCGAAATTTACTTCAAGTGCAACGGCGATCGAAGCATTGAAACGCATCAGGAATCTATCGTCGAGCCGCAGACCGGTATGCGTGTAACCGAGGCTGAAATAAACGTAACCAGAGACAAAGTGGAGGAGTATTTCGGAAAAGACAAGTTTAAGTGCGAATGTCACGCCCGGAACGGTGCAAGAGGAACCAGCAAAAGTCAGCCGGCAACGATTGAAGTGGCATGTAAGTGATATTTATTGTTTCTATTCTCATCGTAACCGCGACGGATAATAGAATTAAAAAGGTACGAACAAGAAAGTCAAATAAACACAGTTCAACTCTTACTGTGAAGACATCGTGTAGTTAATTGCGTAATTACGCAGTGTAATTTCAAAGTATTTATGCCATTGACATGTTTTGAAGTTGTAATTATAAATATTTACACCTGTAATTGCTCCGGTAAAAGAACCGCTGCCTACACTTTCATTATCGTTTCAGTTAGTACATTAGCAGCTTTGCAAAGCGGTTTTTAAATAGGTCCAATGTAAACAAACAGACAATCGGAGCTAAGCACAAATGTTCTTTCATAAAATAAGAAGATTTACTTATCGAAAAACGCCAGGTAACGTAAATAAATTCGAAATAAATTGTGTAAGATAAGTATTGCTTCTTTGTGCAAATATTACAACTAAAGTACTTACCGTAATTTGCTTCTCGTTTCGTACTTTCACTTCGTTTAACCTCAAACTCAAGTGGCTCTTAAGTATAGTAAAAAGTACCTGTAACATTAAGATGCTGAAAATAAATATTTTGCTGTATATTTATAAAGAGTTACAAAAGTATTATTAAAAATAATAATAAATTTCGGAAGAGCTGGTTAACTTCAAAGTAACGCGAGGTTACACTTTAATTTCGTCTCAAAATTACAGGTTGGCAGAGATTTGCAAACATAAAGTTGTCCTATTCATTTCATATCAAAACAACCTGGTGATACGCAATTATACTTTCTTATATCGAGGCAGGTGGCTCAGTCTCTATTCTGTGGTTTTCCTCATTCTTTGGAGAATTCTGAGAACGACATGCTAAGAAGCACTATGGACGCAGACGTAATAATAACTCATGACCGTTCAGTGCCTCCTGTAATTGGCGAGAGTTGTTGGGGGATGTGAAGGCATGGGATTACTATTATACAGTTGTCGAAGACAAGAATTTCTTACGCACTCTTCGTATTTTGTGCTTTATTATTTGATCAACAATAATTGAAAGGTAGCACTTCAAAAGACCCGTAAAGATTGCTGGGTGCAGAACCCACGAAATTGTGAACAATATTGCCTGTATATATTGTAGTCTTTCGCGACTAAAGAATTTAAGCCGCGATGGGAAGAATGCTTCTACGATACAACATGAGAGCGAAAAGTCGCATGCAGTTACAACGCGGTTTCAAACATAAATTCTTTAAAAGAAATGTTACTTGTAATATTTTAACAACTAAAGTAACTTTACCTTGTTCGGTTTCAAGCAGTGTTATTATTGAAGAAAAGTACTGAATCCTACATATATTTTAAGAACCCTAAAACATACTTTTGGTATGAAAACATATACTATATCTACTAAAATGAACTAAAAAAGAGCATGTTATTAAAAGTTTATTAATACGTTCTACAATTACTTTTGTCAAGATCGCTTTCTTCAGCCACAATCTACATCAATCAGAATATTGTGTGTCTACATATATACAGACAGTGTAATAAACAAGATCAAGGTTAATATTCTAGAATACGTTAATATCTAACTTTTACAACATAGACCGTGTACATACAACTAAACAAGTAAGTTTTTGCTTAATTTCATAAAGAAACTACCCTTTTAGGAAGAATTACGAGGGTAAGCTGAAAAATTCGGTAACTAAAGCATAGTAAATAGCAATATTTCAATAAAATGTGTTTTATTTTTCGACATAATCTCCCTCAATATCAATAGATTTATTTAGTCGATGCTCAAGTTTCATTATGGCTTCGCAGTACTCATTTTTTCCTTCCGGATTCTTTTTCAACGATAGCTGCCTTCAATCGATCCAAAAGTTTAGAATAGTATTGTCCAAGAATCGTTTGTCCTTTTGGAAGGTAATCGATAAGCAAGATTCCTTTCACATCCCAGAAAACGGAAGCCATCGTCTCTCCTGCCGATGGAATGATTTTGGCCTTCTTTGGAGCCGGTTCACCACATTTAGCTCTCTGTTTTGAGTGCCGTTTACTCTCCGGTGTGTAGTGGTAGATCTCCGTGTCATCGCAAGTCACAAATTGGCACAAAAAATCTGTTTAATTTTGCCGAAACTGCTCCAAAATGGTTGTAGAACATTCCACGCGTTTGAGTTTTTGCGGTGGTGTGAGGAAATGCCACACCCATCTTGCATACCGTTAGTTATGTCTAATTTAATATTTCTATTGTACGTCACCCATTCTCCCGAGATACCTGCAGCCCCAGTAATATCTTTCAATGTTGATCGGTGACCAGCTCCCACAAATCTCAACATTTTTTGCACACTTTCTACAGAAGTGGTTGTTTTTGGGCGTCCAGAACGGGGATCGTCATTTACCCTCGTACGATATTTTTAAAATTCGTGTACCAATTTGCAAACAACAAAGAAAGAGAATCCTCGCCTAGCACATTTACCATATCGTGGCATGAATTTCTTTGGGCGAAAAATACTTTTTCCACAGATATTTAATCACTGCGCGAATTTCAATATTGTTCATTTTTAAAAAGCGCCAAAAGTGCTCTGCTTTGAACGAGTGTAAACAAGAAACTACTCGACAGAATCGACATAAAGTTTAACACGTATGTCAGTGAAACATCAAGCTGTACAATAGCATCAAAGATTGTTTTCACACAGCGCCAATTCATAGTTAGTTACCGAATTTTTCAGCTTACCCTCGTATAACCAAATCAGCAAAAAATTGTAAGGATCATGTTTTCTTCTTTCTATATGTTATCGTATAACCGGTATATAAGGTGTATAAATTGTTTGGGCTCTCTTTGGAACTCGAAAACCGAAAGTGCTATCGAAACTTTGTTTAGAACACTTATTTCTCAAAAAAGTACCTAAATAGTACGTGAATCCGAATCTACGCTAATAAGCAAACACAATGACAATAGGATATACCTCGTAGCGCAAACCGTTTATTTGGGATACGGATTAATCCGGTCACTAATTCAGACATACTTTCGTCGGACACCGGTATACTTTTTATCATGTTAAGTATATTTAGCACTTATAACACATGGGCTGAAAAGTTCCGGGCCTAACAAAGAAAGCACGGTTTTTTGGTTAGCTTTATTCATCAACGTAATCTTCATCAATAGGAACGTAATCATTCCAGCGCCGCTCTAACATTTCAATACCGCTTTTGTAGAACGATTTATCTTTTGCTTCAAAATAGGCCTCAGTTTCAGCGATAACCTCTTCATTCGTGCGAAATTTCTTACCGGCGAGCATTTTTTTTCAGGTCTGCGAACAGCCAGTAGTCGCTGGGAGCCAAATCTGGCGAATACGGTGGATGTGGGAGCAATTCGAAGCTCAATTCATGTAGTTTTGCCATTGTTTTGATTAACTTGTGACACTTGGTGCGTTGTCTTGATGAAACAAAATTTTTTTCTTTGCCATATGCGGTCGTTTCTTTGCAATTTCGGCCTTCAAACGCTCCAATAACGCTATATAATATTCACTGTTGATGGTATTTCCTTTCTCAAGATAGTCGATGAATACTATACCATCCCAAAATACCGAGGCCATAACCTTTCTAGCCGATTGTTGTGCTTTCGGGCGCTTTGGACGAGGTTCACCAGTTGCTGTCCACTCACATGTCGATCGTTTTGATTCCGGAGTGAAGTGATTGATCTATGTTTCATCCATTGTCACATATCGACGCAAAAAGTCCGGTTTGTTACGTTTAAACATGACCAAACACTGCTCAGAATCATCAACACGTTCTTGTTTTTGGTCAACAGTGAGCAAACGCACCACCCACTTTGAACAGAGCTTTCTCATAGTCAAATGCTCATGCAATATAAAGCCAATACGTTCCTTTGATATCTTTACAATGTCAGCTAACTCACGCAACTTCACATTTTGATCATTCAAAACGATTTTGTGGATTTTTTTGATGTTTTCTGGTGTTACCGCCTCATTTGGACGTCCACTGCGTTCTGCATCATCGGTGTCTCTACGACCACGTTTGAAGTCAGCAAACCAACGTTTTATTGTCGTTTCTGATAGAGCGGAGTCCCCATAACACTTTTCAAGCCATTGCTTCGCTTGAACGATATTTTTTCCCATCAAGAAGCAGTGTAAAATTAAAACACGAAATTGTTTTTGACCCATTGTTTTGAAAATAACAAAAGTAGCGTGAGTCTTAGCACAATAACTCACAAACTAATGAATAGAATATTATGAAATTTTAACAGCTTTAACAGTCTTTTGAAGGTTACTACTAACTGAGAGAAAGGTGACTGCAATAAAACTAGCGTCATCTATGTGTTAGGCCCGGGACTTTTCAGCCCATGTGTTAGCAAATTAATCGTGGGTTTATTTGAGCTTAAAATATATTGACAACTAATAATGTTTCAGTAATTGAAAATATTCGACACTTTTTTTTTTAATTTTCGGATGTAATTTGGTTTCTGTCTTTGGCTACTCTAGCAGAAATATATACGTGAATATATTTACAGAAAGATATAGTCAGGTTCAGTTTTTGTTTTTATGATATTTCGTTTCTAATGAAATTAGTTTAACTTTCCATATTGTTGTCATTCACTATTTGCAGTAATATTTACAATATGTCGATTCTAATACATTGCAATTCAAATGGTTAGATAATCTAGCCGATTCCTTACACTTAATTATCCGGATTAAAGAAGTTGCACTTGTACATATATTACTATTATTAACGAATCTAGAAATTTGAGAAAATGTTTCGAAACTTTGGAAGAGGTTACTAGAATATTTACTGGTCCAAAATCTTTTGGGAAGCATAATTACTACAGAATTTCACGAAGCAAATGCCTTCCAACAGATTTCATATACTATTTACAAAAGTATTAATTTTGATTACATTAGAGAGATAGAAGTGAATACGTGCTGTGATTTTTTTTTGACACTGATTAAGCTATTATGTATTGCACTACGCAGTTTTAAAATCAAGCAAGAATTCCTATTACAAATCAAGATCACTTTCTGCGTGTTCTAATTCAAATTGAGCAAATTTAGGAATATGTCAATAATACAGTAATAGCGTTTATTTTCTTTTATTGTACTTTATTGTAATAGTAATGAAAGACGAATGAAAAAATCCAAGGTCAGCAACAGGAAAGCCTCGTACTTTAGCAATGCAATAATAAAATAATGGTGCTATCAGTTTTCTATTTCTATATGTCTCCTATACTTCCCTTTCAATTCCAAATTAAGTAATGTTGGAGACCTCAACAGTTATTAAACTAGTTATACAAATTCGCCTTCTTCTCCGTCACACTGTATAGTAATGAGATTCCTATTGGATACAGAAGATACATTATTTCTTATGTTGGTGCAGTCATAGAGCTGCATTCAGACATAAAATAGATTCTGCAGTATCACAGGCAACTACTTAGAATTACTTTAAAATTCCATATTGCCAACATTAAAGCGCAAACACGGTATTAAAGTCCCCGGCATTGCTTTCAAAAGGACCGGCACGGCGTCTTCGACTTGATTAACGATTCAGTTGTCGAAGTTCGCGTTTAAGACGTAAAAACAACTTTATTTGCCAACTTCACTGAAAAATTCAAATAAAATGCGCATAAATTTCAAAACCCCTAACATGATAAAGTAGTTTTTGACTGCGAGGGAAAAAGGTTGGGAATTCAAACAGTCTGCGATATTTGTTGCCGGAATAAGTAGTAGACTATCTGACAAACAAGAAACGTCGCCCGGAGGAACGACGTTCCCTTGGTTATTTCAATTGTTTCTTTTTTATTTCCACGGAGCTTGCTCACCCGGTCTTATATTTAATGCATCTCTGTATGTGTTGCGGGTATATTCGTATAAGCCCATGTATTTTTACAACACTTACATTGTCGTGTGTCTGCTGCCGCCGCCGAACGGAAACACGGTGTTGCACTTTAAATTTTCAATTTGGCAACTGCAACACGGGCGGATAGCTGGAACGATACCACACCGATAGAAGCTGAAAAAACAGACGCTTGATGAATGATTGCGAGGGCATTATCCATAAATAATTTACGTAATTTTTTTAGTCATGGTTTGATGTTGTTCTTGTCGTTGATGGTAGTATCGATGTCAAATCGATACTGCCGTTAATGGAAATCCCACAAGATATCCCTGTATATTAGGTTGTCCCGTCATTTTTCAATTAAATTGGCAACCGATGATTTAAAATATGACAGGTTTATACAATATTTCTATGTTCTGCATTACAATAGTAACAAGTTCGACGAACAAAGACGGAGCAGCATTCATCATATCTGTATACAAATTAGATAGTTTAATTTTTTTTTTAATTATCACAGTAGTCAAACAGCGTAAAGTACCAAAACAGTGTAAACACTAATTTAAAAAGCAGGAGAATCACTCCTCTACTACAATTACATTCCAAATTCAAAGTGTATACGTAAAAAATACACAAAAGGTAATAAAGCACAAACAAATACAATAGCAACAATGGCGCAAAACCTTTAACTAAGGAAAGTAGATGCAACAAATTTAACCAGTATTCATTTACACTATATAATTAAAATTATCGATTTACAATGATATTTAGTAAGTAAATTTAATCCTTAGAGGAAATTTATTCTTTCAATAAAACTTGATTTCTATTTTACCTAAAATTATATGTATCAGTAAAATTATGCATCAACCAACAATATAATATTCGCTAACAATCTCTCTTATAACGAGTGACAGCATTAACTTTATTATATGGAGTCATATTGGATTGTTAAATACTTCCATCACTGGAATATTAATCAGTGCACGTAACTACTCTTATGGTTTACTTTTAAACTTACCTAGATCTAGTAGGATTTTGCGGGTTACTTTCGCTGCAATCTTTTCCATATATATTTATGTACATACAGAATGACTGGTATGTACACGTACGCGGCTTTAGCAAGCAATGATTTATTAATGTATTAAATAAGAAAATAGCACTAGATTTGGTTAATCACCTGTCTAGAATTTAAATAAATAATATCGACATTCAGTAAAGCAAAGCTGCATTGTAACTAGCCAAGCTGATCAGATAAAGCAATAGAACCGTTTGCTTTGTTATGGCAATTATTTTTCCTACTAAACCTGGGCACTTTTGAATCGTAATCGTTTTATCTGTAGGTTTTCATTGAAGTTCCAATAATTTATCGACGTTTCAGTTCTTTTTTTGAATAACCTTTTAGGGTTACTCCTACTGTTTGGTCTTAAGGTTTCCAACAAATTGGTTTTGTTGTCAAGCAGCTTGTTTGCAAATTCTATACCAGTATAATTATTAGTTACATCATGCCATAAATTTCCTATGATTCCCTTACACATATTTCTACCGATGCACCTGGACCTTTGTCTCTGCTACAGTATGGTTCTATGTTGCATATGTAGCCAGTGTTAGAATATAGAGTTTGAATAACTTTTGTTTAGTATGTACTGTTTCATGATCAGTCTACTATAGAATGGCACATGCATTTCTTCAATACAAAACTACTTGGTGTGTAACCACTAATATATCGATAGAAAGTTCTACCTCGTGCGCATGATCATTTTTGGCGCACGTTTGATTATGTTAGGTTTTTGGTTCTAGCTAGATCATGGGCACAATTGTTAATAATAATTAATATCTGTCAGTCTGTCAAAAACTACTTTATCATGTTAGGGGTTTTGAAATTTATGCGCATTTTATTTGAATTTTTCAGTGAAGTTGGCAAATAAAGTTGTTTTTACGTCTTAAACGCGAACTTCGACAACTGAATCGTTAATCAAGTCGAAGACGCCGTGCCGGTCCTTTTGAAAGCAATGCCGGGGACTTTAATACCGTGTTTGTTATTAACAACTTTCTTGGCTCTTAGCGTACAGTAACATATCCTACTGTGATTTTAATAAAGAGCAATGATAAGTCAAATTTTCAGCGCACCATACAGTCCATACAGTAGCAATTAAATAGATTACCACATAAAAACACAACATAAGTATGTCTTAGATTAATTGTGAATAAGTTTGTCAATAGCCTCATCGATTGTTGACAACTGACTGAACTAACGCCACCGCTTGCTGCAAATGTCACTTATGAAATAAGAAATAAAGTTTGTGTTCCGTAGCACCCTATTTCAGTGAGAAACCATAGTAAACTCGATGGACTTTTCATTAGAACAGACTATATATGACGAAAAGTGCACTACGATATAACAAGAACCATAATTTAGTATTGTACACCCTAGCAACTTGTTGACATACATAAACCAAATCATTCCAAAACACATTGTGTATGCTTTCTCCATTGTGTGAGTTAAAAATAATTCGCCAAAACGCTACACAGAAATCCACTTGCATTCTTCTTCAATGGGATATGTATTTTCTTATTGCTATATTAATTTGTAATGCGATGCAACACTCAATCCAATATTCAATTGACTTGTAGTTACAATACATATGCACGTGCATATGTAAGTTCTTCTGCTAGTTGGAAATGGGATTGGGTAAGAACTCGGGATATATAAAAGATGTAGAAGACACAGGATCATTAATTTTGAAGGTTTCCAACTAGAAATGAGGTATTATAATTTTATTTTCATACAATTTTAATTATTTTTGGTTCATAAATTATTACTAATGTGGTACAAATGTATTGGCATAGGTACTAAATATGACATTTAAATATAAATACATTTGCAGTTGGTTTTTCGGTAAATAACAACATTAGTACGCATCAAAATTTGTTAGTACTACAGTAAATTTGAAAAAAATTGGAGATTTTATCTGTAATAATAATTCTTCATATGATTATACGCCGAGGAATACGCTATTTAAGATAAGTTAAAGAAAAGTATCGCATTCTATTCAAAAAATACAGGCCACAGTTATGTAAGTTGTCGTTCCTTTCGAACAGTAGAAGTTTACCTGCTTGGACTATTAGTTTTTGATTTTGTTCAATTGCTGTATGTACGGCTCATTTTAAATCATTCTCCCTTAATCGATAATATCTAAGATGTGTCGCTTATTGGTAAGAACTTGAGAAAACAAAATAATTCAGGGGATTTGGGTAAAAAGCACAGATATTTAAGGAAACTATCTTATATAAATTCTGAAATATCTATCTCAGAAAAGGAATTATAAGCTTCGTGAAATACGTCTACACATTGTTGGTGTGCCTTGAATACCTTTGTACGGTGTTTCTTTGTTTGTTTTAATTTCAAATGTTCATAACCATCTAAAAAAAATACGTAAAAGGTAGACCTACCTAATAATTTACACATAAATCTTGTCTCGGACAATATTATACAACATTTCTGTATTAAATGATTATTGTGCATCATCATCAATGGTCGTAAATCATATCTATTATACGAAAATAATTTATAGTAGGATATGCTTTCACAATTGTAGTTATACATATAAAATTTCGGCTTTTAACGTACTAACATTACTCAAACGCATCTCTCAAAGGACGTAAAGAATCAGTTATGCTGTGTATACGTGCATTTACACCATACGCATTCAATAACCGTGGGGGGTTTCCGAATATTCAATTTGACAATCAATATTATCTTGTGGCGCGCTATCAGTATTTAATCTAGATTACAAGCACCAGCATTACCAGTTTAGATACATCTGTAAGTGATACATGTTAGAGATAATCCGATTCCATGTTAATTCCGGATTGATAATATTCAAATTGCTCATAATGATATACCAAAGCATTTTATTGAATGGCTGGATATACAACTGCTATCCCGCTATGATTTATTAATAGTGTTAAAACTACAAACGCTTCGAATACATCGTACCATATTCACTTGATTCCCGTAGATGATTAGTTTGTAATATCTATCAAATTTATTGGTACCTAATAATACACCCCAGAAAATCCTATCGATTACCCTACTTAATATCGTATGAATAGTAGGCTATTAAAAGCTGTTTGAAAATATATTATCGGGATTACAAAATTCCGGTTAGTTTTTAGAATCGTACAACGTTAAGTAATTTCAGTAGTTTAATACTGATGTATCTCTATTGATGTTTATGGACGCGTATGGCTTCTGAATACTTATATCAACAGAGATATGTCAAATAAAATTTGTTTCGCTTCTTTGAACAGGTGTAGTTAGTTTTGATTTATGAGCCACTCTTGTCTAAATATATTACAAGGTTCATTGAAAAAAGGATAGCTCGTTATTCAATAAGTCGTAATACATCATTCATACCATCTCATATGCATATATATAAGTTTTTATACTGACTAATACGGATACGTTCGAAAAAGACGAAACCCAAACAATCAGTTTAGTTTTTTTTTTATTTATCTAAACAGTGACATTTGAGAAACCCTTCTGTTGTGATTTCAGTTACTTGAAACTGTACCGAAGAGAGTACGCTAGATATTTTATTTGTCGATATAAAAGCTATGAAGTTACAAGATGCATTCTGTTGCACTTGGTTTTGGCGCTGGAAGCAAAGTGCACACCGGTGTTCATCGTCACAGTCTGTTTGCTTTTAAAAACAGTGAATAGTATTACATTTCACCAACTGGATGAAATGTGCTGTATGATTAGTTTATACTATGATTTTGGAAAACGTAAATTAAAGGCGAAAGTAAAATGATTTAAGGGTAAATTAATCTATGTCTAAACAACTTTTAATGCAGTAAAAAAAATATTTAGTTTTACTTCATTTTACACATTTTCTGCAAACTGGAAGCATATTCAACTTCGAAATACATAGTTACAACAGTTAGCTAATTACCTTTGCCTATTATACAAATAACTTTTTCCATAATTTAAAAGAACAATTTTATTGTTAATGAACGTCATAAAGAATTTAATAGAAAACACTTGTGATATTGTTACTATTTTTGCAATTATGAATTAAGTCAAAGACTTTTGTCTGAACGCCTACAAGTCATACATTCAAATCCGTTTTTGCCGTTGGTTAAATAATGAAGATGCAAATCTAAATTATTAAAAGAACTAGAACTTTTTTACAATTGACTTAGGATTTTGATCAATTATTCAATTTATAACATAATTGCAATTCATTTAAACGTGCTCTGGGAGTGAGAGATTTTAATCAAAAAAGTAGATGCGCTGTTAGAGTGACAAATCTAATAAATCTACACGCTATAATTAACGCAAACCAAATACGATAAATACAGGTGATGCAATGCGACGAGAGATAAAGATTGCACTATCTTTGTTACAGTTGACTGATACATTAGAACGCGAATTTCATTTTCATAATAAAATTCCACAAATTTTTGTACCATTTCTAGCAAATACCATTAATGTATCTGTTATTTAAGCTAAATTTCTTACTGCCCCCAAATTTGGTTTATTACACTTTTGCAGAAAACCGGCATTCAACAAATATTGAATATTACTAGCCAATAGCTCTTTTTTTTAATTCCTGGAAAAGCTATATCAAATAGAATTTAATGTAACGTTCATCTGAAAGCCTTTAATTAAGAAAGAATATAAGCTTGATTTACTTTCTGTCTTTTTCAGAAATATTTTTAAAACGAACAGATTAACACATCATGTTACTTCTACACTTAGTAGCATGCTATTGAGTTACTTACCTTTGTGGTAAGTAAATGAGCATAACAGCAGATATGAGCACAATATTATTTCAAGAAACCGTAGCCGCTCTCTTTACAGAAAGTCTATCACCTTGCTGGTCCTACCTCTTAAAGCAAACTAAAACGGGATATCAAAAATACAAGAACTTTAAATGAATTTAAGTGACAAGACTAAAATTTAGAAACATAGTTAACTGGTAGCAAATAAGGGCTTCCTTCCTTTTGTTTACTTAAATTCCTTCCTCAACGGTAAATTGAAAATAATTCTGTTTCATGGCTATATCCCTTTCCTGTTCCCTCTTTGCTGTATATGTTGTGTTTCTAATTTGCCTTTCTTATGTCACTCAACTAATGTTCGTCATTGTCACATGCCACTGATCTAACTTTTGTACCTTTAGATGCATTTTCTGTTCCTTTAAAACGTCTTGACAAATAAATAAACTACACTAAATTTCGAAATGAAATTAAATTCATTAACACCTTGATATTTGAATACAAAAAATAATGATGTAAACGTGAAATACATCACACAGCTCACACCTTAATGGAATTTACCGTTTGATTACTTGAAAACCTTTCCTAATTATAGTATCTTAAATTGTACATTATATGCTTCTGTTCCAAGCCATAAAAATGAGACGTATAACATACATCTAGAAGAAATGAAGTTATTTAAGAGTAGAATAGTTGTAGAGAATACGTTCACGTACCAGGCAGTAAAAGTACCATACAGAGTGACTGCTACTAAAAACAATTTAGTTCACATGATGCCTAAAGCGATGAACGTATAAATAGACGAAAATGTGTTACCTATATGACCTTGAATCGAATGCCTTTGTTGCATTCTAACGAAATTACATTACACTTTCAAATTATTAATTAGTTGGCTTAAATTTAAAAAAAAATAATTATTTAAAATTCGATTATTCCCAAAAATTTCATAAATTACCCAATGTTTTAAGATAGCTTTATGTAATAACTTAATCGTTTCGTTGAACTATGTACGGTGTTATTGTGTCATGTTACAATTAGTATGTTCTCAATATGAAGCGAAAGCTATTAAATAACACTACGTCGAGCTATGCTATAATAATGACGAAAATTTCAAATTAGAATGTGGCATTTACAATTTCGCATTCCGTAGGACATCATTAGTTTACATCTCTCAGTTTATTCGAATGCGAACCGTCTGTGTGAGTAATCGCTTTAACCAATGTTCTGAATTCGGATACCTATCGGTCGTAAAATAAAAGTTGATTAATAGGATATGCGTATAATTTAAACTTCAACGCTCGACATGCGGACTTTAATTCAATAAACGAACGCATATGATATGTATTTCTTGTCTTTCTTTTCTAATTTAAAACTGGATAGCTTGTACACGATTCAGAACTGTAGGTGAAATGTATTAATATACGCAAAGCAGAATCTTTCTTTTTTGGCATGAAAATGAAGTTTAATTTCAACTATAACTGGGTCATAATACAACTTCAACTCTTCAACATGTCTTCAAGTATAACTTCATATCGTTGAACATTGAATAATTCCAAATTAAAATTTTAAAATAAAAAGTACTTTCTGCAAAATAAAAGCCACTATAGCATAAGACCAAGACTCGATTGAAAGTGAATCCCACAATGGTAGGTCTACAACCGCAGGAAATGATGAAAATTTCCGCAGTCTTCTGGAGTCTTATGCATTCTAATCGTTGAATTTGACTCATAGAATTTATACCCAACTTTTCTTCGATTTTAAACTCAGGAGCAAATGGAAAAACTAATGATAAATTTTAATTACAACAAAAATTACCCTTTATCATTGCAAAAGCCAACGAAGATCTCTATTGATCTAATAAATAGTATTATGTTTTCCGGGATATAATGTTGTATTAATAGACAATGATACATCTAGGTATTAAAAACGGTTGCTTTCTACAAGTCCCCGTCGTCTAGCGGTTATAACAATTGTCCGGATAGCGGGAGGGCGCAGGCTCAAGTACTATCGTCACCGACATTTTGTCTCGAAAAATCTTGATGTTGGTAATTACATAAAAAATTGCAATTTATCATTATAAAAGCCAACAAAAGCTTCACATTAATTTCAGCGAAAACTAATACCTTATACGTTTTGAAATCTACGAGGTAGGCTCCATAAATTTTCCGGCTTGATATAGAAAAAAGAAGCCTGGAACAATAAACGAAATTTTATTTTTCAATATAATTTCCCCTAACTTCAAATTTAACAACGATTAATTAATAATTCGATACCCTTGTAAAAATAATCTGAAGTTTTTCCGTCAAAATGTTCTATATTAGATGCAATTCACTGTCGTACTTAAAACGATGTCTTCTAGTGTCTCCTTCTTTTAATAGAGAACAAGTAAAAACCACAAGGCGGCATATCCGGACTATACGATAGATGTTCCAATTCTGGAGAGCCACATTCGCTTGTGAAATGGCGGCAGTATATCAATATTCCACGACGTTTTGCAAAAATACTGTCCCTTAATCTATGCAATAAAAACGCATAATATGTGCTGTTCACAATTGTATTGCGCTCTTTAAAGTCAATTAGCAAAATGTCCTTACAATCCCATAATATTATGGCCATCACCTTTTTCGTTGATTGAACGACTTTCGCCTTTCTAGTACGAGGTTCATCAGGTCACCGACATTTCATGGACTCCCTTTTCGATAGAAGATCGTAAAGCAGAACCATTATTTCATCCTCTGTGACAATGGAGTCCAAAATCGGTTTTGGATCGTCTACACACTTGTTTAAAAATGACCGCGTACACTCGACTCGAAGTTCACGTTGGAGAGCAGAAAGAAGTCGCGGTATCCATCTTACACTGATTTTATTCATATCCAAATGGTCATGCAGAATTCGGCTAATTACTTGTTTCGGATATGTTTGTTGTGACTGCTAATTCCTTCACTTTCAAACACCGATCTTCTAGCACTAAATCTTCAATAATTGAAATTTGTTGAAGCATTAGCATTTCAATTGGTCGACCCGACCGTTCAGCATCTTCCAGGGATTCTTGCCCTAAACGGAAACATTTTGCGCACTTTTTTACGAAGGAGATGAATCACCGTAAACGCCGTCTAAACGTTGTTTTATGTGATTAGGCGTATACCCTTCTTTTGTTAAAAATTTTCATTACTTCATACATTTTCATGCGCTAGTCGCGTTGGTTAGCTGGCTTCCAAAAACTACTATTCGCGTATGTGCATGCATACGGTGACGGTGTTTGAGCACGCCTGAACTATGCATAAGCCTGTCAGGCTGAGAACTTATGGCGCATACCTCGTACACTTATTTACAATAATATTTGTTTATATTCTGTTTTCTAGCGAATATATAAGAAAACTATGTGATTGCATTAGTTCTTAGTTCATCATGTAAATAGCGTTTTCACTAAGATTAACTTACCTAATGCTATTTACTACATTCCAGAGTGCTTACGTGTTCGTCTATACTTACAATGTATGAGCGTCCTGCAGCGATAATATTCTTACAATGTTTTTAAATTACCCGTTTTGCTGCCCAACGTAAACACTCCAACAATCATTAAGACTAATCTTATAAACTTCCGCTTGATGTTTAACGTTAGATTATCTAAGAAATGCTTCAGCCTTCTTTTTTGTAGCGAATATGGCAGGTGTATGTAGTGGTATTATTTTCTTTTGTTTTCTCGAAGCTGAAATTCGGTATATCTGTAAGTACAATTAACCGTATACTTATGCAAATAGTCTACACAAGAAAGGTAGCATATTGGTGAGGACCATTTCTCAACTCTTGACAAGTAAAATTCAATTTAACTGCTAGAAATGAAGAGATATAATTTAATTCGACATTTTGGTATCGCCTTCTTTGGTGTACGATGCGGATTCCAACCGGAGGAATTTACAAATCTATTTTCTGGCTGTCAACATCCCTAACACGTGCCTACACATAGAATTCCCATTTTACTTTCCCCGTGAAGGCCCACGCCGCAACCGGAAATATCTCCTTTTGTTCTAGTGATCGGATTGTTCGCCGTTCCTACCTTCACGGAAAGGTGACTTCAAGCGAATTCCATTCGCTTTCCCTAACGGGGTGTCTGTCTTCTCCATCCGCCTCTATTGTGCGAATTTATGTAAAGAATACACGAGCAATTAGCAATGAAATAATGATATAAGACAAGAATTTATATTGCCATTTAATGGTGCAATAAATTAACCGTGAATCGAGTCACAAATCACCGCGCTAAAAAGAAATATTCTGTTGTGTGGAAGCTGTGCGAGGTATAAACTAGAAAGAAGTCCTTTAGTGTATCGTAATTGTTATTCTTTTCGCTTTCAACCAAACGAATCTCCGTTGTTTTCTACACCATTTCGCCTTTGTTAACGGAAGAAAAACGATCGTGAAAAAGAAAGGATGTGAAATACTGCACCGCCACTGCGAGACGGGAGACGAGACGGAACCGGGCGTATAAAAGGTACAATCAATATGCGAAATTTATGTCCAGTACCATAAATCAATTTCTCGAAAAAAGATTGTTTCATTCTCCGCTGCGGTTACACGTATGGTGGATGCGTGTATGTGTATAGAGTACCGAAATTAACAACGGCGCCTCGATTACGGCCACAAAATAAAAATAAATTTAATGCGCCGCGCCGAGGTTTTTATCGCAGGTTTAATTAAAATTAATGTTGAGTTATTAAATTGCCAACATTCATTTTTAAGTAAAATTAATTTTCCAGTATTCGTCTCGGATATCATGTATCCTCTAACAGATATTGTAACAGCTGCTAAAGTAACAACTTACAATTAATGTCTCCTTATCCTGATATACAGGGTGTTTCAATAAGAGTGTAAAATTTGAATTGCTCGCCATGTTTGATAGCCATAATGGCATTGATTAGACGTGACAGACCGAAAGTTGACAGATGGGAGTTAGTAAACATGGAGTATTACACCATGGAACAACGCGCCCTGATTATTAAAGATTATTATCAAAATGGTGAAAGTTTAATTGCCACCATTCGTAAAGTGCTCCCAATATTCGGCATCACAGCACTTCGCGAGGGTGTGACCGAAAGTCCAGAAACGTCGATTCGTCATCGCGCACAAGAATTCGGCGTATTCTAACTAAAGATTTGTATCTTCACGCCCACAAAATCCAAATAACTCCAAAACTTCTCCCAACAGACCATGCACAGCGAAGAGAGTTCACCAATTCGATATTTGAATAAAGAGATGAGGCCCACTTTTACGTCGGTAGCTTCGTTAATTGGCAAAACTGCCGCATTTGGGTCACAGAAAATCCACGAATGATTCATCAGAAAGCAATAGATACAAAACGTGCCACAGTCTGATGTGCAATGTGGTCTGGAGGAATAATTGGATCGCATTTCTTTGAAAATGAGGAAGGTAATGCAGTAAAGGTGAATGGCGAACGTTATCGTGCCATGGTAACGCAGTTCTTTGTGCCTCAATTTCAAAATATTGCTTTTGATGACATGCGGCTTTAGCAGGACGGTGCCACAACATTTCCCGCTTTGGTGACAAGAATTGGCCACCATGCTCTTGCGACAAGCACCATGTACTCAACTCATCAAAAAATTGGTATATAACTTCGAGGTGACCGGCTTGATAATGAACAAACTTTAGACGGGACGACCAAAGCCATCAAGAACCTCGGAAAACGTGGAGTGAGTGTGCCACTCGGTTAGTGAGTCCCGCTGTCCTTCCGTTCTCAAAAGTGTTTTAAGTATTCCTAAAAGGAATTGCATCTCCACCGTACAAGTTGCAGTTAGTGCAAGAACTAAAGCCAACTGATGCTGATGAGAGATTTCGGTAATGAAATGATTCAATGGTTTCGGTCCTTCAACATTTTATTCTCAATTAAGGCGCATTTCCATGGTCATGTAAAGAGGCAGAACTGCCGTTGTTGGCGTTTAACAAATCCAAAACAGAAGAGTAAAAGGCCACTTCACTCGCGGAAATAAATTTCCAAAGACTGTATTTTAATAAAAACTAAACATTTATTCACCAAACCTGGCCTTATCTTATTATATTATTTCTATTTTGAAGAAGAATTTTGGGGTGTACAACGTGAAAACCTTTAGTCTCTGTAAAGCTGTTTTTGCTCTCCTTGAATATTGAATATCCTATGGAAAAATAGGTATCTACATTGAATATCTCTTTATGCGCGGTATATTCCTCGGTGACATTTTCCAAGTCTCACTATTCGGATATACATATACCAAAAATACTTTGTTTCACCTTCATATGCTGAACTTTCTTTACGCGAATTATTTGAACATTTTCGGTCCGGTAATGCGGTAATAATTTTTCTGAATAATTACTAGTACGATACAATAAGCTATTACGTTATGATAAACATACTGCTGGATGTTCTTTATTTACCTAGTTTATATTACTTGCGAATACTTGTACACCAAATTGACCAAACCCATTCTTGCCGCTCTTAGTATTGGAACGGCACTGGCGCTTGTGGTCACTGCAACCTAAATGATTTATTCTAATGATATCCTTAATGGAGTTAAAATACAAACAAATATACTTTAGTATTAATTAGGGATACTTATCTTTTAGGTTAGAACCTGCTAGATATTCTCTTTTGAAACATTTTTCAAATTTGTGCATATAATATTTCAGGACTATACATCATTATCTCTGTCAATAGTCTGAGATCCCTTTTGCTGAAAGACAACAACATCTGCTGCACTTGGTGAAGATAATATGAACATTTTCCCGTGAGTTGGCCAGGAATGTCTTCCCAGTACGAGCGCTTTTGAAAGGCATACGTGCTACATCTCTGGTCCATTTATCAGCCTTCCCATTTCCCTCGATCCCTTAGCAGCTTAGGAGCCATCACAATATAATGTAATGTTAACGTCCCAATTACCTTAAGTCTTGCATGCAAATGCGTACCAGAGCAGATTCAAATGTACCGGCATAACTATCCGCAAAAGTATTCATTGTTGCAACCCGAAGGATCTTTCTAGCGCACAGGTGCATTTTTATGTAGAAGTTAAGGCCCCTGATGACTGTGTCAGTGCCAACTCCTTCAATTCTTGCTTCGTCCGTATACCGTGCTTGAGCTGCTGTTGTGTATTGAAGTGTGTTGACCTTCATTGACCACCTTATATGGTTGTTCGTAGTTTTATTACATCGGAATTACATTCCTAGACATTAAATAGTTTATATTAATGCAGACTTTTAGGTATTCTCTGAGATCTCCTGGATTCATCAATTTTAAACTACTAAGAGTGTCCGTCTTAGACTTCTGTATATATGTAGATGTGAAGTGGTGTTAGTCCTAGCAGAGCTTCTATAGCTGCTGTGGGACAAGTACGCATCACATCTGCTATACTGAGATATGAAAGTCGTTAATTTGTTGGTGTTGCGGTCTTTCGAGTAGTTTCTGGCCACCATACCAATGAATCGTAGACGATCGTAGGTCTAATTATTGCCATATGTGACCAAGGCCATTTGTAGCCTAAGATCTTATTTTCTACCGAGGAATTTGCTGTATATTTGTAAAAATAAAAAAAATGCTTTTTTTATATAAGGCCCTTAAAAGTCAGCACATACAATTGTAATCATTAATTTATCTACAATAATGTATTATAAAATTAAACATATAAACTACTATGAACAATCACAAATGTTTCAGCTTGGACATTTTAGTGAGCCACTCTTTTACTCTTGAATCAACAAGTATATTAATTGCAATTAAGAAAATATTTAGTTTCTTGTCAGGTATTATCTACTTCTTCAACTGATAAATTTAGAGGAACCTAACAGATGAGATTTGATTCGTATTTCATTTATGGAAACTGTCTGCATTGTATAGGCATTATATATGAATTTGTATTGTAATTACCTACTATCACGCATTTTCGTTTAAAGTCAGTACTTCTAACGAAAATTACTTACGCTATTTATTTTACATTTACAATTTGTTTAACTTTCGTCAGATTTTATTTATATATAAGATTTCACAAAAACATTGGTTTATCCTATTGTGCTTAATATATCTTACGATATCTCTCGAGACACAAATGAAATAAATTTTCAGCGCGCATTATCGTAGTTTTATTAGACTATAGTTTTCTTTAAAACACCACTATCGGAGATAAACAAATCTACACAGGCGAATGAATATTCGAGGAATTAGCTTTTTGTACAAATAAACACAGCGTGAATTAAGAACAACAAAATTCGAGCAAAACAAATTAAATCGAGTATTTATTGACAATATCGACGAAAAAATTACCTGTTTTACTGCCATCAATCTAATAAAGAGTGTCTACGCGGTAGAGACGATGGTGCTAACATAAATTCTTCAATTGTGTATACGTTCGTTACCGCAATCAAAGAATTGCGTTTAGTGGAAAAACGCGTCACTAAAGTCAGACATAAATATTGAGAGGAAATAGAGTGTTGTAAAGTTATTTAAATCCCTTTGTTTTGTTTAGCAGGATGAGAATACAATATGACTCATTCTAAATGCAGGATTTGGAGTCTTTGTTTGGTTACCAGGAACTTTACGCCATATGCGATACATTTAGTGCATTAACAATTAATTTAAGAAATTGAAAATCTAAGTAGAAATTTGCAGAACAGCCTTTTATTATTTACCAAAATTCGTTCACTAATTCCGTTTAGTACTTTAGTCATCGGTTTCACAGACACAGCCAAACCGATTCCAATACTTAAAACAAGCTTCATTTAAGCTATACTCATCAAATGTGTCTAAAACCTATATATTCACATGTCTCTGTCTAAATAATAGATCGCATTGCCTATCTATCAAACATCCCTTACGTAAATGTGCGAGGGGTTTCATTATCTAGTCGATTATCTAGGTGATGGTATCGCATCTACAAATTGCGGTTCGTACCATTATTTAATTGCTAATTGTTTCAGTGCTCTTGCCATAAATCTAGCCGATAACAGAGCAGCGGTGTCTGTAATCATTCCACGCATTGTATTTGTATTACTTCAACTTCTACATGAGGCAGCGCCATCATGACAACCACAGTCTTGTTAGTAATTGTAATAAATTTTAGTACTACTAAGGTAATAAAAAGGTATTTTGCCATTGGAAAAATAATTTGTGCCAATAAAATTGAATCGAAATATTGCATCGTTTCGTATTCTTTATACAGCGTGTCCACCTAGTGAGCAGTTAGAAAATACTTCCCTACCCAAACAATTTAGAGATAAGTCGAGAGATTGAGCATTTTCCGACTTCATAATATAACGAAATATTATATCGGCTTGAAATACACGCGTTAGTGCCGCCATGAACGACCATTGATGCCCGCCGACCTACAAAAGCGTACGGCTCTTGAAATACAGCCGAAACATTCCAAAAATAAGCTTACAAATTGTTAGAGGATTGCTTTGAACAGAAGAAAAGGAGGAATATGTATTTTTTCGCGCTTAAAAATTAGGAGAAAACCAGTGTAGTCAATGGAATTGTCCTTTAATTACAGTGTTAGTTAATGGATCTGGAGACCCTTATTATGAAATCCGGCGGATGTAAATCGGGCACCAATCTACCTGATGTTTTTTTTATTTGTAACTTGCGCATTAGCTAAAAATGTACCCACAAAGGTTATATGTATACTGAATACCGTACAAATCAAACAAAAATAATATAAAAACAGTGTATTTTAAATTGATGAGCTTATTGCCAAACAGCAGGCAAGATAGAAAATAAAGAATATTTGATTATACAAAAATATAGATATACAAAATAAAAAAGTTAAGCATTATCAAACTAACAAATAAAATAATATACACATCTTAAAGTGCATTATCATGGTATTCTATTATTTAATTGTTCACACAGTTCATTTAGAGTTCTTAATTTTTGTTTTGCGTGTGTGTGTCTCTAACTCCCGCTGGTGTGTGTATACTTTGAGTTTTAATATAAGTAACTTTTGAAGTTTCTTAAGTTACTCAATAAAAATATAAATAGATGAATGTGTTGAATAAAATGATTCATTTAGTTTGGAATGAAACAACTCGCATGCATTTGTGGTGTTAATAATTGATGGAGTTGCAGTAACTCATATATATATATATATATATATATATATATATATATAGAGAGAGAGAGAGGAAAAGGAGCATCGTCTTCTGTGTATCTATGTCTCCAATAAATAATCGGCGTATTTGTCAACCTGCGCATGAATTGGTTATTGGCAAACAAATCTGAAGCAAAACTACTTCGTCAAGATTCAAATACGCTAATCCAAATGTATATCGCAGCGATTTTCCTGCTTAGGAATCTATGTCCCTGAATTCGCATGCCAAACCCAAGCTGTGGATTTTCCTCAACCACGATTGGTGTAACTGGCAACAACGGCCATAGATTTCTGCTGATAGCCATACAGCGCGGGATACCGCGAGAATTCTATTTTCAAAATATACAAAAACTTCGGGTGGTCCTAATATTGTAAAGTAAGATTTCTGTTGTTAGATTTTCAAATAATCTTACATATGTTTCACTACATTTGCAACAAACAAATAAACAAAACACCAGTGGAATATAATGTCCATGATTAAGTCCATGGATTGTAAATAACTTTTACAATTATTTATATTATTTTGTACAGTACGAAAATGTATCGTCCGTATACACTTTATGTATTTCACATAAACTTCTAACATTAGCTTCACAAGAAAACAATATTGCTCACTGGGCAGTTTATAAAAATGAAACCTTCATCCTTGCTTGTTTTAACATTAACAGCCTTCACTATATTATGCACTTCTGCTTTATTTTGTGGTAACGACCCAGGAAGAAATTTTTTTTCTTGCGTTGTACAAAATTCTTTGCCAGCTCGTGGTGAATATTTTTGTCTGGTTTCTCGAAAATATCATCAACGACTTCACGTTTCCACGTATTTGAAATTTAATTTCCTTTGATTCTGTTCATGATTATGTTCTAGCTGGCTTCTGTTCACTAAATTTTCTACATCAAACATAAGCACTGACCGATATTCGTATTTAATTACCTCATTACAAGTAGGATATATGGTGTCCAGGTTACCTATAAGAATACGCTATCCTCTTTGCAAGACAGGCAAATCCATAAATTTGGTACGATGTTTACACTCGCCGATGAAGCCTACTGATTTTAACGGGCTGTTAGAGATGATATTATCTTTAATTCCCCATTAGGTAATTCTTCGATAGAAGTTATATTATGAAACCTCCAGTAATGCTTGAAAAGGTGAGATATCATTAATGAAACATAACAAATATGAAGAAAAAAAACTGTAGTATTTAAACGATCTAGAATCCTAAAAGGGAAATAAGAATGAAGGACTTCTTTCTAAGCGCAAATTGATACCACTTATACACAAATAATGAGAATTTCTAAAGGTGAAATAAGCAACAACCTGCTTTATTCAAGCTCCTGGTGCATCACCGCTCCTAACAGTATCTTCTTCCGCTGGTCTGTAGCTATATACATCACACCCAACGTCTGTTTCTATGCTCTGATAAAGGGATTTCTTTAAATTGTTAGAAGAACAGTAAGGTATATTTTTTGTTGGGTATTTTATTATTTCAGAAAGTTAGTATAAAAAAAATTATTCGCAAAGGCAATACAAAAAAAGAGAACGGAAATTAACACAAAGCAGACCTTACCTTAATCGTGTAGCGCAACACTCTATAAAGCCATTTTCTGTTCAGCGGAAACCATCCTACACTGTTCCTCCTTCGTTAACGTGCTAAAACACAACCGTAATGCGAAGCAATTCATCATAATGTTATCATCCTTAGTGCTATATACCTAAGTATATACAATGTGTACACTCGAGTGCTCAGATTCATGAATGTGTTTCATTGTTCGGGGAGGGAACCGGAACCCTCCTTACGTGAGGCGCGTTTAACATGATTTTAGGTATAGAATTCTCTCTCGCACTTACGGATCCAGACAATTAAATCAAATTCTAAAGGCACCTATATCTAGTTTTAAGACATCTTACAGGTTTATAAGGAGGAGATGTGGGGACCGTCTTTTGAGGGTCGCTGCGAATAATACCATCTAGCAAATAAAAGATTATCTAATGAGATTTCTGTGGAAAAACATGGGGAAAATCTAAGATTAGAAAACTTGATTAAGTCAGAATACATTTTCGTTATGCGCAGATGTGTATTGTTAATGTTAAAAAAATGTTTTCCTATTAGTAATTTATTTATAACGGTTTCCAATTATCATGTTTTCCAAAGAAATTAACGCATGAATACGTTTATTGATTGCAATATCGCGTACAAGTTCGTTAACTTTTAAAGGATTCCACTTACTAAAACATATTAAACAAGTGCTCTGGTCAGAGTATATCGACGTCTTCATTATTAGGAAAAAGAACTTTAAGAGCTGATAGCAACTTAAAATTTCAAAAATTTAAGTACGGAAAATTTGAGAAGGTATAGCCTTCAAAGTTATAACCTTCACGTTGACAATGAGTTCCTTCATATCAGCAAGAAGATACCCATGACCAAAACAGAAGATATAGAATATAGAAACACATCTTTTTCGGCTTCAAGAACTACATTCAATTTGAAGAAGAATGATCTTGATTTCCATTTTTATAAATTTCAACCAGTTTACATTGATTCGCCTCTCAAGTTATTTTGCACTGCAACAGCAATTATGATTATATAATTTTAATTTTTTATACTTGTAAATGTAATGTCCATGCAAGAAACCAAAAGAAGGTAATTTTTGGGAAATCTGCAAATAGTATTTCGTTTACTTAAATTCAGTTTATTAAATTTCGTACTTACTTACTAACGTCAAAGTTTCATAGCAAATCTAAACATTTATTAAGCAAATTATTGTCTAAGATACCAATATTATCTGTTTATCGACAAGAAGGTCTATCGAAACTTAGATACACGTTTATCATTCAAAAGATTACATAGACTCTAATAGCATTGTTTGTCTACCATATTTCTTACTTCAAAGATGGCATTTTACAGAAATTGACACAAAGAAGATTAAGTATAACAACCACACTGAGAAATTTTCTTGCGGCAATGAAATGTATTTTTTATGTATGCTTGTTCAATTCATAGCAATACTTTTTATGCTCAAGGAAGGGATTTTATTATCAGAGTTGCTGGTCATTACGTCTAGCTAAAACCATTATAGTATGAGAATAAGAGGAAGGGATCTTATTACACAAAAATATAGTAATATTCAAAGAAATTTCACAATTTGTTTCTTTTCTCTTATAGTCACTTGTATAAAAAAGTGTATTTTTAATAATAATATATTTTTATAATTTTCTCTAAGATTCAGTAGTTTATTGTATAATAAAGAAGCGTTTATTAAACCACGACGGTTAGAATTAGCTATTACACCGACCTGTTGAATCAATCGGACATACCTATAAATGAAAGTAATAATTCATATAAACGAATAACAATTTACTGCCTTTTGCTACATTTCCTAACACTATTCGCTTTTACGTAAAGTTAATATTATAGGTAATGTATGAGAGTATGAAAATGATTTCATAGCAACACGTCATAATATAGCACCTGTTGTAACCGCTTAAACAGTTAAGAAAGAAGGTTATCAAAATGGTATCCATTTTAAATTATACGTATAGCATTTAGGAAGTGGAGGGTGAACTGAGAGATAAGAACTAAACTTAGACAGGAATAAAAGTGGTATATTCTTGTTATCACTCATCCTTCATTTCTTAAATGTTGCAAGCATAATGTAATAATACAATATAATGTGATAACAGCTGGAACAAGCTAATATTTCGCGAAAAAAAAACCTATAGTAGTGATTTTGAAACCGTGTTGTAACAAGCTTTAGATTGGTAAATTATATTTGTTCTTGTAATTACCAGTGTTAGGATTTCAACCTAGGCCCTCTCGTTGTCCGGATGAATGTCATAACCACTAGGCTGGTTGTTGTGACTTTCGTCCGCAGAACGAGGGGGCATAGGTTCATATTCTGTTGAGACCGACATTTTTTCGGAAAAATTTTAACGTTCGTAATTATAAGAAAAATATAATTTATCATTGCAAACATTAACGAAACCCTCATATTAATTCAATTACGTCTTAGTTTGTCCTGATTTATTTTAGAAGCTTTTGAGTTATGTTTTCAATTATTTCCATAGGGTATTCCACATAGTACAGTATCTTGTGCAGTATTGTAAAATAAAATATAGTAAACTAATTCCCTATATCATGAACATAGACAATTCATTGAAAAATATTTTTTTTTCAATACTTTACTAATTTCGAATTCCTCGAGAAGCCATTGTTAAATTTATATCTTGCTGGCTTACCATCTATACGAGTTATCTTAATGCTATGTAATAGCGAGCAGGCAATTTGGCTGCAGGATAAGGTTCGCTAGTTATTTTACTTCTAATAGTAAATAGGCATATTCTATATTTCTATTAGAACGTATATTTAAATATTGATTTGAATCATATTGTATATGTTTGTCAATTGAAATTTAATTAGTTACAGAGATTTCTAACATTAGCAATTTTATATGACTGATTTTAATGACTGATTTGGCCCCAGTGACTTATATATTTGTGAGTTACCTAATATGTTAGCGTAACTGGTGGTTTATTTGCGCGCTTGTCTATCGGAATCCTAGGTTCGAACCCCGGTCCTGTTGTTTTTCAGGTTTAAGTATTCTTTTCATGGACTCCACATGATGAATGCTGAAAACGAATTATCTTAAGACGAACCACAGACGAAGACGTAATAACTCCTAGCTAGCCGATGCTCTCTCTAATACACTAACTAGTACCTCGGTATTTAAACTATTAGGTTAGTGCACTAGCGTGGTAAGTATGAAGTTCACGTGTACATGCCCGTAACAGAGTTCATTGCAATTATAAGACACTTGAATATGCAGATGCTATCTTACATAACGCAATTAAGATGTACTTGTTCTTTACAACAAAATCACATTTTTTAACAGAGAAAAGAGAACCCAAAGCAATTACCGAAAGATCGCGTACCTTTGTTTCAAGGTTTAAGTGAAATATCCTTCTGCTTTCAATGAAATGAATTCCTTCTTATTGTAATTAAATAATTAAGTTATTGTTTCAAAAGCAGGTAAATATTATTTTCGGTCAGAAATACAATGAAATCGTTTACTGATTTAATTAAATTTTATGAAAAAATATGTTCTGACTATTGAAGAAATATTTCTTTGATTGAAATGATGCTAGTGAAAATAAAATTAATACTTTTTCAGTTGAAGAAACCCTTTATTAGTCCAACGTAGAATTTTATTCTTTGTCGTATCATCACAATATTTCAACTATCTATTACTTAGAATCAGTTTAGCTTTTTCACTATACTAATACATTAAATTACGTGCCCTATAAAGAGATCAACTTCAATGTATTGTTCTATGACAATAGAACGCTGAACGCGCGTAAACTCTAGTTACTGTTCATTTAATTTTTGTAGGAGCAATTCTTTAATAATTCAACATAATTTATCGCTTAAACTTGAAAACTTAATGCACTCTTCACACGGTTCTCTGTTACAGTAAAGTACATTTCTATTCACTGTATCATTACTCTCTCCTTTTGACATCGTTTCTCACAAACCGTGATCGGATTCGTCGCTCATGGAGCATAAAGCGTTCAGTTTGCGTGCATACGTGTATGTAGCGCTTATTATATTTGTACTATGGATGCTTCTCTCTATTCATTACGTTACGCGGGTAATTGGACAGAATGATGGAGTGGCTTTGAGTAAATGTTTGTCTTTGGACGTGATTTTTTTTTAGGAAGAAATAATTTAAATCGTATCAAACGGCTGTGGGTCTCATATTGATTGCCGTGATTTATTCGGAGCGCCTATATGTTTTTCCTTCAATTTCACGGACAATTTCGAAAGGGATAAGGCTCATGCGGACATATTTTTCTTTATTTGGATTGGGATATCGGTAAAAGGCAGATTTTTTCTCAAGTAGGTAAATGTTTATCGAAGACGTACGCTTTATTTGTTTAGCAAGAAATGGTGTCTTCGACGAAAAAGTTCTATAAAATCAAATTACGTTGGTCGAAGAAATTTGTTTGGCTGTTGCACATTGTCTCGTTTTTTAACAATGTTAGAAATATGATCACGTTCTGTACCTTTTGTAATCCATTTGCAAATTTTTTTCAGAACTAAACCAGGTGTATGCACAGGTTTTTTTTCCGGTTTAAGTAAAGATGCATCGTATTAATTTGACACATACATCATTTTGTTCGTCTGACATTTAAACTAGAAACACACACAAGTTGTGTCCGCCAAACACTAACGTCTTTGTTTTTTCATTCAGCGATCATGTCGAGTTTTGCGCCTGAAAAAGAACATTTGCGGCACGTATTACTTTTCTTATTTAATCAAAAGAAAAAGGCAGTTGAAACTCATCGTTTGCTGGTAGAAATACACGGTGAAGACACTCCATTGATTAGAGTATGTGAGAAATGGTTTTGACAATTTAAAAGTGGTAATTTCAATGTGAAAGACAGTCAGTGCTTTGGTAGACCACAAAAATGCGAGGACAAGCAATTGCCCAACTCAAACTCAACAGTAATTAGCGGAAGCATACATGTATCGCAAGAAACAGTCAGCAGGCGTTTACGAGCAATGACGAAGATCAATAAACTCGGTAAATGGGTTCCGCACGGTTGAATGAACATCAAAGTCACCTACGAAATGCTACTTCAACACCATGAAAGGAAATCGTTTTTGAATCGAATTGTCACGTGTGACGAAAAATGGATTTATTTTGAAAAAAATCGTGGCTCTCACTTGTAGAAGCCATCCTTCAACGCCAAGGCCAAAACGCTTCGGCAAGTAAACCATGTTCTGTGTCTGGTGGGACCGAGCGGTATTGTGCATTATGAACTCTTAAAGCCCGGCGAATCCGCTAATACACAACGTTATCGCCAACAAATGATTAATCAAAACCACGCATTAATCGAGGGACGACCAGAATGGGCCAGAACATGGCAAAGTGATTTTGTTACACGACAATACGCTGTCTCACACAGTAAAACTAATGAAAGACACCTTGAAATCGCTTGGATGGGTAGACCTGGCGCGATCTGACTATCAATTCTTTGCATAAATGGGGCACGCGCTCTTAGAACAGCACTTCTGCAATTTCCAGGAAGGCAAGCAGCTTTTCTGGCATGGTATCCAGAAATTGCCTGAAAGATGGGTGAAATTAAGCCGATGTGCAACATTTTGAATAAAAAGATTAATTTCCTTTGAAAATTACGTGTTTGTTTTTGCAAAAATACCGGAAAAAACATGCATACACCTGGTAGCTTATTACCTAGAATTTGCTTTGACTTATCCTACAGGTTTTTAATTCGTTTGTCAGTTCCCTGTTCGTAATATGAATAAGTTGATATTTCAGGGATCTACTTAAAGAAAATGAAAATATACAGTGCGTGGAACTATTTATTAAATTGTGTAAGTAAAGGATATAAATGACGCAAGAAAAGTAAATAATGTAAAAGATCTGAGATGTATAAAATATTTAGAAGAAAGAAATAGTGTTTGTTGTTGAATACAACTTACTGTGTTCAGTAAGTGTCGTGATTACTTTTGCTCATCTTCAACAAGTTGTATTGCCAAATCTAGCAATCTTTTCACCAAAAGTTAGAACGTTGAGTGTGAATTTTCGCAAACAGGTTCCATCTGTATTTTTGGATTCTCTTTTGGATACAATTACTTGTGTTTCATGCTGCAATTCATATGAGAATATACTATTAATTGAGTTACTTCTAACAAGTAAGACGAGAATGCACAATGCAAATCGTAGCTTTCGCTTCTAATTACAAAGTTATGGGGACAATGGAAAACGAAAAATGTGAATCGTTACATAGGAGTACTATAAGGTTTACCACAATCACCGAAGAAGAATTAAAGCAAGTATTTGCGTCCATATCATTCATACCATACACATCATACCTGTTGCTTTAAAGATGATAAGAATATGCTTGACAGTTGATGAAGTTTATCTCAATGAAAAGATTAGAGAATTTACCAATTCATTTTAAAAAATTTGCGAAACTTGCGATTTGGGAGCTCTTGAAAGAAGTAGTCGTACTAAATGCTAAAATAACCAAACATGCGATAAATCCTGCAATCTGGTACACTGATCATGGCGTATATCTGGCATCATCTCTTGTGAAAAAAAACTTGGGATGTTTAGTCGAGGGCAACGACACCACACGTGTAAGGAATTGTAACTTGAATAAATATAATTGTGCATTCAATACGTAGAAGAATATATATAATTTCCATGTACTTTAAATAATAAATGTTAACAGATTTAATCCTGTCCATAGTCCATTTACGATTACTTTATCCATGGTATTTATATACATGTACTTTTTACACACCATGCTTCAAAAGTGTACACATGTAGATAAGTTATTTAATTCCCATAAAATATTTTTTTAAAGTACTACTAAACTCATGATTAAAATTCATTTAAAGGAGATATACAATTTTTCAAAGGGAGATTAGCTTAACTGTGCAATTCTGTAATACATTCGCTAGAACGGAATAGATTTTTTGATTTATTTACAACGTGCAACATCCGTTAATATTTAACGAATTTAAAAATGGTCAAAACTGAAAAAAAAACATATCATGCAATAGGTTGCATTTGAATGAAACTGCTAATTCAATTTCATATTCACTGGCATAAATAAAATCTACGCAGATCTCTGCTGAAATTCGCTCCTTTGTCTATGTCGCTTCCCGTCCGCTATTCACTTAAACTAAGGAAGTACAACCAACTGCAACATGAAATATATGGTAACTGGCAACAAATGAGATCCTTGTGCGCTGAACGCTGCAGTGTAATAGGAATAGGGCCCAGCGGTGAGACAAGGTTTACTGTTGCATAAACCATTTAACATACACTACGTCTATTCTGAAGTTACCGGGTACGGATCCACGGTGGTGCGAGTTCGATATTCAAATGTGAAACGGTGCCATCCCAACGCTGCTGAGTTTATCACTAATATTAACCATCCATGAAATATCCCTGCTCCTTCGCGAGGATATGCCGCCCGTCAGAATTGGCAAGAACAAATGAGACAGGTGAACTCGTGTTTACATATAAAATGCATTTCATGTAAGAGGAATGAGCATAAAACTGTCAGACCGATTCGTCTTCCGCAGAAACTGCTTTCTCCATTATGTACCTGCATACATGCAGCTCTTGTTTTACTTTTTCGGATATCCAACGAGAATATCGTTATCGTGCTGTGCTGAGAGTAAGATTCGCGAATCGTTACCTGCATTACTAATTTTTCATGAGGTCTGCTTTAAAACATTACGAAACATACATTTAGAAATTGTCAGCAGTAAAATTGAAATGAAATTATATACAGGTCGTTACTATATTCTTTAAAAGGAATGCACTGTCCCTTCACCCTCTACAATTAAAAGGGTAACACCTTTATTTTAATAATTTTTCTTGAAAAAAAGTGAATTTCCCTGAAGAAAAGACGTATAATGGGCATATGTACACCCACCAAACACAAGGCTAGCTGCAATACCAAAATAAATACAAAATCAAAAAGTCATATAATTTTTCTATTCGAAAATTTCAAGAAATATTGTTACATTACATCGTGGTCTTGACGGTCTTAAAAAAACGAACTACAGATTAATACAATAATTATCATGATTACACTAAATTTGATAACTATACTAAATGCAATAATCGTAAATGTAATAACGTGATAAATATGGTAAATAACTATGTATGTACACAAAGCTGTTGCATACCTAGAATCTACAAGGTATGTTCAGATAATAACTGAATACTTTAAATAGAGCGCCAAGCTTAGTTATGTGCGGTTAGCAACATTATGTCCGCCATACCTTGCCGAGTAACCGCATGTTTTCGTTTTATTGATGCTGTTCTTATCAATATTTGAATACAAGGTGCAACAAGCAGCAACGCAATGTAAAATTTTGCTTGAAACCTTAAAGAACTTGCGCAGAAACATTTCAACTTTTGAAGATGTAGATGGTACTCTAGATCATACACAATGTTGTGACTGGTTTAAACCCTATGGCAATTTGACCGAGAAACTGAGCATCCCTAGATTTGCAGCACGGTTTGTTCTTTGTTTGATGATCCAACAACAGAAAAAATATTAAGTTTTTCGGTAACTTCTTGAACAATCTAACTATAACGAACCACTCGTGGATTTATGACTACAACCTTAGGATGAATACTCCGATTTTAACGCCCAAAAAGTACATATCAGTTACGACTCCACGTCAAACTGATTTCGAATTTAGTGGAATTGTGCATTCAGTCGATCGCGAGCACTATAATGGAAACACACACAACGGTTACGTATAAAAATTCGCAAAAATAAACCAAAATTGTACCAAGATATCTCATGGCTCATTCACCTTGACAATGCATCTGCTTTACTGCTTGTCAATTCATCAGTTTTGTACAAAAAATTAGGTAACTGTATTCCTTCAACCTCTCCCCACTCCCCATACCTGGCTCCTCGCGAAATTGAAATTACTGTTTTGGATGCTGTTTTGAGATCATTGATGACATAGAAACAAGTTTATAACACACTCAAAAGAAGTTTTTCAGGCCCGCTTTACGAGGTGAAGCTGGGAAATGTGTGTGAATAAGGAGGGTAGTACTCAGGTGCAGTCAATGCCGTTAGGTAAACCCTTCTTGAGGAGCCAATCATGATTTTTGATGCGACACAATTGAATAACGACGAATACCCTCTGTAAATGTTAATCACTTTGGAGGCGAAAACCTTCTGACGTACCTAGTGTGGTTAACACGTCGAGTTAGCATGACCTTCTTCCAAAGCGGTTTCGCCTCTAGTGTGATTTACACGGCGAGTTACCGTGCCACTTTAGTTTCCCTGTTTTTTCTCGAAGAAGCCTCCTACGACGGAAGCGAAACGTCGAGATCCCACCTTTCCTCTTTGCTTTATCCTTCCCTTTTTCTTTCTTTCTTTTTTTTTCCCTTCTCCCTTTCCTTCTCCTACTCTTTCTCACCTTTTCTTTTTCGCCCCCTTTTTTAATTTTTTCCCTTTTCTCCTTTTCTTTATTTCTTTTTTTTCTCTTTTAATTTTTTATATCTCATCACTACATGGTTCAATTCCCCGAAATAGTTGACTTAAAACCTGTAGTACCTTAAAGCCCTAGTAATACCTGTGCATATTGTGTTAGCATTGACGATCTGTTATGTTATCTAATTATGTTCGCTCTCTGTGAGGTACAGCTACGATGATCGTGAATAATAGTGCGCCGGAGTGCAGGTGAGACTATTATGAATTGAAAATTTAAAAGTTTCCCGAATGTTTATCAATATATAAGAAAAAACGAAATTCATCGAAATAAGTTCATCAAAATGCTGTCCAACAGTGTGTAACGTGTTTCCACCTTTGGAAATCATACAGCTGGAACTTAAATAATAGTTCCATATTTCGACCGAAACATCACATTTCTAAAATAGACCATTCCTAACATTTTAGGCTCATAATATTGTTCAAACAGATACACTTGGATCATCTAGCATTCAATGGCTTTATATATTCAGGTAATTTCGGATTCCCTAAATACCACACTTCTAACGTTTCCACAATATCATCTCGCCTCTAGAACCGAAAAAGTGTAAGAGATGGGTGCATTGTATTCGATGCGAAATAATATATCATCGTATTATTTAGTAGTAGTTTATACGATGCTTACAAACTGCCACATGTCTAAATAAAATACTTGTTAGTTACCAAGCAACATTGCCTATTAAATTTTGAGAACTATGATTCCTTAAAATTTCAATTTATATTAACTCGAACCTACAAGAATAATTGAAACACTATCAAACCATTGAATTATTAAAATCCTTCGGTCTCAGTTCCTATCTCATTACTTCTATAGGTTTCTTGTCTACGCTTCTCTGATATATCGAATGCTACACAGCCAGTGTTTTCCTTTCTGACTTTAACAGATTTTAGGGATTTAGTTTTATGTCAATAAGACCTGAAACAAAAACTTGGGCTTGTTATCCAACATCCTAATTAGTTTCTCTGTGTTAATAGAGTAGAACCACTCCGAGAGTTCATTAAGATGGTGTGTCAAGAAAAACAAATAAAAGTACACGTTCGTTAGAGCTGGACTTTGCACGTCGTATACAGAGAAAGTGATTATCAACGGATCTGACATTATTTAAAGAATGCCTACGTCTGCCGTGTATACCGTATACTACTCGGAAAGCTTTTCAATTTTTAGGATGTTTGCATTCCCTTCGTTTATTGATCAAATTTCCTGTATGTTTAAATACACTTTGTAGGTGAAAATTGGTTTTAACAAGAATCTCTTCGCCTAGGTAAGGCCTCAAGGTGCGACAATAACGAAGAATACGTTCTGGAAAAATGTACAAAAGAAACAAAAGGCTTTCTAGGATTTCTCACACAAACAGATATTTTACATTTTACGAAGTAAGATCTGCAAATTTAAGTTCGATGTGTAATTTCCGACTTTACTTTTGTTTGTGGTTTAAAGTAAAAGGCGACATGTTGCGATTTAAAGCACACTAGTTAATAGTTGCCGGTATTGAAAATGCTACAGTTCAACCTTACCAATCCAAATACTGTTTTTTCAATACGTCACTCGTAAAAATATCCGGTACTTACTATTAATTCCAAATATGTCTACATTATTCATACTATTAGGATAATAAAGACAAACATTAGCTTTTAAAGCATTGCAATTTATTTTTAATTGTGAAATGGATGCCGGTAAGTTGTGACTAAATCTAGACAACTATAATATTTGATACACCAGAAGAAAACTGCAATTTCAAAATTAGAGATAGTCATCTAACAATAAGAAAATAAGAACATATTAAGTGAGTTAAAGTAGAATACATCATTCTATTTATATTTACATATATTTTGCAAGCACTTTGAAGATAAATATTAATATTAATATTAAAGAAATTTTAATAATTTGTTGTATTTTACGTTATTCAACATCTTTATTCCTATTTCTGCCAGTACTACCGCTAATACTAAATTTCCGAGATTTATAACCAATTACTTAACATGTTAGTCAACAATTATTTCGATAAAATTACAATTTCCAACGTATTAAATTTCCGAAAAAATATCGGTCTCGGAAATTTAATACGTTGGAAATTGCAAGAAAATTGTAATTTTATCATTACTAATGCCAACGGTGGTTTAGTATTTATATTCATATTAATATTATTATTAATATGGATGTTAGTTTAACAATTATTTCATTTTCATAATATCCCTGTTCTACTTTTGCTACAAGATTGCGGTATTTTTTTTTCAATTTGTTGTAGAAATGTAATTAGGGAAAATAAATTCCATTTCTTAAGTTTCATAACGTTGTCCAATTAAACAAATAGTCGTACCTTTTGTCGCTACTTTATTTCTTACGCTTGCCCGTATCATCACAATGAGGTTAAGGTTCGAATGGTAAGGTGGTAATTTAATAACTATCTGTTCGCATTGTTTTCATAAACGATTGATTGCATTTATGTAGTACATGTTGCTTCGTGCTAGATTTAATAATTTCATGTAGCTGCAGTTTAAACATTTTGATGTCAAAATATGTGTTTCTTTCAATTAACGAGTCAGAGTTGTATGTCTTAGTTGTATCTCTCTAGTTGCACAGCTGTTTGGTGTGTGACCAACTTCTTGTGGTACCATTATCTATAATGATTACTGGGTTCTTGAGTAAATTTGGTATGAGTTGTTTTTCTAGCCATTTACTGTAGTTCTCTGGGTTCATTTCGTTATGATAACCACTATCCTTTGTGCCAGATTTAAACATTAATAGTGCACTTGGCATAATCAACCATTGTCCTTTGTTTCTGTTTTTTAATAGTATTTTATCAGATTCATCTTTTCGATCTTTGCCTGCTAGGTATATAACTTTTGTTCAAATAACTAATTGATGCATTGATGCAGGACATTCATTCAGCTTAAATACCCAGGTTTACAACAAATACCTTCCTGTTATTTTCAGACGTTCGCTACTTAAAACTCATATTTTTCAGTATTCATCTAAAGGATGCACATAATCTATTCTACATGCATTTTCACCTTACCGCACATTTTCGCCTGGATGATAAGTGTATACCATATTTCTTAAGCCAACTATTTGGTAATCTGATAACTTTATGAGTGACTTTGGGCATGGATATTTTTTGGCTGGATTCGAGAACTTAGTTCCACTGCACTCTGCAATTCGGTTTTTTTCTTTAACTATTCTCCCCATTTATCTCACTTATACTCCGATTGCCTTAGACACCTGTATTTCAATAACATTAAATGCACCTGCCCCGTTTTTATTTGTTGTGGAGTAATTGTACACATTATACACTACTTCATGTGTTTGTCTATTTTTTGTTTTTTCAGCACCCATTGGAGACATTTTTATGTTACACCTGTAAGTAACGTACGAGGCAATCGAGCGGGCGTGTAAATTCCCACATTGCTCTTCACCTATAAGTTTTAGCTGTGAAATCTGTACCTGTTTATATATTATTAGGGTATTCAGTATTCATATGCTTTCAAAAGCCTAGCTAATAAACTTCACAATGAAAGGTTTGTAAATAAGCGATTTTAATGAAGTTTCGTTCATTTTTAACCGTACCATGTGTACTGCGCTGGATAAAATCGACACTCAAAATATTGAGTTTTCAGTTGTGTACCTATAAATACGTACCGTTTGATCCGACCCATAGTTTCCTTTTTCTACAGATTAATAGTAGCGCTTTATAATAGGTGATAGTTTTTACAAATGCACCAAATTTTATTCAAATCGATCGCACTTCAGAGTCCATATCATTAAACATTAAACCGTTGAGGTGCTTATATTACATTAAAAATAAGAAAGGTTTACACAAAATTAGCTGATTGAGGAGATTGTGTTAAAATACATTATAATCTAATACATGTGAAATATTCGACATCCACGACAATCTACTTCCATTCTTATATTGGCATTTTATGACTTCATTTATTTCCTACCGTACAATTTTATTGTCGTTCTGAAGCTACTCACATTGTTCTTTTAATATTTTACTGTCACGGCATCCGTAAGCCGTCCAAACGTTAAGTCAGTAAGCTCACCCTTACATGAAGTATACACCGTTGTATTGTTTCTCGCCAGTGTACGTATCCTGGCGACTAGCTTATCCGGGGATACGTGAAATTCTATTGTTTGCTCTCGCTTTGCGCGCCGCTGCATTTTCAACGCCGGAGAAATTATTACAAAGGACAATTATTTAGCGCCACCGTGTTTTCTGGCGCGCAACACAGTTTTGTAATTTCGCACAAAACGGGCGCGTCTCGAAAATGGACGATATAATATTCCATCAGAGGACGCTAATTAATTGTTTTGTGCATTCTGAATCGGCAACTATTAATTAAATTTTAGTTTAATAACGAAACTTTAATGAACACCGGTTTATTATTTACGACAATTTGCCTAAATGGCCTTGTGTGTCGGTCACCGGTGTCCGTAAACTGTGTACAGTGAAAAGCTCTTACGCGCTATTATAAACATGAAGGTTATTATGAAGCGCTATGACAGTAGTTCAAAATTGATTGTGTTGTTGGTTCTCAAACAAATATATTGTAATGTAAATGACTATTTTGTTTTCAAAGAATGTAACAATTCTGCTTTTCTACGGAAAGTATTTATATCATTCTAAAATTTTTATCCAGCTAATTAGTGTCAGTTCCACTAAATGCTTATTAAACACAATCATGAAATCTATTTTACTACATAGTTAGAAAGAAAATATAACTGCATATTTGTTTTCCAAAAAAACGTTTCGCCACCTTAATCAAGGAATTAATTCCATCTCGTCCTAAAATTTGTTTTCATTTCTACTGATTAGTTTTCGTTTTAGGTTTTAGCTAAGTTCGAATTGTATCCCTCTCTTTGCGAGTCATCAAATCCATAGTAAAATGTTAAGCATAACACTGCCCGATAGAATTTTTGCTGACTTCTATATAAGACTTGTTTTTTTTTACTAATTTAGGTGCGCCAAATCCGCAAATCATGCTTGTTTTTTCGTATCACGTTAAAATTTAACTCTATGCCATATTATATTCTTTGAATCACTAATTCGGTAAGTTGTTACTTAAGAACTAATAAAATATAAAGTATAAAATTTACACGAGTGTAGTGCAAGTATTTATTTTAGAAACCATAAAGGAGTTACAAGAGTACTTTTGAAAACACAAACAACAATCAGGGAATAAATTTTCGTTTGCTGGACATTCTGCTGTGTATTTTAGTTTGGCAGTCCTTTTGAACACTCCAACAGTGGTCGACCGTCTTATGAGAGTCACATCTTCCTTAGTACCAGGCTTCCATGGTTCCTAAATCTTGATGCAATCTCTCCCCTTGCTCATCGCTTACATCACCTAAATTTTCGTGAATCCTATCAACGTGATTATGAAAGAAATGAACGTTTATGCTCCTATTTTTTGAAGCATTGGTTTCAGTAATTCTTTGTAATTGGAAGCGTTTTTGTTTCCATGGAAATTGTTCGCGACCACAGTGAGTGAAGTCCAGGTTTCTTTCTCAGTTCTGTTCATGGACTGATGAAATTGGGTCTATTAGGAATAGTCTAATTTGAGGCCCATCAAATACCTAGATCACCAGATGTTGCGTTAACTAATGTAAACAATATTTCCTTTAAATAATTTTGAAATGCTAAGCTATTCTAAAAGTACCATATTGCAAGAGCAATTCAATAGAAAAATATGTTTGAGAAAAATTCCTATAAAAAAATTAGATTTAAAAAATTATACTTGACATAGAGCGCTAAACCAAAAGGAAATATGGCAAGAACAAAAGGGTCTGATCTATGTGATATTTTTAAAGTATCACATTTTTCTTTAATGTTTTCTTTTATATGAGTATTTACTCATTCGTAGAAGGAAAACATTTTCTTACTTCATTTGTTTACATGCCAAATATGAAACGAGCTTCCTGTTCATTTGGTTAAAAGTAGTTAAACGCAAACGTGACAAAAGCGATAAATAATAAGAAAAGGAAAATTAGGGAAATAAAGTGAGAATAAAGAGGAGAGAGTGAGATGGTATGCTATTTAGCGTATAAACAGAATGAGAATAATAAGCAAATTAATTAATGTAAAATAATATATAAACGTTGTAAATAGGAGCATGAGAAACGCTTTACCACAGTATTAGAAAGTAACGATGAAAACCAACTGTAGAGAACAAATAACAATATATTCTGTGATGTGATGAATAGTGCATGTTAGATCGATTCCTGTTACAATGGTAATGAACTTGAAAGTTCCAACGCTATCTACAATTCACTGCTGCTGTCTTGCTGCATATATCTTGTTGCTAAACCACCTTCACAGTCTCTATTTAATCAAGAAAAAGACTTCACCGTTTCAAAACTTCAACATTAAAATAACTTGTTTGAATACAATGAGTTTTGAAGAGATGGCTGGATATGTCCAAATATCCTCACCTGTCCATCATCAAATGACTGTGACAACTCGTTTGTAACATCGCGGGTGTAATGCGCAGAGGCTCCAGCTGTTTATAAATTGTAGTACGGTAGATCTTGGCAAGTAAATGTTTTGCGATGTCTAGTCTTTCACTATAAATTTTATCAGTTTCTTTTTACAATTACAAAATACATTAAAACAGAATATTTGCTGGAAGTGTAACATAAGCTGTGGAACAGCAACCCAGTGATGTTTGTTTCTTGCATTGTACACTCCTTCGCGCAAAAACTTCGCTTCTTCAAATCCGATCATTTTAGAGAGAAGGGCTACAGCTTCTTGTATCTTAACGAGAATGGCGTTGGAGCGAATTTGGAGGAATGTGGATATGCGGTAAAGTATGCTAAAACATTGATAATGTTCTCTTTAGTTAAAGGCACAGGTTTAGCTTTACCACTTGAAGAATCACTTTCTGATGTCTCTATTCCTTTAGGTAACTTTCATCAAATAGTAACCGTTCGTTGCAGACTCTGCAAATTTTACCAATTATTCTTTGATATTCGCCGTGCATTGAAAATAAATACTTCCATTATCATTCTCTACTATAATTAACATACTTTGATATAGACACAGCCGAAATATAATTGTCATAGTTTCTTAATTCCTTCAAGTATAGTCTATTTTACTAATTTTGGTTGTTGTTCCTAGTAATAAATGGTAAATAAAAAGTAATAAATGGTTAACTTCATGCTTAAAGCTAACAGGCGGTGATCGTTAATGTCCCTGTAAACAGTGTTACTTACATAAATGTATCCAAAATTATGACCCAGAATCTTCAGCTGTCAGGAATTATTCCTATGATACTAAACTGACTATGTGCAGGGAATTCTTCTAAACTTTATTTCATTGGTATTTGAGCACAGTGATATTCAAATTGTTAGCTTCCAAAAAGGATCAATATTACGAAATGTATGATCTAAACATTTGCATTTCGATAGTCTTTTATAATTCCGCAAGGTTCGCTTATTATATCCGGTTACGAATATAATAAGCGAATATAATATAATACTTTCATTTTTTTAAGTTTCTAAAGTTCTATTTAATATGCCGTTATAATTAATTATCGGACCATGAAATGATTATTACCATAACTACATTAAGTAGTTGTATATAATTAGTTATAAAAAGTTTGCCCTTATTCACTTAATTTGCAGCTATGCATTTTAAATATGGCGATACTGTTTGGGTGCATGATTAGCTATATAACAATGCTTTCCGAGAATCTTCTTCCTTGCATTGCAAATTCCAGGATATAGTATATCTATGTTAGCGCGTAACGCATTTCGTTTATGTACGAAGAAGTAAAACGCGCCATGGAACATATTTATCTGGCAACAAACCATATTTCAACGTGATGTATGAACAAATGGACCATATAAGGTCTTCGGTATATGTGTATGTACAGACCAAACGCGATAAGAGATTTGTTATTTGTCGGCGAACGCGGAAAACGCAAACCCAGCCTATTTCTCATCATAAAAAAATTATTCGCATGTGAACTTAGTTGCGCCGATCCATAAAATTACCTGCACCCGATGTAGCGCAGGGAACTGATGATTAACCTTGAGTGATTTTATCAGTAATCTCATCTACGAAATTTCTTGAACAAAGCAGTACACATACAAAAAAATAAAGTTAGTATCGCTATTGATGCATTAGAAATATCAATGAAAGGCACAAGGTAGGAATGAAGGAAATTCCATTTTCAATTAATTTTTATGACTGTAAAACATCGGTTATTGATCTCAGTTTTAGTTCCCCTTCTTGTGAAATTACCTAATTGCTAAATAGATACTGCTATATACAGCCTCATAATTTTATATACGAAAAAAATATTCGCAATTATTGATAATTGCTGATTTATTTATAATAAATCGAAGTAATTCCATATTAGATTCTTTATTTTTACTACTTCACTTACGAATATATACCAGAACAAGCTTGAAATTGCAAAATATTCTATACACTATGTACAATATTCGAAAGCCCAAGGACACAAAATTATATACAAAAAATTATATAAAAGAATATATAAGAAATGTTCAAAAAGTAACAAATACATCAAAATCAATGTTAGTAGTTTCACATAAATAATAACCTACACACATTACGAAACGTAACTAGTGCGCACTATTGAAAGCACGAACTCCTTGTTTCTGTGCACATCCCGAAATGTGGGCTTTTATCGTTACTGTTATATTGTCTTTCGAAATGATGGCTATTTGTAATTTCATTAGCAAAAGGTCCAATTATTCTTGATCCAACATAATTTATAAATTTTGCGATTTTAGCAGCCATTTGACTGTTCATTTAAAAAGCTTTCCATAAATTGTGTTCAAATCAAATCAAATGTATCATCAATCAGGTTCATCATTACGAGGAAGCAACATAACTAAATCAAGATGTCGAACCTTTAAATCCGCAAATAACTATTAGCATTTTCTTTAAAAAATTCTGTTAGAATTCTGTTATGCTTTGTTCCAAACTCTGATCTTAGCCTTCATGCATAAGAGTCTTTGGCGTCAAGTGAGAATTTTTATTTGCGTACACTACTCCGCTCAAATAAATTATCACTTTCTTCGGGAAAAAATCCATTTCCTAACAAATTTAATGTACGATTTATCGTTTTCGATACTGTTTCGTAAAACTACAATCTTCTACCTTCGTTACTGATTAAATATTACACCTAGCTAGAAATTGCACCGCGATAATTCTTTTTTAAATTTTACCTACCTTCTTGCATAAATTACATATATTTCACTATTACTTTGTTATTGTTAGCAGGAAGTAGAGTACCGTAGAAATATTGCTTCATAATCTCGTTAAAAGAGAGGCAAAACTGGACGTGACATTATGTTACCTGTTAGTCACAAACAATTCCAATTTCTACTAATGCAAAATTCAGAAGGCTATTACAAATATATTAAAAGTGTAGGAGAGTGCGAAATATTAACATTTTTAAATCAGGAACAGTTACATATATGTAAGCATGGGGAATCTCACGAAAACTTCAATCTTTGTAAAATTCCAAAGTATAATGGTGTGCGCAGTATTCCATTTAAAAGAAACGAGTAAAATACCTATTGACAGAGATAACCTATCATACCTCTTGCATATTATCGGTGCAAGAGGCTGCTCGCATTTCTTGTACCCCTGTTTGTGAACAAGTCTCAAATCTACTGTTATCGTGCGATACTTGAAAAGGACATCTTGCAAACTCTAGATGAAAACGAAAAAATTCGGCAATTTTACTGACTATATTACCAGAGATGTTATCCACGATATGTATAATGACAGTAAGCAATACATAGTTAATACATTTAGGTGTAGTGATATTATACAGTAGCACATTATATTAAAATCTTGATGTGTTATATTTTGTCAGTGAAACATTTTCATCAAATTCTACTGAGGGTGATAGCATATTGGGTTAAAATTCTTTCAGAATATATCTCTAAACCGATCTAGTACCTATCAATTGGTCCTAATGGATAAACCGCAGATTCCTGAACACAGTACCAATATTTTTTCTTGGTAAAATAATTCTAGAAATATTCTTACAACGAACATGGGGTAGAGAAAAACCAGAAAAATTTTTCTTCGGATTAAATTACATACATCTAGAACCTATAGAGTATTTGCTTCCCAATAAACTTTTGTATCGTTATCATACAATATTGCATTTTTGTGCTGTACAAAATTTTTGAATCGTAGTTTTCATGCAAAATTCGTCAAATATATTAAAAAAATATATACGATATTTTAAGCCACCTCGTAGGGTACTAAAAGTTTTCTAAATGTAGTAGTAAATAAAAATCGAAAATGCAAGGATTTCATACATCAAAATTACCTCCTTGGGAATGTAACCATCGATCTTGGTGTCTGCGCCATGGAAAGACTGCATGCCGGAAGTTTTATTTTGTTAAGATGTACCACATTGTCTGCAATTTAGCTTGAACCTTTCTCACCATATCAAATCTTCGCCATTCCAACTTGATTTTCATCCTCGGGAAGAGAAGTCAGAAAGAGCCAAATAGCGAGTATGCCGAAGAACAGTGGCCATATTGTTCATCTCTAAAAACTGCTGCATAGTGAAAAAATTTTATCATGGTCGCGAATCCAGTCGTTCTTACGCAACTTTTCTAGTCATTTCCTTCTCGTATCCTCCCTTAATCGCCCTAGGATGTCCCAATAAAATTCTTCATTAATAATGTTCCTATCAACTGGGAGCACAGGACTTCATGTAGTAGTGTTTGATTATAATTGAGTCCATTCACACGCCTGACTCAAATTTATGGAATTTTGGGTATTACTTTACTTCATATAAGGAACACTACTTCCAAATGCGACAAAAATAGTTTCGAGAGCACGTGGGCTCCCATTGTCAACCGTGTTACTGACTACAGTGGTAATTTGTGTGAGTGGAGTTTACTGCTATACCTGTGAATTGTACATCCACACAGTCCTTGCAATCGTCATTTCAAATAGCTTATACCAAACAAAATTCATATTAAGAGTTTCAGTAACAGGCTAAGGCATAATTATACTTTCAAGGGCTACTTTGAGGTAAAATTTATTTGAACACATGTTACACTGAATTTTATATAAATGACATTATTGTGTCAACATCATCCGTGATGCAGATTAAAAGCTGCACAGACGTATTCGGAAGGGGTGACGCCACTAATAGGTTATTATTTTGTCCATCACTTGTTATTGTCCTTCAACATTTTACTGTTTTTTTCCATTTTTCATTTTGACCGGATGCATATGATGTTTACTATTGTATATGCACGATTATATACACATAACACATGGATTTCTTACTCTTTCTATTTCCTTCTTAGAATACTTACCATGTATCAAAATTGTAATTTATAATTACGGCATAGAGTATTATCTACGATATACATCGCGCAGTTAACATTCTCTAGTGCTCAACGATGCACCTTTTTCTCATTATTCATAAATACACGCACACAGAGATGCGTCTACACATATGTCCGCCCTCTCATATTTCAGGCTCTTGCGTTTCATCGCTACCCAATTTGCCCGGCATGTTTTGCTCTACCCGTTCTTTCATCTTTCTTCTTTCGAGCACAGCAATTATAATCTCTCATATATTACAAATTTCTTGCTTAATTAGAAGACAAGTAACGTCCCTGTAATTTACGCAATCTGCAATACATTTCCCGTATTAGTAGTAATTTATGTTTAGACGTGTTAGAGGATAATCTTCGAGCGTCGAATTAAATTGAAACCGGAATTAAAGACATACTTTCCAATTTTGCTCTCGAGTAATTGGTTTACACGTTATATAATAAATTTCAAGGGTAGCATCCTTCTATCGTGGATTTAAAGCACGAAAAAGTACTTGAAGGATCAAATAACAAATTACAAAAATCCAATAAGTAGCTTGTGTTATGTTACACATTGGTTCATCCAATAGCCTAATAAAAAGTATGGTTTTATTTTGTTCCGAGATTGCCTTGATTCGATGAAGTTTCATTATTGGTTTGTGGTATTGATTACAAAATGTAGTTTACAGAAAAGTCCCTGTAGGAGAACGAAGTCCAGAGGCGGCTTAAGGACCTAAACAAAGTCATAAATGTACAAATAGTTGTTGCTGGATTGAAAAGGCTTCTTGTTACAAAACGTTTTATAGAATTTATTAGTCAAAGAATTTTATTTTAGTTGACTAACTTTTAGTTGCGTATTTGCAAATGTGTGACTAGAATAATTTTATAGTGTAGTAAATGTGAAGAATTATTATTTTAAAATATGTTTCTACAGAAAATACCCCCTTTAATTAATATTCGAACAAGCTACTAGAGTGATTGCAAGATATTGGGAGAATTCTCTTTTAAAGAAAACTGGAATGCCTCCTGGTCATTCGGATACGAGATCTATTGCAGCATATTCAAGTTTTTTCGATCTGTGATGGCAACAACAAAATTCAGCTATTATCAGTTGTTTATGTGTTTGCATAGGTTGACCAACGTAGCCTGCTCTACCCAAAAATACAGTTAACATTTTATGTGGTATACTCGTACAAATAAGGGCAAGAACTAAAATCTGCAAACAACTTGCACAGAAGTTAAGTACAAGACATAACGATACCACCTTAACTCTTTCCTTTTTCTTTGTACAGAATGTTTTTTACCGTTTATCAATTCCATGTTTATTTACTTAGTAGTCATCCTTGTAGGTCCTTCGGTGCGAAGAGTATGTACCGGTACTGGATAATCTACAGTGTATCTGTATTATCTACTATTTTACGAAAGTATATAAGTGTTGCTCATGACAAGAAAACCCAACAAGTTGATATTTCCAAGATTAATAGCAAAGGGAACAACTTTGATAACAGTTTTATTCAAATTTACAGTTCGAAACTTAACAAAAAAGAGATCCTTTTTTGTAGAGTTCCGCACTCGTTCTCATTTAAAGAACTAATTTTGAGATTGAAACCGCGTTGTGTCATATCGCCGCTGTGAGAAGAATGATCGTGTTCACTCGGAGTCCAGTTTTTGCAAGGTTTGGTAGGAGAGAAGGGTTGTGCTTGGAGAAAACCGGACCCCGGGCAAACACGATCATTCGTCTCACAGCAGTGATATGACATGCAGTAACTCAAAAGAAGCTCTGTGCAATTGAGAGCGAAACGTCGCCAGACTAATGCAATTACGGCGCGGTTTCAGTCCAGAAACCTAAATCGCTCAAAAGAAAGGATCTTTGGCTTTAACTGCATTGATAATATTCTTGACGATGATCTCTTAAGTGTCAAGCTGACTATTTCCACCGTCTATTATTTCGGTTGGTTTCAACGTTTAGTGGAGTTAGGTTCAGACAAGTACAGAATCAGTATTGTAAGCAACATATCTTTTCGGAGTTTCCCTGAAGGTGACGGGAGATTATGTTACGAAACGTCAAAGACGATAAATAGTTCACTCAATACTACAAATGTTGGAAAACGGGGGATCTATGAACAGCGCTGTTAGTAGGTAGTGCACACAAGAGATTCATTTAATTACAAATGCTTGTTTCCTTTAAATATTTGCGCAATGATTCTGCATTAAAACTTCAGTATTAAATTTTTAAGACGCAGTAGTCTAAGGAAGGTACGAATGTTGAAATGGTTTTAAAATGTTAATTACTTAGAGGAAGTAAGCATACGAGTAAAAAGGAAAATAAATTCTAATTAGAATTGAGTAAATATTTTATAGTATAAAAATTTTCAAAAGTATACTCTTTAAGGAAGCCAAAATAAAAACGGAGATCCCTTGAAAGTACAAATAATGTACTTGCTTTAAGATAACTAAAGCAAAACAGAATTCTGAAGCGCGAGTGGTACATAGAAGATTTATTTATTTTCTTAAATGTTCAAAATTATATCCTAATAGGAACGAATATTATCTTAAATTGTCAAAATTTCTTTCTATCCTTGAAATTCCCTCGGACTGGATATTTCCCGCATAACCAGCGGTACTTGCTCGCAATATTTCCATAGTAGTAGGTCTACTATCTCGGAAACCACAATTTGATGATATCTGAATCAGATCCTAAAAAAGTACAATTTTGGAAATATATATTTAGAGCCCATATACCTTTGCATTTGTTTATTCAGGTAACATCACATTGGTGTTTGTCCCTTTTCAAATATATCCAAACATTTTTTCCGGATGTATTCCGCTTATACTGTACCTAGGCATAGGAACAGCATCCACACAGGGAAGTGTTCTTCCAGCTAAGAGAAGTATACTTGATGCATACTTCACAACATAAACTACTGCGGTATCTCTAAATCCAAATATAAACCGCATAAATTATTTTAATATATTAATAAGTTTACTACAGGCTAAGTGTTCTTTTTGTGGTATACAAGAAAATATTTCCATAGAGAAATAACTCTGATACATCTGGCAGGAAACTTAGTATCCAATAAATCATCGTTTGAATGACACACCTTATATTTTTCCTAGATGATGCCCTACAAACAATAACGACGTTTTCAAAACTTCAAGATTATTGTTTCTAAAACTTGGCTCTCTCATCCAGTCCGTCTCTGTTCGGCAATAAATTTAACTGAAAACACTGGAGACTTAGCGGTCACCAGACACATGTTTTTCTTCTGTTTCCAGATCAAATTAAATTAAAAAGTTACATGCACAACTTGCGGAACGTTAACATTACGAAGACGAAAACGAAATTAGAAAGAGAAAATAAAACACCAAGAAAAAGTGATTGGCTTAGCGACGTAGCTGCGTATTTTGTTGTATACGCATCTACCTTGGAAATCTTATTATGATCTTCCTACGTTTATTTACACCTGTGCGTTTGCCCATGACGATGTTAATAAATAAAAACAACTAGTAACGAAAATATGTGGAAGAGAAATCTTCAAGAACAAATATCGTGAGCCTAATCCGGAAAAATTGATTTTAGAGCTTAATGTATGTGTGGGGTTTACAAAAATACTTTGTCATTGGCACGCGGTAAAACAAACTTATACTTTTTAACTGCCGATAGATTTGAGAGTTGTGTAAAATTAGTATATAAGATGTTTTAAGGTAATGCTTTAAAAATTATTTACGCATGATCAAATGAACTTAGACATTAAAATAGTATAATATATTTCCAAAATGTCTACGTCAAAAAAATTATGTGATGAATATAAGGATTATTTGAAATATATGAATAATACTGTATACATACTCATATCTATTCTCTTCTACAATAACGGTTCTGAACTTTCGTATCTACTTTTACTAATCTTTTGTTAAATATCCCGGAGATGTTATTTAAAACTTTCTTAGTGATGAAACTGTACCAGAAACTATTTAATGTTTTTGTTGACACTTAAAGGATTGCATAGTAAAGTTTGATGCCAAAATTAATTAACTAATTAAGAACACACATACAGTTTCTGTAGATAGTAAGATTTTAATTAATTACTATTAACTTAAGCGTCATTCGTGAGATACATGGAATACAAACAATAAGCACATTTTATATACATATATGTGTATTGTGTAACCTCCCTCACGTACTGGAAGGATTATTTATTTCCATTTTATAAATCAAAAGAACATACACACAAGAAACTTATACTGTAGTGTGCCCTAGGATAATCTTAAAAGTAGAACGAAAAGGGTTTTACCCGTGCTATAGTATTATTTAGGTACAAGATTCTGCGCTAATCCCTACTTTGTTCTAATAAAAGTATACATACGCTTACATTTTTTCGCTCTTTTTTAAATCAAATGCAAAGCAAACTGCCATCTATTTAACGCATTTAGGATGCTAATGTTTCTCAGAAAAAGAAAAGGAAAGCATATTTTCACCAAACTCAACTTTATGTTCCCAATTAATACTCTACATAATAGAATTTTTCCAAAATTACGTTTTCTAAGGGTGAGCCATATTTTATAATTCTGTTTATATCAGTCTCATGCTCCTAATCATAAAGGATATTACAACGATTCGATACAAAACTCATAGTGATGAGTATTCATAATGATTAAGACAATATTTAAACGAATTGTTACGTAACCAGAGATTTTAGTGACAGTTTCTGGTGGAAAACACACTTTGTTGTTACCACAATCACATAACCCCTTATTTTGTATTTGTGAATGTGTGTGAAAAAAACCTATTCATCATATCATTAAAACACTTATGCCATCGCTTTGTCAATGCCCCAATACCTGCTGCATAAGTGTTTGGGTTGCCGTCTGAACCGCGTGCGTACCTCTTTTTGAAAATTGTTCTGACCATCGAAATGTTTGGCTTCAAGATACTTTTTGAGTGGACTAAACAGATGATAGTCGCTTTGGGCTGGGTCACGCTCTCATTTTTATTCTGGAAATGACCTAGGAGAACACGGTAAGCATAACCGTACCAGCTAAGGGCATAAGCTTGAATTTCTTTCTTGACTGTGAAGAAGGATGTTTCAATTGCATTCAAGCACGCTTGGTTTTGGTTTGGTAGTGCTGCACCCATAGCTCATCACCAGTAACAATCATCCCCCTCCTCTGCGTAATGAGAGAGCTGTTGCAAGTACAAACCCATTCAAATCCTTCTCTGTTCCGCGGCCAGTTGCATATGTAGTCACCGTGAGCAAACTTTTCGAAAAATCAAACGATCGCGCATCAGTTCGCGGGGTAAACTATAAGAACACCCTATTACAGTTACTATGCTTTACGCGACAAACACTTTTCATCGTAAACAGGATACATTTCCCTAGGGATATCTTTTGCAGGAAGCCAATTTTGCCCAGAAAAAAACGCACAACAGCACCCTACTCTTCCACAGTGCAGTCTTGGAGCACGCTCGCTATTTTAACACTGCTTGTCACTTAAGAATCATAAAGCTGGATTGTGCTGACTCCTAGTTACAGACAGCTCACTGCTATTTTCAGCTTTCACATAGCAGTTTGTGACTTATTTGATAACATTCCCTCGTATTTATTTACGCTAATATAAATTTAGCTTGCGTGTAAACTGGTAACTGTAATTATTGATACTAGTAAATGGTTCAAAGGAAAATAAATTGGGTGAATCAGCGGTACCTTTATTGCTGGAGGTTACTGAAGCGTATATTGTAATCAGTGAAAACAAAAAGTCAGACGCAGTTACCTGTAAAGACAAAGTAGCGGCCTGCGGAACTATTACAGTAAATTTCAACAGCTCTAGTAATGATCCAGTCACAAAACAAATTAATAATTTTTATGACAATTTCAAATATGGCATTTAAAATAAGTAGTTTGTAAAAATAGCAATATTAGGAATATATCAGCAGACAGTATTATTTTTGAGACAAGTTATCCTTAATTAAATTAATATAAACAAAAGCTTCATATTGATATATTCCGGGGTTTCTGAAACCGAATGCTAGTCGAAAGAGAGCGTCCAGAAGAAGACCAGTGAGATCTCGTTCATCAACAGCACACACTACCAGAAACCAGGGAATATTATTTCACATTCGGTAACGGCATGTTCAACACTCTTCTTCTGGACACTCTCATTCGGCTAGCGATCGGAGATGAACAGTTCATCTCGTATCAAGATCGGTTTTGTAATGAGACTATCCAAATTCCTTGTCAAAAGATTCAATTGTTGAGACTATTGAGTGTGAATTTAATCAATGCAGTGATGGGTATCCCTTATCAGCAATTTTTACGGTAGACCAAAAATAATACCTACGTAAAATTACTTGCAACTTCATAATAAAAATAATACAAGATTGATTAATCACTTCACTGCACCACTTGACTCATTTCTATTGCAAATTGTCGATTTGAACACTATTGAGGGCAACAGCTTTAATTCTTATGCTGAAATGTGCCCGCTAAAAATGAAGATTCACGTATTTTATGTTTTTTAAGCACTAGTAGTGTTACTGTTTTTTTTTTTTCAATGGGATTTACGGTATCCCACCTTCCGTATTTAAGAAACGCTACCTGTATTATTCTCTTGATATGGCTAAAAAAGAAAAACAAAACCTCATTACGCCCGTATTTAGTAAAATGCCGCATATCACCGTCTATGGTTCAATAATTCCTTTCAATTCAAATCGCATTACGCCCCGATATATCTGGCATCCGACAGTTAACCAAAGCTATAGACTATAATAGCATATATTGCATACGTATAAACCCGCACACGTACAGGGATCGGGAGGGAGAACCGAATTCATTCCTGCCGGCCCAACTAGCGAAACTGATTTTGAAACGGCGATGCAGTGCGACGATCCTTTCATATAAATTCAAATTTACAACCGAAGTCAGGGACTATCCTGCTGGGTACGTACACGCTCCACGCTTTGTTTTTACCATGGGATTAATGGCCGCTATATATTTTCACTTTTTGTCGTTTGTACCACCACTAACGATATCCAAAACGAGACTGCGAGCTATTCAAAAAATAATTCTCGCATCGCGTACGTTATTTGAGCATGAAAGAGGTAAAATTCTTGCCGAATCGCGCGACAAAGATCGGGATATCGAACAAAATACTTTTGGCGTCTCGCACTACGCTAGAGACTTGCGGTAAATTTTCAACATGCAGGAATCTGCATAAGAAATATCGTAATGCGTCGAAGAGAGTCGAACAAAAGCGTTTTATTGTCCTAAAGATGAGTTATTGTGGCTTTATTCCGCCACCGGTTTCGTTTGTTTGGATAATAAATTGAGCTTTTTACGAATGTGCGAATGCATTTGTCATTTTTATTTCTCTTTTTTTTTGCGGAGGGGAGCGACTACGACTCGGTACTGCGCTGGATATATTTTTGAGTAATATCTGTCTCTATTATATTCGATTACCGTATCTCGTTGAAAAAGAAGTTGCGAATTCGTTTCCACGCAACAAAAGAGTAAAATATGTATTAAAATGGGGAGCATATTCTTGGGCGCAGCTTCCTAAAATTTTTGTGCGAAAATTTTGTAGCAAAGCATTTTATATATGTATTTTACAGCGGAAACTATTTTTCATTTTGTTACTACATGGCTTTAATCCCACGAAAAAGAAATTTTAGACGTTAGCACTATATTAAAGCGTTAAATTTCTTGAAGAACAGCATACTTTAACACAACATTTCGTCTTCGCAAAAACCCCTTAGTTAGAAGTGTTCAGCGGACTAAATTCTACTTCCATCTTAGGTTTCATGCGACAGCACGCCTGTGTAGAATATTAATGCTATGCTTCAAAGGACGCTGTGTATTGAAAGTATAACAAGACAGAATTCAATTTTAAGGACCAAAAGTTCATCAAATATATTTGCTTAACCAAAATTGAATAATTAATTCGGTGCATTTCACAGATTGTACGGTGTGTATAGATGACCATCGATCAACGGTAATCTTTAATCTTGTGAAACACAACAAAAGATAAATTTCATCTACCCTTGATTTTCTCAAAGTACAAGGTGCATCACTTAAAGGGATGCAGTAAAATTACGTAAAAATTTTAAATTCGGGTCAAGTAAATACAATATTTATGTGTATTAGTGTACTTTTTTCATTTGAATATAAATTATCGATTTTTTCTGCAAATAATACTACTAGATATTATTTGTTGACTTAAGAAATATAAGCTGCATTTTTCAAATATCACAAAGCTGTGATCCTAATTCTTTTCGATACTGTATTCATTATTTTGTATTATCTTCACTTTTATAATACCTAGGTAATAAAATGACCTACATTTTAATACTTAAAAGTTCATATCTCTTCTCAAATGAAATATTGTGAATGTATTTGCATTGCTGCTTAACTTTTGTTATGATTGCAGATTATATCACTTTCCTATTGGTGCTTGTAGCTCCTTATACTGGTGGTGCAGTCTATCATTTGTTTATATTATTATTGTGTTCTATCAATTTAATCAGTAGTTTTCTGTGCCAAAGTTCATTATCCTATTACTAATGAAGTTGGTTTTATCGGAAGTGGATTCTTTGATTTAAAGTTTCAAATAAAATAAAAAAAAGAAAAATAATAATATATTAATGTAACAAAACTTTATAACCGGAGCAAATTCGACAAGTATCTGACGCAATCATGAACATTTTGGGAATTTTAAAAATAAATCTGATTTGGCAAAGTTCTTTTGCTTTATATTTTGCCGACACACGCAATTTGTGTGAACTTGTGGATCGTCTACTCATCAATCTGCTAACGGAAAGCCATAAGCTATTTTTCAATGTTTTCCTCTAGAATCTAGATCAATGATGTTGTTCTCCGATCTAAAGTATTTTCTTGGGCGACTAGTATAGAAATTGGGCTTTACACAATTTCCAGAGGTATTTTCTATATTTTACTTGAGATATTAGCGAAATTCAGGAGTTCACAAACTGTGTTCAAACAAAATGTTCGCTATCAGCTATCCAAGCTCTCTTCTGTTCGCCGTGCCATTCTGCCACCAAGCACGGATATCATCACTAGATTCTGGTACGAAGGATGGCGTTGAGGTTTTGCATACTAGGGTGTACTAAATAGTCATTAGTAACATTTGCCATTTATGGTTCATCGTGGCATCAAAAACATCTTCTAAACACTTCCAGAAATAGAGATGCTGATTTTGAATATGATTCTAGCTAACTGTCATGTGCGAGCGAGGCATGTAACTAAATAACAAATTTTACATTAGTTGGTAAATTTGATGTGATATAAACTGGGATAAATTTATTGCTCCTCTTTTCATTTTGTTTTGTTTCATTTAAAAAATTATATGTTTGCCATAACCATAAATGTATTTCTTTCGATTTATTACTAGGACATTTTGATATTGTATCTGCTAGTTGTTATTTGACTGTAACCCTTTGAGTAACGCACCCTACACTAAGCATTTTTCCCTTACATATCCGCAGCGCCTATTTTACATATTTACTTTGCAATTCAGCATATTCCTCAAAAAACCTTAATAATAGGGTTTCTTCTTGCCCATTATTAATGAATAATGACGAAGTATGTACTGATTATACTGATTACACAACAAACAAAGCTACCTTTTTGAGAGAAAACGGTACATTCTTCGCCATTTCATTGCTAAGCACCTCTTCGACGTATACACCTCCTCTTTTTAATTATCCCGGTAGCTTCTAGACTAATTAGTTTCATTCAGGTTTCTTTTCACTCGGTGCTCCTTCAGTGAAGTATTCAATACACGCACATTTCATCCGAACACTCATTTTCTCTTTTGGTTGAGCAGTAAATGTTGTTAGTTTCTCAGTAGAAAATATGCAAAACCACAAAAAAATCATTCATATTTGCCAAGGATTTGCTGTATTAGTATTTTTATTATTTGCAAGTAAACAGGAGGACGAACCAGTAATTAGCGAGTCTGACGAAAGATTGCATCATTGGTAGAAGTTCTTGTTTTTAAAGCACAAAACAAACAATGAAATCAAAGTGAGCTGGAACATTTCAAAGTTCTTAGTAATATATTTTATTAACTTGTCAGAGATTGATTTAGACGTATATTTTCATTAAAACCATAAAGCTGTAAAGAGCCATAATATATATAACGGTATAGACAATATACATTGTGCGCTCTTATATACTATTTTTTTCAAAAATTATTCAGCGCCTTTTGAAAATTTTAAGAGAAAGAACTTTCAAAATAGAGAAGATCATATAAATATAATTGAAAAACTGTTGAAATCAAAACCAAGAATATCATTACAATGCGTTGAAAAATAGGACATTTTTACCTCTTCTTCTTGAGGCCTACTAATTAATGATATCCTCTCGTATTGTTAGTCCTTTACGATCTATACATGGAATTTAATTCCTATGCCGTCCTCCCATATTTTATTTTCGCTGTAACCTTTAATTTCTCAAATGTTTCCGAGAGAATCCACAACGCCTCCTCTAATTACGAATATTTACTTCACTTCTTCAGCGCGAATCTATTAAAGCTTGCGCACCTATCCAGGTATGGCAGTATTTTACATAATTATACGACGCAGACTCTTCTCTCCGTTCTGAAACACTATCTCGGAATTGCTCAATTAATTCGACTTTACAGAACATTAATTTTAATATGCATGTGTAACGTGAAGTTAAGTTATTGCACCACGCAACATTAAATACAATTAAGTTGGGGATTTCTTTCGTTCCTGCGAAATAGGGATGATAAAGGAACGGCGCAAGTGATCATATTGTAGAATATGATCGTAAATCATAAATGCGAATTTTGAATGTTTGACTTTTTGAGATGGTTTTAATATGTAACAGGTTAGACTATTTCTGATATGGATACCTAAAGATCATTAAGTTTTCTCTAGAGATACGTCCTTCGGCAGCCTAGCCAACTGTTTTTTAAATATAGACACCTCTTCTTATTGCAGTATAACAAAGCTAACATTGTTTTGTAAAAATAATACGGTTTGGTTTCAACTTCGGGTATTTTAGCGGTTTCAAAGATCTTGTAGTTTTTTAATTTTCATTGCATACCAAAAGACATTATTAAACAACTTGTTTGGGAATGTTTATGTGGCAAATAATTTGTTTCAGAATTTTCGCTATATATTCATGGTAATAAATGAAAAAAGACAAACAAAAAATACATTGTGCGTCAGTAAAACGGGAAAATTTAAAAATTTTATTATGTTATTTCTTTGACGGTTGTGTAAAAAGCAGTGAATTTTATGACATCTTGTCTGTTATTTAATGCTATTTAGTCAACATGTATGAATAATCAGGTGCACTTTTATAACGATAACGATTCCGTCACAACTGTACGGAGTGTAGTGATATAATCTACCTCATCTGTACTTCAATGACATTTTTCTATTTCTACTAAATTTTTAAATATTCTTCCTGATATTGTTTGGCCCACGTAGTCCTTATTATATTGTGTTGTTGTTATTGTTGGACGTAAAATAGCGTTAGAACACCGTCTCCTCTAACCTTCAATTTAAATTTTCAAATATTTATTCCATGCAATTTTCTTTCTGTGTGTTGAATATTGCAGTTATTTACTTTAGTTGCTATTTACCAGCATTCGATTTACAATTTAAAGTTTTTTTTAATTACGAAAGAGTCCTTCAGACAACATGTATAGTGGAGACGTAAACCCCACCAACGTAATGTACATATATATATATATATGTATATATATATATATATATATATATATATATATATATATATGTACATTACGTTGCTGGGGTTACACTATACATGTTGTCTAAAGGATATATATATCGTTTTTCTTAAAAATATATTTGTATTATGTTATATTATATTTAATTTCCTCAAAATTATAGCCAACAATGTGAAGCATACAGTACTCACACGCATTTTATTAAATTATAAGAAATTTATCGTCGCAAATAAACACACACATTACTTTCAAAATCCTCGTACGTGGAAGGGACGGCACTACGCGTGGCAGTTTTATTAGCAATTAATTTCATTCCGTCAAAGGTGTATGCTGTGTAGCCTATCGACCAGTCAAACAAGTTTAGTAAGTCATGGAAGAGACATTGCACCGGGAGGAACGGATAATTAAATAACAACAGCAACAATCTGACTGATTTTCAAGTTGTCTCTTCAAAGAAAAAATTAAAGTTGTCTTCAAATAAGTGGAAAGTTTGTGAATCTTCAAAGTAAATATAAGAGAGTAGTGTCCAGCTGCTATACATTCGGCAAAATAGGAATCTGGCTTTTTCCACCACAGAAGGTCATTTCGAATCAATTTCTTTCGCAACATGGGTGGGTAGTACCTGCTGATGTAACTAACTTATGGATTAAAAAGTTTGAGGAAACTGGGTCCACGTGAAATTTAAGGCAGAAAGGAGCAGAAAAGGGTATTAAAACAAACAGGAGACATGAATTGAGTTTGAACCGCTGTCTAAAACTTTCCATAAGTATGTATGTCTTGGCGTTGAGAAGTAATGAACCATTGGTCTGTCGGATCTTATCTAAGAACATGCGTTCTCACTATAATAAATTCAAACTGTTCAGGAATTAAAAGGTACAGATTTGATTTTTCACATAAATTTTTACCAGGAAATGATGTTGCATTTAAAAGATGAACTTAATCCACCGTACGTTTTTATTCGATGAGACCCATTTTCAGTTGAGTGCGTACGTAAATAACTAAAATGGTTAATGTTCAACTGTTACTTGATTTGTATTCACAAGAAAGAAATCTTTTCAGCATATTAATTAAATTTAATTGAATTAGGAAGTAAGTTTCCTTAGACTTCGTCTAAATCTAAATCTGCTACTACTTAAAATTCATAAATTAAAAAGAACTGAGTGCAGTGTTCTGTTTGATAGACTAAATCTAGTATTTACTGGAATTAAGAGCATTTAGCTTTATGCAGAGGTACAAAATTTTCATTTCAAACCGTTGCGGCTATCCTATTCAAGTTGCATTAAAAATAAAGCTATTACGTAATTCTCAGAAGGTTTGCACCCCAATACCGCTTAATTTGTTAAGGAAACAACAACGTTAGCCAGTAATTAGGGGTTTCTCATTTCCAAAGCAAATAACCTCATAATTCAATTTATTTCATTTATTTTTAATAAGCAATTACAATCCCCTAAATTTTTCTTGCTCGGTAAATAGTGAATGAATTTGAATGGGGAACTACGCTGAAGCTATGCAAAGGCAAAACGATATTATTACTTATAGTAAACGCGGCTACATAAGTAAATATTATCTTTTCATATATTATTCACACCCACTTTGAATTTTGGGTGGGTATCTGCTGTACACGGCAAGGATATTGTTTTGAGTCAATAGCGGTACGCTTTGTTTGAAATAGTGCAGTTCGGTAGTTTCCTGGGGCATTTATACATGCGATGAATGCATTTGTTATTTATTGGCAAAAATGGCAAAACACTAATTTAGGTAACGGCGCATACATTAATTTCAATTTAATTTTCCTGTTAGCAGATCTTTAATACTACGCAAGCGTCATTAAAATGATTCATTTTATTTAACAAAAAATCGCCAAAATTACCTATTTGGTAAAAATAAAACAAAACAGATGAATGCTTAATTTAATTGTAAGTATTAAAGTTATTGCAAAGGCACAAGATATAATAATTGACTAAACTTACTTATCAAAGAAATATTTAAAAACGTTGCCTCTAAACAGCTCATAGATAAAAATCAGATAATGTTAATTAGACTGACAAATTAGCAATTTTGGCCAAATTCATTGATGGTTCCGCTTGACATCATCCCTTACTTGATTAAGAGTAACTCTTTTTGTTCTGTTTACCCACATGGTCGACACTGTAATTAACTAAGTTATTGATCATGTAATCTAAGAAATGGGTGTTCACTAGTACATACTTAATTTATATGTTAGTGCATACTGAAAGTCAAATTTACAGTCTTGGTAGAAGTATTACTCGGAATAGGAAACAACATTGAATTTTTATATGATAATGTTTACGAGAGTATCGGTGTCACTACATATTAACTGCGCTTCTCCATATTAATGCCGAAATGTACAAAGCTTTCAAGTAAATGATCACATAGTACAGCTTTTACGTTTTAACCTGGTGGTGGACGTTACTTTTATTACATGTATTTATCATGTACTTCTTAATATGGATGCGACGAATATAATCCACCATATATTGACTTAATGTTTGCTTTAAACTTTGTAGACGCCATACATAGATTTGCAGCGTGTCTTTTAGTTTTTTTTTTAATGAATACTGGAAAGTAAAAGACCTGAATTAGATCCTTGTGGAACAACACTAAAGGCAATGAAAAAGTTGGTGTCCATGTTTATTCACTGATATAAGGCTTAATAGTATAGTACAAATTTTCACACCGGGTGAAAAACTGCTAGCTGTGAATTGCATTCTGGGCGATAGAAAATGAAAAGGACTTCAGTTGTAGGAGTACACGAGACTGCAGCACAGATTTGTTAACATTCGGCGACACGTTATAGCCCAGCTGGAATAAAATGAACGTGATATTCGTTTTCTCACTACAGCTACACTCTTATATCGCTGTTGGTAAATGAATAACGCATTAATAACCATTTGTCTAAGCGAGCTATTGTAAACACGATTTACAAAGCTTGTAAAAGTAATCTAACGTTACATTCGCATTAGTGAAAAGGAAAATAACAAGACAATACTCACTTGATAACTAAAAAACTGCAATGTGTAGCGTTGATTTGTTTTTATTCATACTTTCTTGTAGGTATATTTACCGAAGTATCGGATAATATAACTGATAACGGATTTCGAAAGTTCTAAACTGAATAAAAATTCTTATCAAACAAAAACGATAGACATAAGTACAATTCTGAAGCTTAACAAACTCTTATTAGAGTAAATAAAGAATTACTACATATAACTTAAACTTAAAAGCAATTAATTAATTCCAGAGGATATGCAAACGTTAACTGTATTCTCAACAAAACCATAGCAAGAATAAACATTATACTTTTTTATTTTTTTTTTGTCAAAAAAGTCGGAAATTTGATCATGCTCAGGTATAGTTTAAAGATGTATCCGAAACTCTTTCAGTATTGCATCTGATATAGCACTAATGTAGTACAGCCTAGAAGAAATCAGTAATATTAACCTTATCCCTAATTTGTCCAAATGTCTATGTTAAATTTAATTAATTAGTAAGATTTTATATTAATCGGAGAGAAAATTCATTCCAAATTGAAAGTACCCTGTATATTGCCGACGGATGTGTACAAAAAGACAGTTCTAAGGAAAAGTAAATCAATCGTCATATGTACGGTTTCGTAGATTGCATCTTATCTCTTCTAGATGAGAAATTAATGTCAAAATATATTTCATCGGGTAAAAGCACGTCTTATTTGTAAGATACCACTTCGGAAAGGATTTTCGGACACGCAGATAGTTCTTTTTCTCGGCAGTATATCATACTATAATAGCTTTCTGGGTTGTATATATTCCCCTTCTAATCTTATCTAGTGCACTGCTCTTGAACAAAGTCAATTACACCAGTTCTAGATGTTTTCTTTTGGAAGAGATACACATAATGGAACACGCTATAAATATCCGCACCGCACACGTTTCTCTGCTTCGATATTCGTCTTCCAGATTTAATTATCGATGTAAATTATTGCTTTAACGTTCCTCGGAGATCGGCAGAAAGCTTTCAATAAAGTTCGCGCTTTACGCGCCGAAATATACGAGGAAAGTGTGTTTACAGGAACCTAACAAATTTCAATAAATATTCGATTCTGGGATTTTAGTATATGCAGATTAAAATTGCGAAATATAAAGTGAGTAAGTCATGTGTTCTAATACATTAAAATATGTTCGGACGTTTGGCATTGATTTTAAATAAATATTTGTTTTGTCGTAAATATACTGGGTTTTTAATAGTTGTAGTCAACCGCTTCTTTCTCATAGTATTTATTACCAATGCAGCACCATATCGAGAAGCCGAATTACTCAGAAAATGAAAACGTACAAAACCTCTATACAAAAGAACTGCACTTGTAACATTTACTTGTTGTTCCACCTCATTACGATTTGAATTGGTAAAATAGTGTCAATTTGATTTCGCACCTCCACATTGCTTTCCATCTTGCTCGTTAGCTACATCGCAATGGTGAGGGCCAAGTATCCTGATACGCCTGTCTATGATTGCTTTTGACAGCGGGTTCCCGTGATGATTTCTTTCTTCTATTTTGCATTTGTGTTCGCGATATTCCTTTATATATATATATATATATATTGGGGCTGGTGGTTCAGTCCCTTGCGCCCTTGGCTATCAGCCTCAGGTTAGAACTCTAGGATAATTTCTCAGGGCTGAGACCTCTCTGTAATTTTCCTCACTCCTTAGCGAATGATCAGAACGAATATTTAGGATGCACCATAAGTGCAGGTGGAATAATAACTTATGGTCACTCGGTGCCCCCTGTAATTGATAAAAGCTGTTGGGGGATGCGAAGGCATGGATTATTATTATTATTGCTGACATTTATAGAATAAGAAAGGTTGCAGTTTGAAATTTGGCAGGTAGTCATTTTGAGATGGTTCCTTGAAGGTAAAAGTATTTTCATAATTGTTGTACTTTTGGTTATAGCAGAATTGGACATTATCTTTGTTCATTTCAAATGGAATCCCTTAATTTTTAGGATTGAGGTGAACTTCTGAGATGATTTTAAACCTAGTTTTTCTAATAAAGCTTGCGCCTAAAGTATGCCATTTTTGAGTTATTTAATTTTTTCTTCAAAAAGAAGGATAAATACTGTATATTACAAATTACTGTACATTAGAAACAATGTATTGATGTACAGATTTAGGCTTTTAGGTAATTATTTTGGAAGCTATGCTGCATCAAACACCGCATGCTATGAAACAATACAGGATGTTCAGAAAGATACCGCGATTTTTTTTATCCGAGAAATGTGAATTTGTCCTTCTTTTGTATAGCAATTTAGTTTTAGTTAGTTTCATTGTATCCTTATTGGGGCCAGTAAATATTCACTTTCTATAACCGAATCTCATAGTTTTACAGTTGTTTTAAAAAATATATTTACTGCCCTGATATTTTACTTTTTAAAATCGATTAAGTCATGGTTTAGGTAAACAAGACCAAATTCAAATCAAATTGGCTGTCTTAGAAAATGTTTATTGTTATAATTTTGCGTTATCTTTACGTTTCGAAAATCTAAAAATGTCGCGGCCTGGATTGAATCACCAAGATTTGTTTAATCTACTGATCTCTTACGAAGAATACAACAGGATAGACGACATGATATAGAAAGTTTATGTAGAAAAGTATACAAGTTCCCCATATGAAAAACATCTGAAACATTTTATTCAAAAATTACATTCCCTTTGGATCATCCTTGCCAACACCAATTCAATAAAAGTTGTAGATAATGAAAACACGCGGGTAACTACACCTGTGTACTTACTAATACGTAAACGAGAAATTCTTTAGATGATTGGGAAACCGAACTAAGTATATCCAAAATGAGTATTACCTGAATCTTAAAAAATTACAAGTGGCAATTATATGGACAGACAAGGTAATATTTTGCAAAAAATGATTATTACTTTTTTGTAGTGGTGATCGCCACAACGGGGTTATTATAACCTATTTTAACTTGTGATTACAACTAATATAGTATAAATAATTCTTTTATGCTATATTTCTGTAGTATCTCTATTGTGTCATATTCATTCCAATCTTTCACCTTCAAATGGCGAGGAAATGTAATATATAATAATAACCTCTGTGTCAGAATTGAGCAGTTTTTTTAATCTTTTCACTTTCATTATTTATAATCATGTTAAATTAGTTAAATTTAGGTAGGTAGCTTACTTATTAACCGCATACATAATAACTAAACAACGCTAGAACGAATTTCCTAGAAATAGGTTTCAACGTGCATCTTACATATAAGTTTAAAGTTTAAAAATTTTAGGTTTACGAAGCTCTACCAACAAGCTAATATTTAGATATTTAAAAATATATTCCTGTGCAGTATAGTATTGTATTAGAAGAAGTGCGATTCACACAAAAGTAGGCAAATATAAAATACATTCTGTTTGCTATGAAAAAGAAGCGCCCTTTCGTTAAAACGAGGTCATATCCGGACTGCACATTAATTTCAGCCCGACAAACAAAAGCTAGTGTATGAAAAAGGCAGATTATAATCAGCACCGTTAATTGGGTCAACTGCGAAAATCTCGCTCGCATTAAAAAAAAATGAACACAGAAAGGAAAAAATATGTCAAAAATGCGCCCGACGGTTTCGTAATTACGGAACCCGCTGAAAAAAAAGAGGATTTAAATGGACATAAAAGATCGCGCGGCCATCGCTAATAATGCGATTAAATCTGCATACGATTTGCGATCATTTACATAGCGTTTTATGAAATATCATCGTCGCGTCGGTCGGGAATATCAACTAAAGGCGAGCGTAAAAATCGAAATCGCCTCGATTAACGTATTTTTTTCTACGGCCGATATTTGCATAATTCGAGTTGTAACGGCTTTCGTTTGAGATCGACATGACGTTTATATCAACAGTTATGCGTTCTAACGTGTATACAAAATAACGTACGTTTTTCAGAACCGCGTTCATGATGTGTAAACATGTTTCCATTGAAAGCTTGACGTATCATCTAAACAATTGGACGAGGAAGAGCATAAAGCGTTTGACATGAATGTGTTGGATACGAGATCGCATAATACTGCTCAATGTAGCGTACGTATCAAAATAATTGTTTGAGTGTAAAGATTTTACGATCAAAGCTGTAATTTTTTTCTCTATAGGCCGAAAACTATTTTAAACAGAGTTTTAGGCTTGCCCAAAATTATGAATCACAGGTAATACTAGCCAAATGTTGCTAATTGTCTCAGTTTTATGTTGAAAATATACATATTTATTGTCTTACATTTGTAGAGATCAGAAATTCGTCGAAGACGATTCGCATTTAAACAGTACATACCCTAGAAAACGAACAAATAGGTGATCAAAATCATTGCTTTTGTGGACGCACATGCATATTATACTACAAAACTAGAAGGATGTATGTACATATAAGTTGTCAATCAGATTCATTTCGAGCAAATACAAGTGCTCGAGGTGCCGCTGTAGATTTATCTTTAAGTAACCTATATCAAGCATACCTTAATCTTGGAGATTATATTTTCGCATTGTATCAGGTAACCAAAGTTTGTGCGGCTTTTTATTGTAGAATATTCATATTTATTAAGAAATAAAAATACACTATTATTTATTGAAATAATTACCACCATACTCAATGATCTTTTGACAACGTGACACCAATTTTTCTCTGCCGTTTTTGAAGGACTTTGAAGGTAAATTTTGAATCAAAAAATTGACGAATTGCGTTTATTACATCAACCACACAAGAAACGCACAATAAAACCTTGTTTGGGTGCAAGAAGGCCTTGAGAATGTGTAGTATCGAATCGGTAGGCGCTTAGAATTTGAGTACAATACCCACTTTTCAAGAAATGGTTCGTTATCGTTGCGTGAAATGTTTGCCGAACAAATGGTAAGATGACTTAATTTATCATTTGCTTAGCCTCCACATCTTTCCTAGTTAATGAAGATGCACACGAATGGTTTCAACACTTACTTCATTTCTGCAAGCTCTAGGCACGTTGTACTGGAATGTGTTTCCATAACCTGTTTAAGATCCTCGTTGTTAATTATTGTTGTTGGATAAATATAGATTAGTATTATTATTGTTATTTCTATTAAAGACGGTGTGGATACGGTGGACAAACTGTATCCTTCGTATAACACTGTCAGATATACGATAAGACAGTCTATAGTCATTTCCTATATTCTTTTGGGTATAGGTGGATTTGATATCTTTGTAATATATAACGATAATAACCTAATTACCAGTACTAGGAGACGAGACTTTCTGGCACAACTTGCATTTATGCTCATTGAACCATATCTCAGACTTCGTGTAAAATTAGTGGAATACCCGCTTCTAGTCTCGCAGCACCAGTGACTGTAATTGGAAATTATAGTAATTGCAATTGCAAAGGAAACTATAGAACCTAATACCAATGAGCTACATGCTCAAAATATTTGTACTTAGAACTTATCACTCCCGTTTGCGATAACTGCAGCAGTCATATTTATTACTTTTAATGAATTATTATTTATTCTTTGTACAAGATTTTGTATTTCCTTAATCACAGATTATTTTATATTTTTTGCAATAATTTTATTTTTTATGCATTCCGGAAACATTATTTCTTTCTATGTAGTACTAATAACATGATGCACGATACGTTTTGTGACCTATTTTGTTGAATAGCGTAATTTTTGTAGCAAAAAACACAGCATACCACACGTATTTCTTTTATCTTCTTGATTCTACCGTTGGTCAAATACGTTGCATTTAGCGGTAGGCAATGACAAGAGATTTCTTAATACCTAAGAAGATGCGTCGGTACGACCTTCTGAAGAAACATGAAGAAGTTGGTTTGATGATTCTATTCTTCTATAGAGAATCGTATAATGGATAGTGCATATTATTATTAAAATTGTGAAAGTTAAAACCCTATTGCAACACATTTGCAGTTTCCTTTGTACAAAGAATAAACTTCAAAAATCTGATTCTTAGTGTAGCATCTATTGTAAAACTATATAGTCCATGTCGTATGATATAATGAATCATAACGTAAACAATACCTTCCTGAACGTGTAAAGGAAAACAATAGGTGCGGTTAAAGCGCTTTTATGTTTGTTGAGACGAAAACAATGTTTCAAAGTTACGTATACCGAACTTACAGTATTAGTAAACCGCGCTATTACCCGATAGGTACAATACTCGTTGTACACGCGACACCTACAAATTCATATATAAATATCAGCCAGCGCCACCTATCTATCAGTCGTCCCACATGGCCGGCGCCGCTTCACGTTCCACGCGCCTTTTTCCAACAAACTATACACGACCGTAAACGCTTATTAACATGCATGTGTATACACTTTCGGTTTCTATTAGCATTAATCAAGATCGTATTTGTATTTCTCCGACCACTATTTCGCATGAAATTATTTGACTTTGCCTTCTCCCCGTAGCTCAATGTATAATTACCGCGTGAACCACTCGTTAGGCGTTACAAAAAAAGAAAGGCATTTGTTCGAGGAATCGGTTACCGATAATATATTTGATAAACAACGTATGCAATCAGTATTACACAGAAATACACTTTCATATCTCATATCATTAATGTTACGACTAATTTAATAGCACGATCAAAAGGCAAGAGGTAAAGAATTTTAGTGCTCCGAATCGAAACATATTTGTATTACCTATTAGTAGAGACCGGATTATATGCAAAGAAAAACTGGAATATATGCGCATATATATGCATGGATTTTTGAGAAAATATGCATAAACCTGGGGCATATATACAAAAAAATTGCGACAATATGCAAAATTTTTACATAAAATAAATAAGAGCAGAAATTTAAACATTAACTTTATTGCGCATTTTTTTTGCAACATATGTATTTCTAAACCAATGTATAATTAAATGTTTTTCAAAATTGTGTAAAAGAAAGTTTTGTCTTCTATCAGAATACATATGTATGTTGCGAAATAGAAAAGCTTCTTGCAACATCCAAAGATGTAATTGGTGCATTTTTTAACTTTGCAATACATTCTAAACTAAAATTAAAGTCGAAATCGTTTACTGTTTCACCTTCCAAAATTTTCTTAACTTTCTTCAATTTCAAAAACCCCGCATTTTTATTAACCACTTTTTGTTTTAATTTATCGTATATAGAATTACTTATTGTACCATTAACCTTCTTACATAGCATATCAAATTCGTCTACCATTTCGACTGATTCCGAGAGCGACATCCCTTGCGTTTCTAGTTTACGAATGGAACTTGAAACAAAGCTATAGTTTGACTTAATATACAAAAGGCTTTGTAGCGATTCTGCTGATGTTACTATCTTTTTACAGTTTTCTAGACGAGTGCAGTCAGCAGTGATTTCAAGAATTACATTCTTTATTCCTTCAAAATTACCGGCGTAAAAGGTGCTTTTAAAAATACTTTTTTGACATTGATAATTAAATGCCATGAGCTAAACAAGTGGTATGAATAATGTTACTATAAAAAATTATTAAATTTTGCACTGCTTTTCATCCCACACACATGTATGGTGGGACAACATTAGTAAAATGTTTTCACTAGGTACACTTCCAGGTAAAAGGAAATTTGGTAAACCTTTTTGAACGAATTGGGCAATTGTCACTTTATTTGTTTTTTGAAGTTCTTTACAATAAATTAGATATGATTTACCTACAATATCTTCATGAAGAATTCCTATTAACAAATGGGGAATATAACGGCCACACTTATCCGTACTTTCATCTACCATCATATAAATAAAATTATTCCTTATCAATTGTTAAAGTTCTGCCATTGTTTGCTGGTAACAAAATGTGGCGAATTTTTTTCGTAAGGTACTTTCGTCAGGTATATTATGTTTGCAATATTTTTGCAGAAATGATTTCAAATTAACATTGTTTAATATTGCTAATGGTATGTCAGATATTAATGCATTAGACAGATCCGTATTATATTCTTCTTGTTCTAAGTTTCCTGAAGTTAATGCTACACATTGATATATATGTAGATTGCTGTTTACACGCGGATCGCTTTAGTTTTTTACATTTTCCAATACGTGATGGAGTTTTAGCGTGCTGATCAATCAGGTATTTTGTCTCATAAGACACCTACAACAACAATTGTAAAGTTTTTAGTAAAATTAAACTTACCAGTTCACTGCACTTTACCAGTTCAAGATAAGGCCTAATCCATAAAGAAATTTTGTTCGCTATACTCATTGTATATACGCAGAGTATTTAAAAACGTAACACAATTGCATACTGTTTCGCTCAAAGATATTCAATGAATGAATAGTTTATTTGGGAATTAATGATAATAAAACGTATTTACCACATCTCTTCTGCTAGGCGAAATTAAACACGTGCAGTACTTAGAAAAAGAGAAACTAATGTAAAAGATGTATCGTTCTGAGAATTGTCAGTTATCGATCTACATTAGGAATTACTAGGAATTTTTACTAAGACAAAGGGTAAGAAAGAGCCTAAATATGCAATATATGCAACTTTTGTAAAAAAATGCACAAAAGTGCCTAAATATGCAATATATGCAATCACGAATTAGCGCTAATTAACTTCAATTAGTGTAATAGGACTACATATAGACTGTAATTAAAGATATGCAAAAAAATTAAATATATGCACTTTGCATATAATCCGGTCTCTAGTTATCAGTAAAGTGGTAAATTTCTCTCAGCGCAACAGGATAGAAGCTGTTGTAGTACAATGTATCCAACATGGGAACCTGACACTGTGTCATACATTTTTGCTCGGCAAAAATTCATGCCGTATCAGTAGCTTGTTCTATCTAAATTTAGATACAAATAAATGAAATTTTTAATCACCATTACTACTTTGATACCCTAAAGTGACTAGTGTTTATAACCACTGGGTAAAACGTACAACACTTATGAGTTTATAACGTTCTATTCAAAATATTCTCAAGGATGATGTCAGTTTTAGAGGCAAGAGTATTATATGTTGCGTGTTTACTCTCAGTGAATTTTACCTTCGGACGTATTGTCACGTTCTTATGCTGGAGGCGCTATAGGTGCTAATAAACATATAGCATATAGCCAATTGGGCGAAGAGAATACTAGCGGCGGTGGATGAATAATATAAATACGTATATAGGAAGCGCCTGTCTTGTTTAGAGCCGTTATTGCGTAGAATGAATTGAGTGAAATTGGTGGAAAGTCCACATTTGTGTCGGCGGACGGTACTCACCAAAATGACGAAGTTAAGAATAATATTGGAAGGTCAAGATAAAAAAAAATAATTAACTTAAAGTAGACTCTGAAAGACTTTCACGTGTAACCTGTAAAGCTCATACTTTACATGCTGCGTCGCAAACTATTCGAACATGTTTCCGAAAACATATACTTCAAATCCCCCAAAATTGACCCGAGAATTTCACAGCGAAGCACTGGTATTCCCAAGGCACTAGAGCCAATTATTACACGTTGGGCGATATAGCTGAAAACGACTTTTTGTTATTCTCACTATTTTCAGTAAACTAAAACTTTTGATTCGACAGCTTAATCCTAAAGCTGTTAAGAAAATTGGAACAAAATTTCAAAATACTTGCGTTGAAACGGATTTGAAAGCATTTATTGGCGTAAGAAAAAGGTTGGAAAATAGTAGGTTGCCGTTAGTGGAGTCAAAGCAACATTTTTCATTAAATTTTAACGTTGAAAATTAGAAAAAAATATAATTTATCATTAAAATGCAAAAGCCTTATATTAATTTAATATATAATGTATTCTATATACTGACTGATAAGTTTGCTGTATGTATATACATACATATGATCCTTTGTGACCTCTGTTCTCTAAGATGTCTAAGTTTTGTTATATTTATGTACTTACCTTTGTCATTTTGTCACTGACTTAGCTTTCTTATTAATAGTTTTTTTTAATACAATAGTATTGTGAGAGAGAATGCATTGTTGGACTGCCTTTGGTACCTGTTAGCATCTTAATTTCAGACCAAATTAACATATGTTAGGATTACAGCATTCTCATGATTTATTTATATTCAATTTCCATTATTATTCAAAAAAATTCTTGTCTTTTGAAAAAAAAAGAGTTTCCTAAGCAACACGAAAACAGGAGAAAGAAATTAATCTATCAAAGCCTTATATCACAAAATCCCGTACAATTAATGTAAAATTTTATACAAAGGCCCACATCTCCGTTTCTGAAAACGCGTAAGAAATGTTTTAGTTGCCATGATAACCTTACCGAAGTCATAATACCCCAAAAAGTATATAAAAGTTGTAGTGGATACCGTCTCCATATTATAACAATCGAAAAATTGAAAATCACCTCTGATCCAGTGGAACACTGCGATATAAATTGTTCCGTATAAAAATAATTTCGCAATTAAATTTTCAAAAATTTAGCTAGCTAGGGATTGTGCTAGATATTTGTCGAACTCGCTTTCTCATGTAAGTGAGTGATATAACCTTATTTGATTAATATATTGTTATTTTTTTATCTAATTTACTCTATTCTTCCTTATTTCATAATTCGGGTCAAAAAATTTCTAATTAACAAAGCAAAATCCCTAATCAAAGAATCCACTGCCCTAATACATTTCGAGCACTGAGCTACGTACATATATACAGAATAACCGGTGGAAGGCTTAAGTAAGTATAACAAATAGAAAACTGTGCACCTAAAGTATTATATTTTATAGGTATTCTTTTCCAATTTACATAAATAAAACATAATTTTAGGCCATGAATAGGTACTTTATTTTTGGACCCCATATGCACTACATTTCTATTTCTACCGCAAACTTTACATTTACCGCTTCTACTTCAGAGGAAATAAATAATACGCATGGGTTCGGTCCGTGCGACCATTAAGAAAGGCGTTCGACCGCACTTCGGTTTCAGTTTTTAAGGTGTAAACAGACTCTGATATATCCTTCTGGCGAACCGATATTTCTACGACCACGCACTTCGTTCTCTTTTCCCTCTAATACAACATTTGCTGCTACATATATATGTCTGTACAGTATGTAGACGAGAATCAACCTACCAGGTAACTACGACTACTATTAACTGCCGCTGGAAGGAAATACATGTACGTATATGTGTATCCTTTTAATATATGTACACTTGGCGAACGGTAGGCAGCTTTTTAATATACAAATTGAAAACGCGCCGTAACTGCGTTCAACGTTGTTCGCTTTATTTTATTTACATCTCTTAACGAGAGATCCGATCTGGCCGTGGTCGTTGTTATATTTTGTGTGCGTGCAGTCAAAGCGGTTCGGTTCGTTCCTGCTGTCGCCGTTGTTATGTTGTTACTGCCGCCGTTGCATCTGGAATATTCAATTAAACCTGTCTTTTCACAATGCTAGGGGGGAAATGTTAAAAGTTAAACGGCAATGAATGGAATTCATAGGTTGGTGCGCGTAGTAGCGAAAACCGGACTTTTTTCTATAATTTGGTACTGCTGAACTATGTACATAATGAACAAACTCGAGAGACGAAATTTGCACTAACAATGAAATGTTTAAGACAACGTAAGTCCGTGAATTGTGTTCTAATTCTTGTACCACTACAGAGATAAAAATTTGGGCGTGTAAAGCGCAAAAAGTGAGTGGTAGAAAATTTGCGTGTTAGAACTAACATGAAATTTGGTCAAGGCTACATATTAATAGCAATAATACTTACTCTAACACATTTTAGAGTTAGCACATAGTTTTGGTAGACGTTACCAAAGTTCACAATGCAAAATACATCAAGAACAGTCTGCACTAATACAAACCACTTACACTAAATCCTACACGGAGTTTTTACTGTGTACACTAGAAAATCTTTTATTGCCATTTGGTTGACTAACTACACACAAAAAGTACTACATGTAAAACCGTTTTAACTACATCTCACAATATCCTGCCTAGCGGCATAGTTAAAATTAACGGTGTTCAAATAGTACGATGTAGTGACAATTCTGTCGCGATGAGAAGCGTGTTAATCTTAATGAGGAGAATTTCGTCAATACGCTATATCGCGAAGAAGTTGAATTCTAACCATTGCAATGTAATCTTCTTTGGGATTGAAATTTACCGATACGGTGTAGAAATTATTCGGGCTGCTATTGGTATTATCTCTGTGAGTTTTAGAATCCCGTAAAAAATTTACCGTTTTCATATTTAATCCGTTACTTTAAGGTAAAAAGTTTCTGTTTTTGAAACTGGATGACTACAGCGCGTCTTTTGCTGAAATACTAAAATATTAAACTATAAATAAATTTTAGACGCGCCAAGTAAATTTCCTTTATCGCAATTGAAGCGGATCATAATAAAATAATGAAATTATTATATAAACTGCGATGGCGTCTGTAAATGAAAGAAACTTTATATATTGTTTTACCTACTAGCAGCATCTCCAAAGCGAAACCCTTAACATTTAACACCAAAACGATTATTTTAACATTTTTAATGTGAGGATGCAAATAATTGTATGAAGTGAAATATGTCAGATGCATAATTGCAACCGTTGGGGATGTGTAATTACTGTTTCTGCATTTATACAGCTTTAACTCCTAAAAGAGAAAGTTTTTCTCTTTTGAAAATATTCGCAAAATGTAACAATTTGTTGTTTAGTTAGATTTTATTTCCTGGGAATTAGTTTAGCTTATAAAAGGAAAACTTCAACTAATTTTGAGACTAAACTCATCTTGCTCTGCGATTTTCTTTTTGTTTTTAGGTTGAACCGGAAAATCGGCAACAGATTTCTCTGTATGAAAAGTGCTTACCCTGGCGTTCTAATATTAATTAGATGTAACAGACTCATGAAAAGTCCAAGGTCTAAATTTCAGAAAAAATACATATACATGATGTAGCGTTTGTTAATTCTACTATTTCTATATTTCAATTTACACTAAGCTGAAGATATTACAAAATGTGATGTACATCAATAAATTTCAGCAACATATTGAATATTTCATGAAATCATAAAATTTAGCCATTATTGTTTTAATTTCAGATATTTATGGGACATCCAGATTATCACTTCTTTATGAAACCTACCGAAATTGATTTGCACTCAGATTAACAGAGCCATTCACTATGATCTACTCTTTAAGGATTCAGCATTAAATGTAGATTTCCTTAAGTATACTTACAAATTTTCGATAGGAATTAAAACCAGCAATTCCAACGGTCAACGCGCGATGTTCGTACGTATTATCTCATCACACCTTGAGCCACCATTCAATATGTATACTCAGAGGCATTTCTTCTTCCATACAACGTACAAGCAAACACCAATATCTGTTATTCCTTTTGTCCTATCTAAAACGTCTATGATGTATCATGGAAAGCATCTCTAGGTCACAACGCTTGAGTCTTCGCATTTCATGCTTGCATATTGAAGGTATTCGATCGGAAGTAGTAACGATGAAAATTGTTAATAAACGCCGGGATTGAATAAAGCAATTCGCTCAACCACACCGTATTAATTACTTCCATTCGAGTGGTTCGTTTCCAGGTCTGTTCTGCTTTTAACTATATAGTAGTATTTTCCAAAAATGTGAACACATCTTCTGAATAAACTGTTGTCTTCTGTCTGATCATAATGTATAATCATCTTTTTCTTCCGATGCTCGGTTTACATGACTTAATAGTGATATGGTAAAGAAGGATTCTTGTACTATCCTACAACGAACAAAATGACTACACAATGACTTAAGTATTAATTTTGTCTGAATTATAAGTAATTTACTATATACCTTATGTAATCACTATTTTATATTATTAAAAGTATTGATATCTTCATTATCTATCTTTAACTTTTAAGCTAATATGTAGAATTGGGTATTTGATGGGATGGTGATCATTTACAGGCCTGAATAATACTACTTGAAACAAAATGCAAACCACTTCTCTATCTACGACAAATGAGGTAGCTAGCTCAGCACCTTACATGCCTGACTATTAGTTTTGGAGTGCTGGGTTCAAATCCCAAGATAGTTATTTCTTAGAGTTACGGTTTTCTGTGGCTTTCCTCACCCTAGAACGAATGCTAGGAATAAATATCTTGAGTTGTACTGCAAGCACAAGCGTAATAATGACTTATAACCGGCCGATGCTCTCTGTAATTAGCGAAAACTTTTGGGGGATCTTATTATTATTGTAAATTTGTTCGCAATGATAACTGCAGCAGTAGGTACTCTTTAATTAAAAACCTGTAAATATACTTTAAGGTTCACTTGTGTGTAAATACTGTGTTACAGATTGCAACTATCAAATAGACATTTATTATATGAATAATGAAATTAATTAATACCGTATTCTTCTAAGATTTTATTTTGTTCGTACCTGTACTATCAATCCTAGCACATTCATTTAGATCTTTCTGCATAATCCTTTACTCATAGGAAGGTACACCAGTATTTGAACTGTTTTATAATCCCCCAGTAAACTGGTAAAACATCTGAAATTGCTTTGCATTTACTTAATTAAAATCTCAGCCTCTTTGCACTCGCTTCGAGGATAAATCTGTTTCATTTTTACTATTAAAATTGGCAGCTCTAGAATAAGCATATTCTTATACCAGTACATTGGCGTTTGCGACATTACGTACATTTTAATAATTTTCGTATACAAGTGAAAGTAAACGTAAATCAACTACAAATGAAAATAATATATATGGATTATATTTCGTTTTAGCAATCCTTATCTTATTGAGAAAGTGCATTACCCTTTCGGCTTCGCGGTATTCTTTGCCTTTGTCTGCCACGATTGATCATCCATTAAGGTGGCTAAATGATCGAATGAACGTGGTTGTAAAATGTAACAAATACAAACGCTAGTACGTGTAACGAATAAATCATGTGCCGCAGTTAAAGGAGATGACGCGTGAGTCAGAAGGAAGCAGTTAGAATGAAGCTAATGCATTTCCGTTAATTTCGATAGAGGTGCTTTATTTATCGCTCGGAAATGCACATCCCGTGAAATAGCGATTAAACTCGTTTAAAATTAGGTAGGGACAGTTCATTTTTTAAATTATATTAATGATTATTAAACATGCAGTAATATAGGTTGCTTAATTTCTTGATATTGTCGATAAGAATTTGGAAGCTTAGTTTTTCTTACTCAACATTTAAAATAAAATAATATGCTTATCAAAATATTTTCTTATGTAAATACGCCACATATTATCAATATATGGTTGTTGCATAAGTTCGTAACATATAGAAGTTTAGTTCAGAATTGATTCGTCTTTTTTTAAACGAAAGAATAAAATTCTTAAATTTCGTCCATAGGATGCAAATCTATTATAGTCCGCTGATCATAAGCGACCATAATGTCTAACCCTCAAGTTGATTAACATAGATCACCATGAATTAAGGCATTCAGATGGTTTTCATCAAAACCCATCCTTTTCGACTACCAAGAAAACCAACTCCGTTATACACTAGCGGCTTTTGATGCTTTAACACCTCTCTTCAACTCAACTAAAGAAGATACCGAAAGTACTCCTTTTCTTCTACTTTCAACTGCGTTTCCTCTTGTCAGTAATTCATACAATCTTTGCATAAATTTACAAATTCAAAAGCTATTCAGTTAGACAAAAGTGTAACATTAATATACGCGCCTTTTAGCACCTTTGTCCTACAAATCAAAACCTTGACAAACTAATTTATGAATTCCAGTTGTAACAAAAAACACTTGCCAAAATATGTGACAATATTCCGCTTAATACTGATAAGAGTAAATGCAAAAGTGTTAGAGAATGTTTTGTAGTACATCCGTTTTTTTAATTTGTTTTGTAACTGTTTTAGTATTATTTTGAAGTATTTTTTTTAATTAATCTGTACAATAAGATGTCTAAAATAGGGAATTGGTTTCTTAAGTTTTATTAAATAACCTTTCGTTCATAATTCTTTTTTTAAACAATTACTTACTAACCATGTCGCATCTTTAGGAAGATTTCCAAAGCATGCTTAATCACATATAGATTATGTAGGTGATAGGAAGAAAATGCTTAGCTACATTATCTGTATGTACGGTATCATTTCAATTTCTACGGTAAATACCCTGTATATACCATGTGAACCTATAGTTACGAGCAACAGCGTTATCAATCTACTGTATTGTGTACGCAATATGAACACCTTTGCTGAAAACGTAGAGGATCATTCGTGCGTATTGATTGAATATGTTCAATCTGCATGACATAATTTATTAGCTATGCATCGCGAATCTCATCAATTATTGGTTTCAGTAATATGGTATCCGATGGGAATCTATTACAGAAATATTGTTGCCAAGATAACATAGGTGCAGACGAGGTATTATATAACAGAAGCGTCGATAATAAGAAGCTTAACTATTGCAATTAATCAATATATTTTTTGTGCAACATGTACTAATTTTTAACCGTAAATAATACGCTATATATTCATAGCACAGAAGAACTCTGGCTTCTCCTGATGTTTGGTTGTCTTCGTCTTTTCAACTTCTTCCTTTTTAGTTGGGGAAAAATCATAATTTTGCCAGTCGAGGAGGTGTAGCCTAGGTTAGCGTGCTCGGTCTTGTTTTGTTTACTATTTTTTTTAAATGATATTGTAAATATACGTATAATTTTAATATTCTGGAGTACTCTGGTAACAGCAGCGCTATTCTGGTTAGTCCTAATATTTCCGAAATTGAAGCAGAGTATGTTAACTTAGTTTGTATTTGAATTCTGATAAGAGGAAACTTTTAATTTTCAACAAACCAAACCTTAGTGTAATATACATACTCATACTGATTACTTGATGGATTTTAATCAATCCTTCGAAGCTGTTATGGGTTCCGCTGCGCTGGCTGCCTCTATGATGGGAGTCGCTACAGCAATGACCACTAATTTGAGTGTTCGAAGCCTCCCTTGAGGTGGAATATTTCGGGACAAACGACTCAAGTAATTTCTGACTTAGATTTTTATTCGCAGAAATTTACTGAGAATCAAAAATTTCAGGAAATTTCTAACTACTTTATACTTCACATAACGAAATACGAAGGTATACATCTCAAAGTTATAATCCCGAAGAATCTGTAACACCTTCTGTCCATATATATCAATTATAACAGTTTATTTTACAATATGTGTATATGTAGACAAAGGGAGCCTTGGATATGTAACTTTTGCAAAAAAGGATTTTGTGACCTTGAAGCTTTGTGTCGTGTATGCATATTATTCTAAATCAGAATATTTTACCACGTTTTCGCTAAACCGGAGTGCTTATCTTTTCGCACAAAATTACGAATCAGCAAACCCTCTTCAGAGTGCCCACGCTTGATACATAACGTCATTAATTGAGGTCACGTGGCATTTCATTGTTTAAATTGAAACAACTTCATTCCTCTAACGGACCGGGTACTTCACACGCAACGAGTGGATTAAATTGCAAGCGACGAGTGTGGTGGCAGTGCCGGCTGAGAACTTTGCGCGAGGAGAGGACGCATGTGCGTGAACGTCCTTTTTTACGGATGAAATATTCCAACGATTAATAGAAGAGCCCGGGCACTTTGCAGCAGACAATCCAGCCAACATAAATATATCAAACATCACTAGCAATGACAAATAGTGCGAGGGTGGCGTACCCGAGTATTGCGCACCCTTACGATATCCGCATATACACAGTTACAGCTCTTTAGTGTCCCTTTTCCACCCTTAACGGTGCCGTAAAGGGACAGGAAGAATCGGTACAGGGAGCCATACACTTCTTTCCGTGTACTATTCCTTATTCTTCTATTTTTCCTTGTTGCAGCAGTTATACTCTAAGAAAGAGGGTGCGCTTGAAGAACGTGTTCGTATTTTGTTCGAGATTTGTTTTTCCAGATAGATGACGTTTTGATATGTGTATAAATTTTTCTTCAATCGACGACGCGGTATTGATTTATTTTTAGTAGGGTGACACAATGATGCGCTCGTGATGAAGGATGACTAAATGTGAATCTAAAACAAGATATATGCATTCGTCGACCGATTTGGGGTTTAAATCTGTCGTTGAAGGCTATTTATTCCGGCAAAGAATTTGTATAGAAGCATGAAAATATCAAGCGAGGAAAATATTTACGTTCGATTCGTGTATTTATAACTAAATTTTGGTGTCTGCTTTTATATTGTCAGTAGAGGCTATAAAAAAAGATGGATGGCGTCGAATTAAAGATATCTCGGAGTAAATTTAGTAGACACGTTCTCTTGTGGTAATTGTAAATCACAGTGATTACGGGATTAAACAAGACTAATAGTAGGCCTTCTTCGTACTTACTTTTAAATACTGTTACTGATATAAAGCAACTTAGGAGTGGATTAATTAATCATTCCGTTGGAGTTGTACTTCTAATTCCTTTTATATACTTTAATTTAAATATTTAGCCATTTTCTTTTAGTTTGGTAGTGTTTTTAGGTGTTTAACACTTAACAAGTGAGATAATGTATTAACTACAACGATAACCATAACTTTGCCAAAATTACACACTAAAACTTTTGCTTTGTGACGTGTTTCGAACTACTCATAATCTGCGTATAAGATTACAAGCTCAAACTACACCAAGGATTCGTGTACGTTATCCGTATTACGTTCTCAGCATTAAATAAAATTTTGACTGTTGAATTATTGAATGTCAACTATCTTCATGGCTGAAGATTAAATTGGTTAATTTTAATCATTAATCGCAATTACATCTTTCGGTTGAAAATAAAATCTCGAGGATTAAAGCTAAGTAATTTTTTATTTATTTTGATTTTGACAACTGAGAAATGTTTCTATTGTGTTATTATTAATAGTTAGATATAAACGGTTTTTCTTTGGACCAGTCAAATTAGTGGGGCAGCTACCCAGTGGCGTACATTTTATGTATATTTCGCGCCTTCACACAAACATTAACCTCTCATGTGCTCCCACTAAACTTGAGATATAATTTCGTTGATCGTAATAATTATATCGGTATCCAGGATATTTTAGTTTTTGCTGATTACTTACCATAAATTTTAATGTAATAGAAACTTCGAATGATTTGCACCCAACATTTATCTCATCCACATAAGCATGTTACAAAATCGCATTTATCACATCTAATTTGTAAACAAAAACCAGGCATACATTTTCCAATATGTACGTGTGTTGCAGATGTATGCATATCGCAAATTCCTGTTTCCGTTGTAAGTTATAAATTGTAGATAAGATATTTTTAAAGGATGGATTTTTACAGTTCCACATTTTTATTCTGAGTGTAGGTTTATAGTTTTCTTCTTACTTTGTTTCTTTTCGTCCTTTCTGCCTCTTTTCGCCTTTCTCTTGCTCCTTTCTTTTTTCTTATTATTTATCCTCCTTCCCCTTCGATTGTGACCCTTTCCTCTTTCCCTTCTACTTCACCTTAACTCTCTTCTTTTCTCTCTTCTTCCCTTTTTCTTTCCTTTCCTTTTCCGCTTCTCCTTTTTTTTATTTCTCTTTTTCTTAATACCTACCTTCTTGTTCTGCTTCTTGTTCTTATACTAATATCTACTTCCTCTTTTCCTCCTTCTTTTTTTCTTTCTTCTCGCTTTCGTTGTCTTTTTGTTCTTCCCATCCTCTTTCTTCTTATTCTCCTCCTTGTTTTCATTCCTTCTCTTCTTACTTCCTGCCTATCCCCACTATTATCTCCCTTTTATTTCTTCTTCGCTTTCCTCTTTTCGCTTTAAGTTTTGACAAATGAACATCAAAATTAAAATCCTTTTTAAAGATAGAATACTGTATCGGAAATGAAAGATACAGCATAAATTACATGTGAAACGCAACAATTAATTCCAAATAATAATAATGAGTCAAAATGTCATAATTTGCACCGAGAAATCTGTGATTCGTCCTATAACATATATGAGGAATATATTTTAAGTTACTATATACTACCTACAGTAGAAAATAGTGGGGGTAATGCAATGATTTGAGAGTGCATCGCTTATAATGAAGTGCGTAAACTACACTTCGTCGATTTAATTTGCACGAAAATGTGGAGAAACTAAATTTATAAGAAGACTTTATACTCCAACAGGATAATGATCTGAAGCACTGTTGTCGGATAGTTAAGCAATGGATGCTGTATGTCGTTCCTAAAACGCTACCTTAAACACCGCATTAAACTCAATAGATAACCTGTGGCATCCTAAGCCACTGGATTTGCACTTGCGTAAATATGAAATACGAAATAAACAGGATTTAAAGAAATACTTGCGACAAACTTAGAACAGTATATCAGCAGAAACTAATCGAGACTTGTAGCTTCCTAGACATGTTCCACTGTATGCCAACAAGATATTGATTGCAAATATAATCGTATATTTTGTCGCTGTTATAATACATGTAATGCTATGAACGAATACTAATGATAATATTGACTTGTAGATTGTATTTTTCTCAAATCAATACTTTAAAACTCAGAATTTTTGTGTCACTGCTTTTGAATAAAACTGTATACATCAATACTTCTACTTTAATAGTTACATTAGCAAATATTTAGGTAAGTGAATACTTTACTAACTCACAGTACCATATATTTCTCCTCTTTACCCTTAGTACATTGTTAGGTTCGCAGTGATATTTCCCTTATATGAGTAAGACATTCTGAAAAAATGGAAAAGGAATAATAAACAAATACGTTATTTGAAAGATGTGTTAGCTAATCGTAAGGGTAACGTGTTTATTTTTAATTTACATATTCGTACTTGTGATATACGACAATGAATGACTTAATGCAAAAATTAGAAAGGATTACAAAGGGTCAAACATAACGTAAATCTTTCAATCATCGAGGATTTTTGCTTTTCATCTTTATAAAGCGGCAAATGTATTTCGTACAAATAGAAAATATTTGATTAAAACGGCTTTGCTCATGTCTGTCTTTTACACGCACGAGTAATTCAGCATTACTGATTTTGCAGTCAGAACGTAAATAGATGTCACACGTAGCGATTAGCAATATAAGGACAGACATTGCTATGCAGACGGTCGTACCTTTATACGTGTGTTACTTGGAATGACACTAATAAAACATGCTGTGAATGGGAAAGTTAATTGAAAACGTCTTTCTAATTGCGCCTGCTCAATTTTAATACGTAATCGCACATAAATATAATTGCGAAGATAAATTAAGAATCTTGAAACGATAAAATTAAACTATAAAATTTATCTCCGATGCGCCGTGTATACTTGTACGGATTTATTTAATTCAAGCTTGTACAATTCGGTAAGGAGATTGTTCACAACTATTTTGCATGGGAAGGAACTATAGCTAGAAAAACATATCACCGATTTTCGTTGAGAGCGCTATAGATCTAATAAAAAGAAAACTAAAAAACATATTTACAATTGTATCGAGTAGTGTAACCAACTATGTGTCAAAAATTGAATTAAAATGCAAAGATTTCCAAAGGATCCACTCGGAGTTCTTAGTTAAATTGCGATAAAGTTCTGATGGGATTAGAGTTTGAGGACGAATCTGACATTCTTGTACAAGTATATTTCAGATGTTTTTCTATTAGGTTTTATGTTTACTTAATTAGTAAATTAACCGTCTGAAAATTTATGGAAAAAGAAGAGTGTGCGAAATATCGTCAACCGGGTTGACTAAGTGGCATAGGGAATATCGTGGTATACAAGTTTAACGTTGACTAACTTCGACAGGGAAGCCAGTGTATCCTGTATGAGAAAGAAAGCAAATTCTGGGAGTAGCCTAAGCCTCCGTATGTTCTTTAGTACACACAGGAATAAATTAAGAAGAAAATTGTGCTGCCGACTGAAACTAGCAGCCACAAGTTTCAGGTGGACTACTGATCCCTCTATTTTCCGTTTTTTCATTCATTTTTTTAAAAAGTTCCTAAACTCTGTACAGCGAACTTTAAGACAGTTGTACATAGTTCCTTTAAAGTTAGTTTCCTCTTAAGTTGAGTTTGGCTCAATGTTTAGAGCAGATTTTTTCAAAGAAAAGGTGTTTCCACCAGCTCACGATTTTGTTTGTTTCTTATTTTTTAAGAATTGTATTGGTAAGCTTTTGCCGTTTTATTATTAAAAATTTTAATCATGTTGACGTTTTACACGTTTATAATGACTGGTTTTAAATATAAGAGATAGATCCTCTTTTTATCTTTCTTTTTGTTTTTAACATTTTTTAAACAGCTTCCCTCTAATAAATCTGTACATTTAAATTCTGCAAGATGACCATAAAACGTTTTTAACATCTTTTTAAAGAGAAACCAGGTGTCGCACTTACGCGCCCCGAAAAACGGATTGAATTGTTACCACAGAATATAATTCCTCCCGCCCCTCTGTTGTAACTAAAATTTCTTTAAGATTTATACATTGATAGCAAAGAATAAGTCTATATTCTATTGAAGATTCGGCCCAATTCAACTGATATCAAAGGAGATATTGCATAAAAACTTCAAAATATGGTCGCCACGCTGGTTGACGGTATATTCTTATATTTGGCCTATTTAGCCACAGTTATTAATAATTATCAGACAACTGTACATAATAAACTTATGCTTTTATAATTTATAATCCACTTTTCGTAGTACGTGCCTGTTTCGAAACCCGATAAATTTTATTGCATACCACATGCTCCAGAACTCTACGTTTTCCACTATACCTTTGAATGGGATATACAGATATGCGTATTATTTTGCATTACAAGTCACCTGATAGGCAAGATATTCAGAATCCTAGAATTTTACATAATTTATTCGATAACAAAGCTGACCTTTTTTTATCTGCTTGCGATCGATATTGGTAACCGTATTATGCTTAGTGTTAGTTTTCAATCTACTTTATAAATATATCTTTGGAATGTCTTCCTGAGAAATTATACAGTAAGCAAACAAATCTAGCCCAAAGAATTTATTTTTGAAACCTATGCAGAACGCAAACTGCGATTTTCCATTTTTTAGCAATTATTATGAGTGGAAACTTTGTGTTTCTTATCTGCATTACATTGATGCGGCTACCTAATTTTGTTTACCTAATTGAGAAACCAGTACGTGACAAGAAGAGGTTATTGATTTGTTCTTATCTAGTCAAAATATTTTGAAGATAAAATTCTACAAAACTGGAGCGGCAGCCGATGCAGCTGTGTGTCACTTTTTATGCGTACAATACGTGTTATTAGATTAAAAATATTGTAATAGGTTGCATAAGAAAGTACTTCTGATAAAGTTCAGACCTAAAATAAATTTAGAGAAAAAACTGAGTACAAAATAAACTCGCTGTGATCTGGATCAATTTGAAATTTCATCATTTTGTTTTCTCTTCGACATTAACACGTAAGTACCTTTATATAACACAGGTAAACATCTTTTAGCAGCACACTAACTCTAAGTTCCCTTAAACATGTATACGTTTTCGACATTCTTCGAATATTTTAGAAGTTAGGCAAAACATCCCTTGATACAGTTGGGACATTTTTTTCCGCGTGCCAGGATTGTATTGTATTTTATTTCACAAATTTTCTGTTATAATGTGTCATTTGCGGAATACACGACAGGTCGTGGCTAACACACCACAATTAGTTAATTCCATGAGACAAGGATGAATTTGAATGAGTGATAGACTCTTCAAGAGATTTAGTAATTGTGATAATAACATAAGGAAACGCTGGGCAGGTCTTCACGAAAATGTAATCATTTAAATTGCGCCCTCTTGTTCTTTTCATTAGTTTTCAATCTATAGAAATAAATCATTGAGTGAAGTTATTTATTATTAATGCACTTACATATAAATAGGTTCGTACCTACCACCTACATTCTGCCCGTGTCTCATGCGTAGCGGTGGCAGTAGTTCGCGCGGTCTTGTAATATTTATTGCTCGAACTCTTTTTTAGTTTGTAAGTGGTTCGCTTGTTGTAAATAACATTAGCTTAATACTTAGCGCTTCTGGTAATCCATTATGCGAACAGTTCAGGTCTTTAGATTTATTGTTGCACGGTTTAGCGGCCAATTAAAAAGGCGCGATTTGCATATACATTGATGTCTTACGGGTACAAAACTTCCTTAGGCTTCTATTAAAAGAAGTCAATAAACTCACTGGGGAATGGAATGTGCATGAGCGCAATGAAGTACTGTTCGTATGAATATGATTTTCGCAACGCGATAAGGGAACATGTATTTCAAGAGAATTTTCTTTTCGATTTACTGGAATTGGCAGGAAGTATTTATTTATTCATTAATGTCCTAGCAGCGTTTACAATAATTGACGTCTGTGGAATTAATTTTGAAAAGAACTGCATGCTATTTTTTCCTACTTGATACGGCTACTGAATTGCCGTACTTGAAAGAAGGGTGACTTTCAAAATGGGGCAAATACGACAGCATTTGTTTCGTTTTGAATATTACGTGCCATGAAAACTAGGATTTGTATGAAACCTTATCAGTTGATAAAGTAATTTTATATAACACAAATACACATCTTTTAGCAGCCCATTCCCTTAAAAATGTGCACGTTTTTGACATGCTTTGAATGTCTTAGAAATTATACAAAATATTCCTTGATATAGTTGGGATATCTTTTCCGCGTACCAGGTTTGTAACAGGGCAAGTGCACGAAAAGAAGGGCGACTTGCAATGTATGCGTTATTTATGTCACACATGTATTACATTTTATAAATAACACTTTATTCACCGCTGTTGTTGTATAGTGCAAAATGGATAAGACTGACAAAACGGCTGCAGCATGACATAAGTTTCCACATTTATTGAATGGAAAAGGGAGACGGGGATTAGGGAATGACCGCCCGACATCTACGGGTGCACTGCATGCATAACTAAAATCATCTTTAGAACTAAATAACGGATCTACACATCCACGAATCACAAACTTGTCTTAATCTGATAAAACCGAAATCATTGTTTATAACGCTCTCGAATTTTTCTACAATGCGCATATTTCTTATGTCACTTGCAGCATATAGCACTGAGTATTCGTTCTTAACTTGCATTAACCTCAGCAATAACCTAGGGTTTTGAAATTTGATTATTGAGGCAAATCAACATTTATAATTGCCGCATTTTTTTAAATCGGTTTCAAGCGAAGTATTTTCAATTCTTTTCTGGTCTTCATTAATTGCTGCAGCGTCGTTAGGGTTGAATCGTTGATAGTATTTTCTGGAAATTCTTACCTATAATAGAAAGCCGCTTTCAGCCAGGTGCGCCAACGTATGAGAATTGGTTCTGGTGGCTCAGGAATACCAGGGCGCCGTCTCTGGAATTCTCGAATTCGCTGGGGTGGTTTCAAAAACACTTTCTTGGTATTTGAATCGAATGCATTCACCTCTAGATAACATTACCGAATACTTTGTGCTACAAGGTATAGGGCATGAACTTTACATATTAAATATAAAGGTCTCTGACAATCTTCTTTAAGAGAAGAACCTGCACTATACATTGTCACTACACCTCTCATCTCTCACAAACACCAATGGTTGGTCAGTTTAAAGTCGAAATTTATTAGCGTATCCAGCGCTACCTCCATAATTGCTTTGCCGGTGCATTTTTCTGATTTTTGGTTAGCTACTACAATGGAAAGTATACCTTTAACAGGATCTAGATCACGCACTGTAATGTTCAAAATAGAGTATTTTTTCGAATTCTCGTATCATCAATGTTTTCGATGTCCATACATACGCACACGTAGCTCGCGGGATGACATCCCAACATATGCATGCATCCATCAAGAATGAACACATTTCATATGCAGTTCAGCAGTACGACAGACTATTAGAGAAATATATAAAATGCTCGACGTATTGATAATTTTGCACATTGTGTTTAATACTACTCTTATAGTAAGTTCCGCAAACATTGCACTAATGGCAGTCATTGTATAAGTGCACCCAAAATCAAGATATTGCATCATATACAACGTACGGTAGCGAGTTTTTTTTACGAATATTACTACGCAGTAGGCTACTCTACTCTATACCACTGCAAATTAAAGATCTGCAAGTCGTATATAAACCATAACATACCTCTTGCAGATGCAGCAATTTTTACAATACTTTTGATTTCATTCGTTAAATATTTGGCGATTTAGTTTGCTTATATCTCCTAGTTGAAAGTGCATTTTTGTTGTATGGTCCAATTCACAAATTAGCGACGTAATCCAAAATCCACTGGTTTGAATTCTTGCAAAGTCTTATTAGCCTTCAAATGAATATCTTTACTCAAAACGACAGTTTATATCATCGTGTCTGGATATCAATTTTCCAGAGAAAATTCCACGAACAGCTGGTAAGGACACACTATACGTGTGACATGTTGCGCCATCTTGTTGGAACCAAGTGCCCCGATTAAAGCCATTAAAATCTTGCAAGACTGGCTTAAAAAAGTTGTTAATAATCTACATATCATTCGGAATTTACAGTTACTGTACGATCTGTGTGATCTTCAAAATAGTACCATTGCAGCCTAAACAGTAACTTTTGGCAGCTGAAATAGCCACTCATCGTTCTGTTTTGGACATATTCAACTCCAATAACCCCACTCAACCCCACAAAACAAATTGAAAGAGCCTTTTGTGAGACCCAGTAGTAAACACAGGTTGTTCAGTTGGATACCTTTCCGTTTTTATTAACAATAATGTTTTGACTTGCATTTTGGCAAATGGTATATGGTATTCTAGTACAAAGAGGTATAACTGTCGGTAAATTCAGAATAGCAATCTTAAATTAGATCAACCTTTATAAGCAAGTTTATTTACTTTTAGTAGTCCATTGCCTAAACAGCTTTGTTGTCGATGCATGAAGAACTAAACTGTAAAGAGATTGATATGCAGATATGATTTTTCCCTTCTTTCGTTCTCAACTTTATATCCATTTCGTGTAACCTTTCAGGCATTTCATATATTCAGCTTTAATGAAAATTATTTTTCGAATTTTGTTATTAAATTTTCCAACAATTAATCCAGTTTTAATAAAGATATGTTTTAAAATGTTTATATAAATTAATGTTATTGAGTGCGTAATATAGCAGCCCCTAGAACAACGTAGCGGGTGTGCATTATTCTATGCATATGGACGTCATCTTATTCCGGTTTTAATTTTACCGGAAGAGCTTTCATATAACGAACAAACATCCAAGTAAAAGTATAGCAGGCTTTGTTAGCGGACCATTTTCATTAAAGCTTCCTTTATACCTACCACTAATATTCGGGCTACATTTCGAATTATTCAGACATCAATGATTCAGAACTAATATCTTTAGGTGAATGAATAGCATCGACTGGCTGCGCTCTGGTTCGACGAGTATACATAGATACGATACGGGAACCCTCTTTACAAAATACAAATCCATTTTTTGTGCTCCGATTTTAATTTTTCAAAATGCTTGTGCCGTCGGTTCTAGGTTTACAATATATAACGCTATATTCTGCGATGAATGCCGAACGAACTAGTCTTTTCCGGCAAAATAGGCAGATAGGAAGTAAAGAGGAAGAGGCAAGAAAATGAAGCGAGCACAGAAAATTTGTATACGTCAATAATATTTCGATGTTCGAAGAGAAATATCACGCAGTGAAGAGGATGAAGTGACGACCTACCCTTTTCCCCCAAAATAAAACCCACATATATCAAATTCTCAATCTGAATATCGTTTACTGTTTTCAATGAAATGCACGCGGACCCTCTCAAATTTATCTTTATTCAGTTTCGTATTTAAATGAAGCGGTTCGAAATTTATGGAACTATAAATTCGTCCCGAGTTCCGTCGGCGCGCAATAAGAAAACCGGATGCCAAAGGAACGCTTGGCCAATACGATTGCACGCAGATACATATATCTTTACGGGCCGTTAAGTGATTAATGCGGAGTTTTTAAGTGATTTGGTCATCTTCGAGATTAATCATCGGACGAAACGGTGTGAGATAACGTAGGGGGCGTTGACGGAAAAAAATAGTTTCGAACATTACATGACGAAATGCGATTATTGATGGTACATTTCTGAAGCAACTAGTGATAAAAATACAACATTGTATTCATTATTAGTGTTGCCAATGGGAAGGTCCGATCAGTAGCTCGCTCGTAGAAAACGTGCGAAAGGTTTGGTAGGTAATAAATGCAAATAAACACTTACACTTTTAGCAACGTTTTCAGTATGCAAACGCACAAAGTGAATTAAATCAGTTAAATATTTGCAGCATTAGATATGTTTTCTAATGCTTCCATAACATCTGATAAACTGGTTCCATTTTTTCGAAGCACACGCTACTAACTGAACCTTCGCAATCTCTATTCACGATAACCACCCGCTAGATGTCCCTAAAACTAATAAGAATATCATCTTTAATCTCAGAAATTCACAGCATTTGTTTAACGCTTAAACCGAAACCAAACATCCTGGAAATGTACTAAAGACAGCAATATTCAGTGGAAAACCCTTTTTGTGATTTCTCATGCAAAACGTATTTTGTTCAAACTAATTCGACGCTAACAAAAAACCTATTACATATAGACTGTTCTATTTGAAATAGGAAATTTATGTCCAATTGCCAAAACACAATGGAGTTGAAAATATTTGGAAAAAATCGCTTATCAAATTTTCAAAACAGTACTTGTTAGTTTCAATCATAGTAAAACATCCCAGAAAGTTACCACCATATGTTTTGCTAAGATGGCTTAATTTCGTTCTTTTAAGTTATCTGCGTATTCTAAGATTTGGCATTCATGACGAAACAAATAAAGTACATTATATTAAAGGACTTCGGTCTGAAAACAATAACTACTCAGTAAATTGAATGCTACCACACACCGAATGCAAATGGGTTAACCTTCAACTGATTTTAACTGAACTCCATTCGTGAAATGTAATAATTAGCCAGTTTATTACGCCCTAATTACATTGTTATGCCTAAAGTGAAAGTAGATGAAAATGATCCTAACCACAACTTTAGAGAATATCTGCTCATTCTTGCCAATTGAGATCAATGTAGAAAAGTAGTACCGCGAAGAAAAGAAGAAAGCGGAAAAGAACTTAAGAGGAACTTCGAAATTATTATAGCCAAAATAATATTAGCAATTAGAAAAAAGATAAAAGTACATAAAACGTGTTCTGATCTTAGAGCAAATCGAAGAGGTGGAAAATTAATCCCCTAACATCGGCTTAACAAGTCTTTCAATCCCAGTAATAATTAGAAAGCATAGAAATTCAATCTAAAACATGAATTCTATCTTTTCCAGAATGATTCCGAAATTCACACAGTTATCTTTTGCGCTTTGACAATATTAGTCCACAAGAGAACAAGAATGTTGTCGTATTGTAAAGAAATATTATTCTGTGCCTGCATGTGTTGAAAAAATTAAAAAACGGGACATTTAGTAGTCAACAATAATATATTATGAAGTTGTTGTATTATTGATCTATTACGTCTCCGGTTTACTGATGTAACATATGGTACAACCACATCCAGTCCGCCATCTACACCCACTATCTAACTACAATGCATGCCCGACCAAACATCGCAGATACCCGACTCTATGAGGATTCTATCACCAAATACTCTCGACTCATGTATTAGCATTCGTTGGGATTATTCGTACGAACAACACGATGTAAATTAATGCGTTACTGACTAAACAAGTTAGCGGTTCACTATTCACATAGCACCTAAAGATAAATTAATATCATTTGTAAGGTTGCGCATAATATTGAATCATATTGAAAAGTTACCCTAAAAACAAATATTTTTGTTCTCGGCGTTATTGGTTTTCAAAAAGACCACCAATAGAAGCAGGTGAATAGGTGAGTTTCGTAACAAGTACTCGGTGCTGCTGATGCTATATAGTGATACTATAACTGAAAGTATCTTCTTGATTGTTGAAATCAAACGCGATGCATCATAATATTAGATAAGATTTGAAACTACAGAAAATAATTATTAATTATTAAGTACATGAAAATCTCGACAAATTTATTATCTAATTATGTGGCTTATATGGTACTCGCATTGTATTTTTGCAGCAAAATCTTCGTTAGATAGAGAAGCAAAACAGATACAAAGGAATTCATAATACGAATATTTATTACCTTACAAAACAATGAGATGGTTTCGAATCCATTTTGTGTGAATTTTCGTGTTTGCGGACGATAATCCCATTTTGTATCTTAGTCGCAAGATTAGAAGTATCATTTTTTATACTTATTTTTCAAAAAATAAAAAGATAACATATATTTTAGTGAAACACATTCATTTATTATTTATAGATTTAGTTGTATTGTATGTTTTATTGACATACTGTTTAGAAACAATAAACTTTCATGTCCCACAGATAACTGAACATTAATAAGGTTTTGAGTGGTTCGTTACAAAATACACGTTTTGTGATAAAATTGGCAAATATCCTAGACTAAGAAAGAAGTGGCAAAGGTACAAAAGAAGAATTCCTTATATTGATTGATAGCATTTCTTTGTCATTATACACGAACTGTAATGCAGTTGTGTGTTAAATTTCACTTTCTTTACTCGCACAAAAACATATAAGACCTTTCGACCCTACAAATACGCCAAAATTCTCAATTTTCTCATCTAACAAGTAACGAATAAGAACTCGCTAAAAAAATGTAATGATTGCCTTTGTGTTCGGCACTTCTTCAAAAAAATATTCTCTTTTTTCACCTTTCAGTCCTCTTTTTCGTTCCTCAAAGGTACATATAATTGATGATGTCAAAGACGTGCAATTTGTTTTTGTTTAACGGGAAGTCGTTATTGCGTCTGAAAGAGAAACGGTTAGCGCGCCCTCTGGTGCCGTCGCCGTGTCATTAGGATTCCAGTCGGGCGACAAAGACTTTTTGTTATAAGTGGGTCAAATTAAATTGGATTTGCAGAAAACTCGCCGGGACAACTTCCGTCCATAATACGATGACAAACAGTGCACAATTATTTCGCCACTTTCGTTACGCTAGCAACAATAACAACACTCGATTTCATTTCACGATAATAGATTAACGTGCGAACGCGAATTTCCATTTCCTCTTCTGAAACGAATTATGTGAGTGGATGATAGCGAGGAATTGATGGAAAAGTTTTCGCAGTAAACTTTGGAAACGATGGTAAGAAAAAACATATACAAGAATACTAAGAGAAGTATCCAACCCAATTAGAAATTAGTTTGGAAAATTGAAAGCAATCGTCTGAATCTATCTAGGAAGAAGTTGCAATTGTTGGCACTTTTCAATTACTGGAACATTAAAGCATCAATGTTACATTTGCGAGAGGTCATTGACACTAAAACGGGAATTTAAAGCGTTCCATTATACATAGATTTCCTTTGATTCTCAAATTTAGAAATCCTTCCTCATTATTATATCTACCTAAAATTTATGATGCATTCACTAGTTGTTTAGTAGATGCACTTCATTATAACATCTATTACACCATCTATCATGTGTGCCATTATAATTGATGCCGTCACTATCACTGTGGATTGAATAAATAATAATCAATAAAACCTCAAGTGAGGCACTCATATTAATAAACTCTAAACTACTGAATTGAGAAAATGCGTAAAACATGAAGCAAATAATGTTCTAGAATATGTCGTTCTAAGCCCTTCCTTTTTTCCTTTAATGCTAGCGGCATTGTCCTAACCCTGACCACGTAAATTCTTTATCTGTCATGTTGTCAATTTTTGTTTGTTAAACCCTCGCTGGTTGATTCTGTACTGTTAGTAAAACTTAAAAAAATTTCTTGTACTGCTAACTTATTTCATCTTCAGTTAATACGTCTTACAAGAATACTCATTTTATTAATATCTGGTATTTAGTCCAAAATAATTGGAAAATATTTTACTTTTCATATAGAACACAAAATACCTTCTTTAGTACTACTAACAAAGTAATATCATTTTATGTATCATCGTTTAGATATGAAGGTCATAGTTTGTCAAGTATTTTGTTGTTTCAATAATGCACTAGCGTTGCTCTTCTAAATCATGTACTTGTTCATGTTTATGTTAACGGCGCCCTTGCAAGAATTACACTTGTTATTATTACTGTTACCAGATAAATTGCAGTTAGAATTTCATTTTCTATACGATTATTATATGACACATTTTAAATCATGACCAAGGATGCAATATTATTATTACTATGCTACAACGACTTATTTGGGTTGGACCTTTCTGTTTCATAAATGTAAATTGTTGTTGCTTGTAGTCAAAAGCATGTACAATTTACTAAAAAAATATATTTCAGACGAAACATATCGTACTTATACTAGCAATAAAATCGAAGCGAATATTTGTACAATTTAAATAATAATAGCAGGCAATACATATGCTACTGCTCCGCGAGATGTTATCACGTAAAGATTTATTACTATGGGAGTGCAGGTACATAACTCAGTGATGAGCCAATCAATGGCATATCGATTGAATCATTAAGTAGATATATTCTTGTGAGCTATTCGAATTATCCTTCATGAAACATTAGAAAACATCAGATAATTGAATTAATAATTTTTATTTGTGATATCGTGAAACATCATCACATTAAATTAATATGTAACAGGTTCTATGTATGTATAAGATAACTGCGTGAATTAACAAATACTGTTACGCGGTACATAGTATGCTTCGAATATCAATGTTTTACTTTCATTTCTACGTGACTGTTGCAACGAATCATAAAGCAATACTAATGAAATAAAGATTTTCTCGTAATTTAATTGAAAAGTAGATTATCCACCTTCGCCATAAGCCTAATGCATTCTACATGAATTAGACTAATTCACTAAATGATTGATATAGGTTCTCCAATCAAAAGGTCATTAAAGACTCGCCAATCAATCATGTTTGTTTGACGTTCATTTAGTTACGCTATCTCGACCATAAACTCTAACAATCCATTCTTCGGGCACCTATTTACCGCGGAACGCAATGTAAATTCGCAATTTGTTCTGTCACATCAATCTCTTTTCCAGCGTTCTTCATCGGATATACTTTTCTGTCAAGACGTGCGAAGATAACGCACAGTATCCGCTAGTAAAGCGCCTTGATATACAGCAGATGTAGATTTAGTGTGATGCGCGGATGGTTTGCATGTAAATATAGATCGGAATTTCATGAATCTGTAGATTTAATTAAAACAGTGTCTAGAGTTCGTCCTAAACAAATATTATGTAATTAAGCTGTCTGGTTCGTTGTTCTCCCTGCATCATTTGCATGAATTTTTCCGCACTTGTTAGTTTCCTGCATCACTATTACGTAAAACTAAATTAAAACGCAAGCCTGTGGTTTACGTGTTAGAGCAGGTGTTTGCTTCGATGGAAATTATGCTTAATTTTTAAGTCTCTACTGAGCTTCGTCCCCCACTAACTTTCAAATGACAGCACCCAACGTAAGTAAGAACTAGGCATACGCCGAATTTTGCTTCATAACTTTAAGTGTTTTTATTTCCATTACAAAAATGCATATTGGGTAAATTATTGCGCAACACCATATATGTTACACCTTAAATTAAACAAGACCAAGACACGCAGCAAGCGATTTTAACAACATGATTTCCTTTCTATGCAAAACTGAAAAAAGAAAAGCACCTAATTATCTGCGCTGACGAGGTAAGAAGCGTATTGCTAAGCAACAGTCATAATAATTTTTAATTCGTCAATAACATTCAAATCCCAATTCTAGAAGCGTAAGCTATTTTTACTTATTGGCACTGTTTTCTCATATTTTTATTTTTCCTTACCATGTTTTTATTTATTCCAGTTTTATTGATTACTGTTTACTTACTATATTGATTTTAATTTTGTTATTAGTGGAATTTTGATTTCCTTCAACATTTCTTTTCTGTTAGTGACATAAAATGTTTGCCACGGCACCACTTCAAATTCTTCATCAATTAGGTCTTTTAGATCTTCTACCAAAACGGATCACTTCATACATCTTATCCTGTTTATGATACGATACCAGTTACCATAAATCATCTGACAAGTCTATTAGAGTAACATTCTGTAATGATATTTTAGGCTATAATAGATTTGGTTTCCATACCAAAGGCAATAATTTTCTTCGTAATCTTATTACTTTTACAATTTTGTTTATTTGTTGTTAGAGGCAAAGTTTACATATTTGGAACTCCCTGTAGTTCTTGCTGATCACTTCATTCCTTCAAATATAAATTTTTACTTTACCTATGTTATTACAAATTCCTGCATCAGCAATTTATCATAATCTCTGGTATGAAGTCATTAGAGAATGATTTCCTTCGCGATCTGATAAATAGCTTTGGAGGAAACCAAACAGTTTGGTGTTTATTATTTTCATAATTTCGCAATGGAGCGTTTGGAGCGGTTGTCTTTCTTCTTGCCGCAATATTACAACGAGATTATTAATTCGACACTTCTTATAACAGTATTTTATGTTTAGAGTTTAGGAGAGTACAAAATTTTGTTCCCTTTCTTGTTCCCATTTCGTGCAAAAAGATGTTTACTTCAATTTTCAAACACACCACATACATTATCTTCACTGTATGATAATCGGAGATCAATTAATTTTTAGATTTACCAGGCGTACCACTTACCTACGTCTTCATATACTAGATACAACTGAGACTAACCGCCTCGGTTACTCGAACCCCTCTTCTCCTCCTTCAAACGTCAGCGTTAGCCAAAAAAAAACAAGGATAACTGTAATCACAATAAATCGACCTAATTATTGTACAGAATATTAGATAATAATCTCTGCAAAACATTGAATGTATTACATATTTACTTATTTAAAATAAAACTTATTCAGAGTTTCTAAATTGTTTGAAGTGGTCCTAATTTGATGACTAACGACTGGACAAGGGACTTTTTCGTATATTGATCTGTGTATAAGTCTGAGTTAATTTTTCTTTTCTGAAGCTTTGAATCTGATACCAATTGACGTTGAAAAAATGTATTGGCTTTTGTTTTTTTTTTAATCGGACGCCCTACATATAACTCTCTAGTTCGTTGAAGGATCGTGTTCCAATTTCTTCGATGTTATTGGTAAAAACTCTCTTCATACACAAATTGAGGATCTACAGCTTAAATTATATTGAATGAACCATGAAAGAGGTATAACTACCGATAGAAGTTCCGTTTCAAATGTATCTTGGGACATTTTTGACTTCTTCTTGTCAGTCACTATGTAGAAGAAAACAAACCAATGCTTTGCTAACCTTTTCAATTCATCCTCTATATTCTAAAACAATAAATGACTTCGACTTACAATACCATCAACTAAAATTGCTAAATAGTGGTGGGCTTTGCATAGCTGACTGTATTGCAGTATTGAGTATTGAGACTCACATATACATCTTGGAAATTGCGGCAGATAATAGCTATGGTGTAGGTGTGTAATATCTTTCGAACCATTTCTATATCCATGTATGATGTACAAATTCTCTTTGAGTTGTTTAGCTATGAAATTCGAAAGGTTTGCGAAAATGCTAACACTTTCGCGACATACGTTTTCTTGCAGCATTAGTATTAGTGACGAAATGACGACATTGACAAAACTAAGCAAAATATACCACGTTTGACATTTTTCAAATAATTTCGGCAAGTTAAACAGGAGCACCAGTAACAATGGATTGGAACACCAACTTTTTGGACACAGGAAAAACAAACGGATACAGTTTCCCAACTCTTTCCCCGAACAACACAAGTGCTAAGAAAAAATTTAGCAAGCTACTTTCTCTTCAACAATCATTTCATCTTACTTACAATAAGGTACCTCTGGAGAAATTCAAATAAGAAAATAAATCGAACGTGGTAGACTATTTTCTAAAATATTATTTAGTTTACTATTTGTTCACCATCTGCAATTAATACTGTGCTACTGTTAATCATTTTGCGAGTATTATGGAGTGAAAAATTATTATTATTATTTCCGTAACGATTCAGAATTGATTCGGATATCTTATTTTGACCTTCCGATTATATCCCCGAGTACTTTCTTTTCTTCCTGAACTCCAGTGTATACTGCGCTAATAAATAGCGAACACAACACAATTATTAACATCTTCGCTATTTGGAACGTAACCCCACTGAGAAATGTGCTTATAAGTCTCGTTTGAAATTCTTGCTCGACTCTAATTAATTACACCTTTCAACACGTCGACGTGAAAGAATCGATTCGACTTTCGATACAAATTATGTTCCATTAATCTAACATTATGCAAATGGTCAATTTAAGTTGAAACCCGCTCGGCTCCGAAATTGAAACGTACACGGGGAAAATCTTTTAATTATAAAACTTTCTGAATTGTGTACAATTAGCGCTGATGAAGCTCCTCCCCAGCCTTCCCTATATCGTGTTGCCATAATTATGTAGACGGTAATATAGAACAATCGCGGCGGTTAAAAGGGTACGGTGGAGACATATATCCTTGAGAAAAACGGCGGTAAGCATGTAAAACTTCACGTTCTTGCAAAAGACATTTTGACGTTACCAAATAAGCCTTTCGCTTTTCGTTTCGAAGCGTTCTGGTACCGGCGGTGGTGGTTTCTCCCGTCGTCCCGTGGGAGAGTAATTACGACTCTAGATCCCGTTGAACTTGGATTAGCTGATTACGCAATATCTTCACCCAATTAATTTGGTTAATAGGAGGTAATCACTTTGGGACGTGGTACTTGCTTTTCGGCATCATTAGCGATATTTTCAATCTGCACAACGGGCGTTTACTTTACAGTAAATCTTCACCGTTTAATTGAAGCACTCAGCCGCGCTCGTTCAAACTGTACACGAAATCGTAGATTTATATTTTACATGCGAAATGAATTTTTGCCTAATGAATCGTGGTACTCTTTAATTCGATAATGTTTTTACCATAATTAGAATATTGTTTAAATTTAACGTTCCACTCACTATGGATATACTCGCACAGTAAATGTAAATGCAAAAGGCAAATAGTAGGTATCAAATACTACAAATGTGGTTCTTACAAGTGTTATATAAAATTTGCAGCCTACATGAAAGTGTTGCCTATTCATTCACAAGCTCTCATTCTTTTTGTACGATTTGTTTTTTGGAAACACACTCTTAACTATTTCTGCAAGCATTTTTGAGCTTGACGTAAGTTCTACATAAAACCATAGCGAACTAACGTGCTGATCTAATACTTTATGGACACAGTAGTAACAGGTATAAATTTGCAGCTAATCTAATTAGCTGCTAGAAAGAGATGGGGAGGGTAACGAGTACAGTTTTACCTCTTGTGTTTCTATAAACTTCGATCTGCTTCATAAATACGATAATACAATCAAATATCCACGAAACCAATAACTGTTTTGTTGACTCACAAACCATCAGTTTATCAGCTTTAGGTTCAAAATGAAATGATTTACTCTATTTACTTAAGCAGACCAAGTGCATAGTGAAAACGATATAAGATAATACGCATAGATTTCTGACATAAGACATGGGCTGAAAAGTCCCGGGCTTAACACATAGATGACGCTAGTTTTATTGCAGTCACCTTTCTCTCAGTTAGTACTAACCTTCAAAAGACAGCTGTTAAAATTTCATGATATTCTATTAATTAGTTTGTGAGTTATTGTGCTAAGAGTAACGCTACTTTTGTTATTTTCAAAACAATGGATCAAACACAATTTCGTGTTTTAATTTTACACTGCTTCTTGATGGGAAAAAAATACCGTTCAAGCGAAGCAATGGCTTGAAAAGTGTTATGGGGACTCCGCTCCATCAGAAACAACAATAAAACGTTGGTTTGCTGACTTCAAACGTGGTCGTAGAGACACCGATGATGCAGAACGCAGAGGACGTCCAAATGAGGCGGTAACACCAGAAATCATCAAAAAAATCCACAAAATCGTTTTGAATGATCGAAATTTGACTATGAGAAAGCTCTGTTCAAAGTGGGTGCCGCGTTTGCTCACTGTTGACCAAAACCAAGAACGTGTTGATGATTCTGAGCAGTGTTTAGCCATGTTTAAACGTAACAAACCGGAATTTTTGCGTCGATATGTGACAATGGATGAAACATGGATCCATCACTTCACTCCGGAATCAAAACGATCGTCATCTGAGTGGACAGCAACTGGCGAACCTCGTTCAAAGCGCCCGAAAGCACAACAATCGGCTGGAAAGGTTATGGCCTCGGTACTTTGGGATGTGCGTGGTGTAATATTCATCGACTATCTTGAGAAAGGAAATACCATCACCAGTGAATATTACATAGCATTATTGGAGCGTTTGAAGACCAAAATTGCAAAGAAATGACCGCATATGGCAAAGAAAAAAAGTTTGTTTCATCAAGACAACACACCGTGTCACAAGTCAATTAAAACAATGGCAAAACTACATGAATTGAACTTCGAATTGCTCCCAAATCCACCGTATTCGCCAAATTTGGCTCCCAGTGACTACTGGCTGTTCGCAGACCTCAAAAAAATGCTCGCCGGTAAGAAATTTCGCACGAATGAAGAGGTTATCGCTGAAACTGAGGCCTATTTTGAGGCAAAAGATAAATCGTTCTACAAAAGTGGTATTGAAATGTTAGAGCGGCGCTGGAATGATTGCGTTGCGCTTGATGGAGATTACGTTGATGAATAAAGCTAATTTTGAACCAAAACAACCGTGTTTTCTTTGTTAGGCCCGGACTTTTCAGCCCATGTGTTAGTTTGTTGCCGAAAGCATTGTGATATAGATGCCATTCAATTTTAACAGTCATATTCTAACAGTAGTTGAAAGATTATTTGGAAACTATGTTGGAAATGTATTTCTTACACTTTCTACTTGACTTGACGCATTGTAACTTTATGTTTAATAATTGTAATAAACATAATAAATACAAATCTTATTTCAAATTAAAGAAGCTGGTAAACGCCTTATGTGATTTTTTTTCTAGATTAGTTACAAATTAAAATGTGTCTGTGTTAATCAAATATCTTGTGTAATAGTAAGCACAGATTCAATTAAGTAGATATGTTAATAGCCATATTTGCGGACTTCAGTCTATAAATCACCTCCATGAGATTATTCAGTAGGGACTCTGTAATTGAAATCTTACCGTAAAGTGCACATCCTTATTCTTGTCATTCTGTCATTTTTATAGCATTTGCCCCCACTGAATTTTTTCTTACCACAATCCTTTAAAGATTTTGTTTTTGTATATATAGTGTTACTCCATGTCATGTGACCATAGGTTTCCCTTCTTTGTAGATAAAGTAAAACTATTAATAACACATAAAGAGGAACCACATGTCTTTGAGAAGAGTTATTTAGCAGTTATTGCCACCTACTGCAGCATTTAATTATAAAATCATGGTATTCATAGAATCCTCTCATACATCCGATTGCACTTAATAGAAGATAGAAGAGAAAAAATGTGAATTTTCTGTTTGACCGTAATTTTGCATACCTTAATTTACAACTGAAAAAATGTATCCTTTGGAAAATTACGTCAGGATCCAGGATCCCTTAGTTTTAATTGGCTAATTGTAAATGTGCACTAGCGTAAATTTCTCGCATATCCAGAATTGCAAAGTCGCAAAAACACACCTTACTAATATCTAAAAGGGCATTCAATGTAGATCTGTATAGTTACAATTTAATATTGCAAATACCGTTGCAAACTTAATTAGAATAAAAGAACGTTGCTATCTCAGTGTGAGTTATATTAAAAAATTATATTAAAGTGTAGGAAAATAAAAGAAATGGGACCAACCTCACAGTATCTTAAATGATATGTACTGAATAGTGCTCACCAGTTTCGTGCAAGTTTGTACATCCTTAGGCCAAGACGATAACAGCAAGTGATAGCAATAATTAAAAATCATAATTAATTATTTCATTAATTTTTAATTACTTAAAATAAACTAGAACTAAAACACTTTTAAAAAGTGAATTTTCCAACAACACGTGTTTTATGGAATAACATCTACTCCACAGTAAAATTTTCCCACAATAGTTTTACACTTTTCTTTTCAACAGTGAGTGTGATGCACCTCCCCATATTTATAATTTATTAATTAATCAAAACGTGTAATAGCCACAGCACATTGAAGATATTCAATAAGATCAACAGAAACTTACCCTTCGTGGAATGGAATGACAATTGTTAGTTGTTAGAAAACAAAATAGAAGACACTGAAATTTAAACTGAATTTAATAAATGATTGTCTTTCTCATTTGCTTACTTTTGAATTTATTAAAAGATTATGAAAACTATTTTTACTTTTTTTACACTAACCCAAGCATTATGCTGTAAACTGTGCGCATGATTGAATCGATGGATGGCTCATGTACTTTATCCTTCGTAAGTTTGATCGCACTAAATAAAATAAAATAAATTAGACAGACAATGTTTCATAAAAATTTATCAAAGAAACAAACTTGACGAAACAAAACAAAATGTTTTATTGAAATAGTATATTCTAATGAAATACGTACTGTCACAATATTTCTTCGACACCTCCATTTGCTTTAGTAATTGCCTGGCATGCGCCATCTTTAAAACTAATTGCTCCAAATACGATTCGTCTATAGCATTCCATAGTCCTTGCAGAGCAGAATGCCGCTTTACCGATCGGAGATTTTCTCCGGACCTCACGATCCAAATGATCTTACAATTGTTCAATGGAGTTGCAATCTAGCCTCTCCATTAAATCTTCTGAGAGAGTGCCACCTCTCTCTCAGAAGATTTGCCTTAAAAATAAGCTTTAACCACCTTTGCGGTGTGCTTTTCAAGTACACATTTCTTGCCATGCTTTCATCTGTTTCAACTAATTTTCCAATCCTTCCACCTCCAACACAACCCCATACCATGATGTTTTTTCCACTATGTTTCACTGCTTCTGAATAACACGTAACACATTTTTCCAATCGCTTACGCTCCAGTTTGCGTGAGCTTTTGTCCAATTTAGCCGTTTCCGTTTGTGTATAGAGCTTAATCGCGGCTTTCTTACTGCTATACGACGCCACAGACCTGCTGTTATTTGTCTCCGTTCTACTGTCAACAGTTTCTCTGTTTAAAACATTTGCTTCGTGTTAAATGCATATAGCAGTGCCCTTTTCAATATGAAATTCTTCCTTTTTGGCATATGTTCGCTCACATAAACTAACAACATCAAATAGGGTCTTCCTAACGCAATCACACGCGTCTCCAGTATCTCGGCAATGTACTGGATGCATACCAAATGTACAGTTTATTATAAGGCAGGTGTTCAGTGCCCTTCCCAAATTAAAAAAAAATAAAACTTATGAAACGGTAGTATATGTATGTGCATATTTAGCGAGTTTGTTGCATTAGCTTAATTCTTTGAAATTTTTCTTTTTGCTCAAAGAGCGCACGATTTACTTCGAAATTCTAATGCTTCATGACTAATTCAAAGGTGTACATTAGCTGCGATATATAATACCAATTTATAAGCATTTATAACGTTTATATTTGTTTTTATTGAACAAAATCCTTTGATATTTACAAATTATGTATATAATGTGTACCACGAACATATTGTAGGAACTCAAGGCTACAAGTAATATATAAATATGTCTTGTTAACATAATTTCGCGTACATGTAGTGTAAATTCGAAATTCTATTTCAAGACGTCAACACATCTGTTACGTCTGGTTCCGTTTATGCTCGGCGTATGTCTCTGCAGGAAGAATCGGATAGAATAAAAACAGTGTCCCAGATTTCTATCTATCTATGTACGGAAGTTTATCCAAATAAGACCAGTTAGACATTGTCTTTTTCTAGGCAGGGACGGTAAAAGATATTCAATATGGAAAAGCACTCCACTCCTGTATTATGCGAGCATAATATGGGATATTTCGTCATTGGAGCATCGGGGAACAATCCCACAACGTAAACGTTCTGCATTTTGAATAAATTTTATGTTTCATTTTCTTTGATGTTCTATAATAGAAAATACAACTCGGAATTGCCGATGAGCGAGAAGGAGAAGGAGCCAGTATGGTGTTGACGTTGCCGTAAAGTAAAACGAAAATCGGTATTATACCGGCGCTAGTAGGGATGAGATAGGACGTGTGGACTTAAAGAGGACAAAGGAAACGTGATATGGAATATGAAATTTAGAAATGCAGATTTTGTAGAAAAGCCATTCTAACGTGTACAAGATTTGCGGTTATGTCAAGTGTCTACACTTTAGTCTTTTGCATTTTAAAATTTATAATGCCACCGCGCATACGGACTGCAACATACCCTGTAAAGCCACATAAAGAAACGAGGACATGATATGCTCGTCTATGTCTGTTGTACTCCTTTTGTTCCTCGGATAAGAAGCATCAAGTTTGATTTACGACTTGAAATACAACAATAATAGTAGGCAAATGTGCCTCTTTTATTGCCCTCTGTGTGAACACGTGAATGTGCATTCGTGCAATGCATCAATATAAAGATGTGGCATAAGCATATCGCTTATTTATTTTATTGAAGTTTGAGCTTATCTACACTAAATAGACAATTGGTGTAGCTTATGATAACATTGTTAATTTAATTAATTTAGAAAAGAAATTTTGACATTTGTGTACTGCGTCAAATTTTATTTGCAATTATTGTGTTTGTTTTGTAGTACTTTACAGGCCCCATTTCTTAAACAGAAGTTCGAAGAAATAAAATTTACTTCTGTATATGCATACCTTTCTGATCACTTTCATAATTTGTTTTATTAGGAATATCATTCAAGACAAAGCATAGTGAACACTACTATGGATACAAATCTGTTTTTTAGAAATATCCATGTAATTACATGTAAGCTTATTCACATCACACATCATGAAACTAAAATGTACAAACTTTGAGAAATCATTTTTTTCTGAAAAAATGTGCTCATCAGAGTTTAATTTAAACATCAGTATCTCTCATTGGGCATTGCAAATGTAAATCAGTCTTGATAATGATTAAAAATTAATAGTGTCCTAAGCTAATACCAAAAACTTAATGCCACAATAACTCAAATTGAAAAACTGCAAAAATCTTGGTATACATTAGAGTGAAAGAGCGATAAGTTTTTTAAAGCCTAAGGTCCACTTTTAAAGTGCAAAAGTCTTGATGTACATCTGTACATTAAAGCAGTAGAATACCCACAGGTGTTGCTTTTAGCGCAAGATTCCATGTACAGTCATGCTGGTTATAAAATGTGACGTCCATAAGAAAATATGTAGAATTTTGGACCAGTACTGGGGTACTCCAAAGCCACAGTTCGAGTATAGAAATATTCAATTAGGAAAATGTTCAGTTTTTAAATAGCAACCCCTATTTTTGTTGCCTCTACAATCACTTGGAAAAGTATCGATTAAAATTTGAGGTCACCCTATTTGGTTTAAAATTGCGTAGTTGACGATGGTGTGTAGAGCTATTGCTTATGCTATCTCCATCGTTGGAAGGGTTTAGATATTTCAACGTTTCGGCAGTAGATTCATTACATAACGCCGTGTTGAGAAGTTTCTTGCCAAACTCATCATTTACTCAACGATCAGTCTGACTGTAAATGTTTTTCCTCCAATCCGTTTGCAATCCAACACACTTAACTACTAGGCTAATAACTAATTAATGACTTCCTTACAATCTATATTTAAGTTACATATCTATGTGCAGACGAGGTGCATATTTGACGATTACTATTTATGCCGCATGATGATATGTGCATAGATATTTTCTTTATTTGAATTCTGAATTTTTCGACTGACACTTTCTTTAATCATAGGAAGCCAGACATCTTTAACCTGAAGGCTTGATGTACTAATGATACGATATTATTGGCACGTACATTGTTTCTAACATTTTCTCATGATGTTGTTGTCTCATTTATTTAGGACTATTGCAATCCTATGGTTTCCGTGCCAAACCTGTTGACTTTGACCTTTTATATATGCCTTTCCACATTCGCATCATACATGCAGCTTGTAGTTATTTAGTTGTCGCTGTTTAGTTTTGATTTTGTTGGATTTGACCTGTTCGTTTTCATCATTGTGAATTAAAAATAACTTTAATTACTTTAAAAGCATGCCATTGAACAAATACAATAATTTTCTAGCAACTCTCAGATTAGTGTTAATGGCTTACATAACTTTTGTAATTAATTTTCTTTCCAGATATAGAAAGTGGACACCCTGTATATTTATATATGTTGAGAGAGATACTAGTTCAGAAATTACGACATCTTGGACAGTGACGTTAAACTAAAATACAATACTTAGCATGATGTATCACAGGCGATAACATAAATATATTGTAGCTTCACATTTTACTAGTGTTAAATGTTAATAATTATGTTGTCGCAACAATCAAACACCATGTCAACACATATGTATATACCAACGTAACCTGATCATTACGTTCCAATTATCATGTAATGTACTGCTTCAATTAAAACCGTATTACCTCAGAACGTGGCGCTTTCTCCGTTACGTTAATATAAGCGGATAACAACTATAAATGGATTAATTTGTCTTGAAAATACCGTTCCTAAATAAATTACAAAGTTAAATTGGATCAGAATTAAATTTAGACATTTTATTGGTAAATCAACAACTTTCCGTGAATTCCTTTTAGGGCCTGTCTCGTGAACATCTGAGCACCCGGCTTGACTCCGGAATACTTTTTCGTTCTCTTCTCACTTTTTTCGATTTCGTATTTTTCTTCTCCTTCTAACTTCTGCAGGCTATAACTAGGGAGTACCATTGCAAACCTTTTCGCATTCTTTGCGCAAAAGTTGTAACGGTGTCTGATCCTTTTCTATTTATTGCTTTTACAATAATAACAATGATTGATAAAAACAGACGGAGGAAATTGCGTTGCGAAAAGTTCTCTTTCGGATCAATACAACTTAAGTTAACGGCAGATAGTAGCAGTAAGATATTTGAGAAAATTTGATTTGAAATCCATTTTTCTGTTTTCTTAGCTTCACGATGTCTTAAAGTTGATGACTCATTCTAATTTAAATTCGTTTTAGTAGCTATTTTGCCTATATACATGTATCTGAGTATATCTGCTTTTTGGACATGAATCCAACAATATCCTTGTGACAACTAAAGAAGGCGTAATTTGAAACAAAGTAGATGGAGGCCTAATTATGACGTCATATAAATGGCGACAACCAGTGTGTAAGGATGTTTTATGAAATCTTTCTTCTAATAATTCCGAAAGATGAATAATTTATTTTTCAGTAACCGTATTTCTTTTTTTTTGGTAATTGCATTTAACTTATTTCAGTTTTTTATTTGCTAAAATATGCTAAAATATTATTGTTGTTTACCATTTTCTATATTTACCCCAAGTTATTAGCCTTTAGTAGATGTTTCTTGTTTATATACAGTCGAAAATCTCTAACTTTCGAACAGAGTATTTGGTTATCTTAATATCTTCAGCAAATTATGCTGAACTACAAAGAAATACAAATGCAAGAGAAAATAACACTAATAGAAATTACATTTGATACAAAAAATATTTACAATAATGGTGACCTAAGACAGCGGAATTTCTATAGGTCCAGTAAGTATATTACGCATTTTGATTATTATCAACACTTTGCAATACTTTTGAAAAAATAGGAATCATGTGTGAATAATGGAAAATACAGATGCTTGCTACTATTGAAAAAAAAAATTAGCTATCTTGAACATTTCTATACTTACTTCTACCATACGAACGTCCTAGATATTTTCAACCTATCAACTTGAAGTTTAATAATCCTCAAGTAGCGAGATTCAGCTATAACACATGTAACATGATCGCGCACTAGAATGTTGTAAGGGATCAGAATTTACTAAAATGTTACTGGTATAACCGAATATATTTTGTGTGTGAGAATGCTTTTGTTAAAAGAAGCGTGCTTGATAGTATACACTTGTAAAATTTCAACTTTTTACTCAAAAGTATATCTGGCTATACGTTTATCCTTTCGAGTCAACACACGCTGTATAAGTACATAGTAACACAACAATGTTCAGGACAGCGGCTTTAATTTCAAATTTATTCTTGAGCAACAAAGATGTTCAAGTTCCATTTTCTCATATATAAAGCATCAGAGAAACATTTCACGTCATTTAGTTTTCTTCCCAGCACTAGAAACCATTACCAATGTATGGCTTGTTCCGCTTTATCAGCTGAAGTTTAATAGAACGGGTTCATTGCATTAGGTAAAGTTCACGAACGAATTCACTTTGGAGAGCTCTAAGCGTATATAGGGAAGCTTAGCGCGCTATATATTTATCTTCAAATATTAGCTGTGTGCACAAATGAAAACACTTAAAATTACAAATCCCAGAAAGCAATATATTCCCGCCTTATCTGGCTGAACGTCTGCGTTCAAATAGAAACCCATTTACGGGTATTTCTTGCTTCGGTCTCGTTGTTATCATCATTACTTCTCGCGCTGAATATTCTAAGCAATTTACACGTTAATAATTGTTTGGAGATGATCTTGCGGCTCTTTCACGCCATTCACATGGCGCGGGAAATAATTGCACTTGCATATTTTCATTCTACCAGCAGTACAACAGAACACAACACAACGGCGTCACGAATTATAATTCTGGATCTCACGCGTCTCCTATAACCTAAAACGGTGAAACCAACCGCCGCTCTTCGTGCACATAATTTTCCAGACAGTGCTTTCTAAATAGACACCATATATTTCCACTAGGATAATCCTCGAGCTCATCTCTACGACTTCCATATATACATATATATGTAGGTTAAACTTAAATAATTCAAAATACATGTTCAAATTTGCATATAACTGTGAGTAAGGATTTATATCGCGCCCGCTTAAATAACTTGGCATACCTAATACTATGTGCTCGCTCGCTTGCTTCTTCTCCGACGTCGTCGTGAAAAAGACCCACGGGTACGTATATCAACTACCCAGCGACTTTACACTGTCTTGCAGAAGTCTTTGTTCGTATAACATATGTAGTAGGAATGATATACTCTCGTACGAGTACAACAACGTTGCACTTTTCAAATTACTTGCGACTTGTATTTGAATTGAATGAAGTTACAGAATTGAAAATTCTCTAACATGTGAAGGTGTAATGTACTGCAAGCTATTTTAATGTATACGTCAATAAAAAGTAGAACAAATCAATAATTAATTTGATTTAGTCCCTAGAAAACCGACGGTTGTGATATCTTTATTTAAAACACACGAAAATTTTATAGCACGTTAACTTTATTCCAATTGATCTAAAGGATGCGGTAAATAATCAGCTTCAAATCAATGTTGGTAAAAATGTCTACTTAAGTACAGCTATAGCAAATTGTCTTGAGATTTTCTGAGATAATTTCATTTCATTTTTCCAATTTCTTTAAGACTTAACTTAATTAGCTAGTAACTTGTACGTCCTGCCGTTCAAACTATACCTCTAATTCTATATTTGATAACTTCGGCATAAACAGTTTTATAAGATTAAACAATTTTAGTTAGTTGGATGTATTTTACCTTTTCGCAATACTTCTTGAAACGCCATACATTAGTTTTCGAATTCTAGATTTTTATTAGCTGATCAATTAGTTGCATTTCGACGCACGTCTATAATTGAAGTTAGAGAAATGTTCGAAATTAAGACGAGCTATCATCTTAAGTATTAAGAAATAAACGCAAATCTTTTAAACCTGCTTGTATATAGTAGAAAACTAATTCTAGTTGTACTGCTTCATAAAATAGCGTGGATAAAATATAGTAACAAAAATATATCTTAGATGGAAGACGACGAAAAAGGAAACCAAGTTACTCTTCAAAATTTACCACCAACTTATGTGGAATCTGATAGCTGCGCAGCTTCTACTTCTACTTCCCATATAATTGACTCATTATTGAAATTCATTTAAGTTCTTTTGCAATAGAAAATTAAAGAATTCAACAACTTAATGGTAAAATAGAACAAACTGAAGGTCCCAGTAGTATATGACCTCCCAAATTTTATGAATAATTGATTGAATCTGTCAAGAATTAATAATACAGAAAATAAATTGAACAAATTAAGCAACGGTTTGTGGAATCTGATTGCAATTCATCAACCCAATGGCTAAGAGATGTAATCAATGCCCAATTCCTTATAGTATGACCTAATAGTTGGCGTCTCTACTCAATTTCAATCGGTGTGATCCAGTGACGGATGACCAAAAGTATATGTTCGCTAGCTTAGACTATGGAAAGGGCGTCTCTAGAAATGATATTACTAAAGTCATATGAAATTTAAGTATGACTGAAATGCTGCATCACCGTAATAGATATTCCAAGATATACGAAAAGTACCTTAATCGCTTACTTATTAACGTACATGTAACTGCCTCCATATGTATAGAAAAAAAAATGGATATTTTGGTCATCTATTCTACGTAACGACATATAGCTAGTGCAGCACCTGAGTCATGCTTAAATTCAGCACATCTTTAGATATTACACAATATAAAGAGCCTTAAATAGCACATAAAAAATAACACTCAAAAAAGTATGCAGGAGACGTGTCTACACCATTCTAAGGTACTTCAACTAGTTCTAGCTTACAAGGACGGCTTCATAGTAACTTTTCAAATCTGTTTCTAACTAAACGGTCTTCCACCATATCTACCCTTTTTATTACAAAAACAATTATTTTGGAAGCAAATACAAGGTAGAAAATATTACTTTCACGCTTTATTAGGAATATTTTTTAGGAAATGGTATGTCCTTTAGGCAATGATGCATGATCCGATCATATCTCTTGGAAAAAAGGTCCGAAACCGGAAAGGATAGTGTTCTAGGACTCTTCAGATGAGCTTGGAAATGCAGTGAAGACGTCCAGAAAGAATGAATGAGAAAATAAAACCTGATTTAAAACTTATAATATTCTTGTGCAAATGTGCCGTAGCAGCAGTGATATCATAAAAAGTTTTAAACATCACCACCTTCTGCAAAATTTATGACTGTTCTTGAGAAACACATTTATTATTTATTTCATTGTTTGTTATACATGGTATTTCCACTTTGAAATAATATCTTCATTTGCGTTCAGCATTATGGTACAAGATGTAGGCTATGTAAGGTCATTTAGCCTCATAATCCCCATCCACAAGGATTTACAAAAGGTGATCCATGACAGACGTTCCATCAGAAAATATAAAGCACAACCTGTTAATCCAAGGACACCATATCTGCCAAATTTTGTTAGAGGTTTCCCAAATGTGTATTTCAAAATCGCTACCTTCTCCCATACGTCAGTAAGCTACAATATTGGAACAGAATTAATGCTAAATTTGTATAAATGTGTTTGTCATTTTGGATTCTTAAGTAGTAAGGAAAATCCGACGCCAGTGACTATCTATGTATATATAGATATCAATATAGACTCAAAGTAAGACATATGTTAAGTATTTGGTGCATACTTTTATAAATTACATACACGTACACTTTGCCAAAAGTGAAATTTGAAATATAAAATTTAGTGGGGACAATTTCAGTTTACAGGTACGGTAATATCATAAAAACGTATATTGGCCAGAAAAGAGAAACGGTAGAATTCTCAGGGTTCTTGGGATATTAATTTAACACTCTAGGTAGTGTGAAATAATAAGTTGAAGTAAACAATAATCGTTGTGAGAATTACAAGTTGAGCGTACTACGCTAATTAATAATAATTTTCATAGCGATAGATTTGTACAACTGATTTTTATCCATTTTTAACTAGTATTCAATTACACTAAAAAAATCAGTCATGGCTAACGTATTATAAAATAAACGCATTTGACTACTCTAAATATGAAAGCTCCATAAACGGTAGAAATAACCTAATTATCATCCACCGTTAACAGCACATAGTTAGACTTAGAAATTCGGTGTGGATTCGAATCATCTTACGATCCTGCATAAAGCAAAATAACATAGGATCATCCCAAAAGGCTTAAAAATGTATATGACAGTTCCACAAATGGGGAAAATAGCTCAAACAACTGTAATTATCATCGATCGTCGACAATATTACGTCAAGAAATGTTTTGACTGTAGCAATTTCTTTTTCAACGCCGACAATACGATACTACTGCTTATTTGTACGTAATAACTATAACTATTCTACTATCGTGTAGAGTCTCATGAGACGTGGAGCCCTAGACTCACCCTATCTGAAGTGCGTACAGCCGCCGTTTTTCAACAGTTATCTAAAAAGATATTAACGATGTCAGTTCTTATAGTATGGCGAAATCTGAAGCAAAATTATGGTATAAAATACGCCATTACGCAATGCTAAATTTATACAGGCTTATGGGATTAGGCTCTTTTTGGTGGTTATAAGCTTGTCATGACCTCATTCACCGTAAGGTGTAGGAAAGTATGTATAAAGCATTCCATCGCCTTGCTACACCCCTCACCGTAAAGGGCGAAGCGTCGTTAATTATTTTGCCAACGGCGAATAGTGACTTGGAAGCGTAGCAAACCCACCCGAAAAATACTGCCACTATACTTGACAGACGTTAATTTCGAACGCATAATACCTAAGTTGCCAAATTGAAGTGCAGGCTCTCTTATCACTGGAGCAGTAAGCCGTTTGCGTTTTTGTGTGTCGTATCTATTTATCGTAATTAATAATTTACAAGGTCAATAAAAAAATCATATATAGTATATAATCAAGTTTCTAAAGCAAGGCATATCTTTATATTAAAAACTTCCACGAACTTGCAACGTCGTCCAAGTACTTATGCAAAACGTTGTACGCTCGCCATCATGCAGATCCCCGAAACGAAGACGATGTACCTAAGTATACGGCGGAGCGTTCAGCGTATAACAAATTCGAACTTCCAAAGGAAATGAAACGTATAAATTGTTTCACTTTCGTAGGTGTATTGTGTGCGCTAACTCTTTCCCGTTCTTACCTTTCGCTGACCGTTATTATTTATAGCACGCTTAACTGACACTTTCCGCACGATAAGATTTATCCTTTGCATAAAGATCGTCGCGCGACATGTTCCCGTTGAGAGCAATATACCTGTCAAATTAATGTGTAATATCGTTGCGATCCATTTGTTATTCTTATGTTCGCCTGGTACGTATCCGTGTACATAGGTATATTAATTTTCGCGATAATTTGTCCGGTATGATTCGAAATCGTGAGTATATTTCAGAGAGTCATATTCCAAATGGAGGGAAATTCTAACACGAACAAATTTATCTGCTCGTATATATGCAGGTGCAGATTTATATGCATACCTGCTTCAACATTATTTCATATAAATACGACATATTTAACTTCAACTGTTTGCGTAGATAATTTAACTTATAGTCATTAAAAATAACTGTTGCTTGTTTCTTTCAAAGTATTAAGGTTACCTTAAAACATTCGAGTTCGGAATTTCTACCCTGGGTGATGTTCAATTCCTGATTGAAAAAGTGAGTCGTGAGTGAAAACTCGCTGCAACTCGTCGCAGCATTTCCTGATTTATTGTTCTTATTTCTTGAGTGATGTTGGCTTTGAAAGCCTGTCGCGTTCGAGGAATATTTTGGGAAACCCTAGCCGTGGAATAATCCCAAAGAAAGAAATTAGGGCTGGTCAAATAGGGTGACCTTGGCAGTTAATTATTGTCGGGATATAAGTCGTCCAGGAAACATGTTTCTTAGAGCAACCATACAAATTCGCGCAATATGGCTTCTTACTCCATCTTACTGGAACTATAGGTCGTTATATTCTACCCCAAATCGTTGTAATTCGGCAAGTAGAAAATTTTGGAGCATCTCCAAATACCATCGAGAAGTTACAGTCACTGTATGGTCATTTTCTTCGTAACAGTACGGGGCTAGTATTCCGAATACTGGCAGGATAACTTTTTCGGAATGTAGGGGTTGTCTGCGAACTTGTTGAGGTTGTTCAGAACAAAAAATTGTTCCTATTTACTGATTCCTATATCCGGAAACACGCGTCATCATACATTATTAAACTATTTAAAACATTTGTATTAAGTAAATTAATAAGAGTACGCTACTAAACTGCATTATATTGCAGAAAACTGTGATCTTTCTCATACAGCAGTGGTTCAATAATAGAATAAATTTCGGCTTAATGGAAGCATCCGAAAACTAAAGTAAGTCGATCTTAACCTACCTCAGGAAAAGTAGTTGTAGTATTATCTTTTGAATACCAAGTTGTACTGAAATCTAAAAGGCCTGATGTCGACAATAATGCTGAACGGCTCGTAGACAGCTTAAACTATTACATACCAACATCAAGAATAAGCGCTCCGAGGACCACACCGCAGTTGTCATTTTTCTACGTCTTTAATACTTGCATTCATATAGTTTGAGTAGCGTAACATGCTATTGTTAATTGCTATATTACTATGTGCCATCTGTCCAATAACATATGGTATTGTATTAGAAAAGTATTAATGACGATAAATTTACAAAGTAATATCACATTGAAGCATTCTTCATTACCATTTATTAAAGTTTATGGGAAGCTAATTTTTGATCCAGTAATTATATAATCTATCCGACACTTACATTAATTCGATATAGCCTTCAGAGACTACATCCATGAAAACTGGAATTTGTAAAAGAAACTTTTTATACAACTGAGATATCAGCTAAAAAGTAATGGCCTAAAATAATCCCTTGGAGTCGATAATCATGCAATTTTCCGTGCATTTGGTTAGTTATGAGAGACCTTGCTAAAGCACTGCAGTTTCATTGTCATTATAAGTATTTGAATAACTTCGCTACTAAATAAAGTTGTCAAAGTAAAACTAGACACTTTTTTATAGATTATTTTATGAGGTATACATTGTCTGTATACCATATACGAATTCGTTGTGCATCAGATTATATATAACAGTTTAGCGAAGCATCATTAATTGTTATATACCAACCTAAAACACCTACACATGCTACGATTAACATCGTTCAACCCAAAGCGGTCCCGTTTATGACTTTATTTGAGCACTGGTGAAATTTACGAGATCAACGCCGACCACGGTTCCGTATTTATTACTAATCCGCTCATCTTCATTCCATTGCCATAAAAAGTGACATAAAGTATTACATTTAATTACCTATGTCCCCTTAAAAGAACCCCTCATTATTTTTCCGTCTTAATCGCCGACAAAATATAAACCCACCTAAATAAACCTCATCTTAAGTATACGACTCATGATATATTGTCAATTAAGCGTAGGTCCTATTTACATAGCTATCCTGCTAGGATAATTAATATATGTTAACAATTTTTTTTCTACATTAACGAACCGCATACCGTTCAAAATCATTCGAGCCCCAGTTAGTGGTTGCTTCTTGTTGAGATCGTGAAATTAAGGACTTTATTTGAATACTGTCGGATTACTGCGTGCTTCGATTCTTACCTCTTTTTCTCTCTTTGTTACCGGTTTTGGAAGAGGGACGATTACAGTTCCTTCTTAAATTACGTCGTCGGAACGTGTTGTAACTTTTCAACTGCATGCGTTTTAATTATTACTACATTGATTTCACGAATGTGAATCTTTTGGACATCATTAGGAGTCCCTACTGTGGTAAATATTTCCAAAGTTCACGCGGGTACGTCGCACAATAACTTGTGTAATTTTGTCTATGTCCTGAAACCGGATTGTTACGTAAATTTTGTGATGCTACGAGAATATTTGATTTTGAAATGGTTTAATCTACATTAATAAATGATATCTTATTCATTGTATTAGTTGTGTATGTTCCGAAAAATGCTAATATTTTCTTCGGAAACATGTAGGTGCAAGAAAACACAGACCGTTTTACACTGCTTAAACTAATTAACTGATTTCACATATGTTTTATATTATTATAGCGTTTTGAACTTGTTTAAACAAGATTCAATATGATCTTGATGAGAAAGAACAAAGTGTTATATTGTCAATGTACGAAAAAATGCAGAAATATTCAATTTTCAGTTTTATTGCAATAATTCTTACATAAATTAATAAGACTCCAAGTACAGCCAGACGTCTTAACGCCTTGGTGGAATGGGCTAGGTTAGGGTATTGAGCAATTATAAGGGAATAACATAGTGTTTTTCCATTGGTCGGCAAGGGTAACCTTTTTTATGGCAACTCTCAAAATTTCAGACGTCTACTGTCAATAGTTGTTGCTTAATAGTGTTTTGTGTAGCGGTTTCGCAAAAATGGATAAAATCGAATTTCGTGCAGAGAAAACACTTCTGGAAGGCTAGAAAAACGGAAATTCGAAATATTTTGCTAGAGTTTCATGGCCGATGTATTCCATCAGTTTCTGGGTAAGCGAGTTCAAACGTGGCCGCACAAGCGCAAGTGATGAACCACTCAGTGGACGCCCAAAAACCGCTACCAACGTTGAAATGGTCAACAAGAGTCATGATGTCGCGTTAGCCGATCGCCGATTGAACATGAAAAAGATAGAAAAGACAACAGGCATTCCAGAAGAACGCGTTGGCCATATCCTACACGAAATTTTGGGTATGAAAATGGTTTCGGCGCGATGGGTACCGCGTTTACTCACACCGGCACAAAAACGAAATCGGGTGACCGTTTCGGTGAAATATCCGTCGCAATCCAAGGGATTTCTTCATGCCTTTCGTAACCGTGGATGAGACTTCGATCCACCACTACATACCGGAGCCGAAGGAACATTCGAAGCGGTGGACTTTTCCGGGCGAATCGCCTCCGAAGAAAGCCGGAAAAGTCATGGCGACCATTTCTTTGGATTCCCAAAATGTGATCCTCATCGACTATCTGCAGAAGGGAAGGACGATCACGGCGCAATACTACATTGACCCGATTCGATGAAGTATTGAAGGAGAAATGGCCTCGTTTGCACCGGAAAAAGTACTTTTCCACCACGACAATGGCTCATTCATCCCGCATCGTCGTGTCCAGATTGAATGAGTTGAGCTACGAGTTAGGCTCTCATCCTCCGCATTTACCGGACCTAGCGTCCAACAACTCTTTCTTATTCTCTAACCTAAAATAATCATTGGGAGGAAAGAGGTTTGCCTCAAATAAGGAGATCATCGCCGCTGCAGATGACTATTTTGCAGACCTCAAAACAACATACATTTCTGACAGCTTAGAAAGACTGGAGCACCGTTTGAAAAAGTGTATTGATCTCCGAGGAGACTACATCGAAAAATAAAAGTAAAAAACCACACCCATACCGTGTTTTTCTTATCGATTTCGGAAACATTTCGAGTCGCCCTCATAATCTCCCATTTAATGCACTAGTAACTGTCATGCACACTGAATAAACATGACAGATGGATGCAGAATACCTCTCCCAAATCGGAGACATTCTAGTGGATAATACAAGAAATGCTAATGTTGGTCGACCAAAATATATGCATACAATACAACTCAAAGAGGAAATTCTAGGCGAAGTTCAAGAAGATTCCTCTGTCAGTGTCCGACAATTAGCTTCAACATTAAGTATCCCCAATAATAAAACTGTTCCGTTGGTTCTTCAAGAAAATCTTCATCTAAATCATCCTTCTAAAGTTGAACCTCTCTACGAAAACGATAACATTTTTGACATTCAAGGAGATGGTATCTTTTTAAAACGTATTCTGTAGAGCGGGGAATCAATGTCTACGAGGGACAATGTTTCTAGTATTCATATTTTCTACGATTGGGCAGAGGGAAATCTGAATGAATTTCGGGAATGTGGCGATGCAAGAAAACTTTCCGTTAACGTTTAATTGGGCATAATAAATCAAAGGAAGTTGGACCAGTTTCTTTACTAAACTGTATTGATGCCAGTGGGTACCTAAATGTATTAGAACAAGTTATCAATGGATCGCCGTTGAACAGACGCCACAACATAACATGATGTACATGAGTGACGGAGCTCCTGCTCACATTGCTCGTAACGTGAGAGCGTAGTTAGATGGAATACTTCCCAAACAGATGGTCTTACTGGTCCTACCTTATGGCATGCGAAATCTCTCGATCACAATTTCTTGAATTTCTTTGTTTGGGAGTTTATTGAAGAAAAAGCTTATGCAACGATTCTTCAAAAGCTAACGAAATTAGAGACAGAACTAACGCAGCAGTATAACAAATTATGCTAGGAAGGCTCGAATAATACCTCGTAGACTGCAATTATGGCTAAAAGCAAAATGACTTCATTTCGAAAAATTGCTTAGTTAATAGTGGCACTGGTTTATAATAAATAGATATACGAAAATGGATCAATCTTATTTATGACGCCCCACAATTTATCACTTTTAAGTATGTATTATTTTGTCAATAAATAATTTCAAAATGAAAATCATATCTCACGTAATGTGTAGAGTGTCAAATGTAAAATTCATTGATCTGTTACTGCTAATTATGAATAAAATGTTTTTCAATAAAGAATGTCGTTGTGTGTAGCTTTTGCGCCAATTTATATACAACTTGTGTGCTTTAAAGAAAGCGTTTTGTAGGTAAGTCAAGCGAGATATACTTGATTTTTCAACACTAAGATTATTGCATAATTTAGTTTCCATTGAAGCACGTCTAAATCACACATGATGAAATTTCATCCCAGAAATTTTCAGCGTTCTTGCTATATTCACGCATTGATCCGAGAACACACTATATATACATACATATATCCTTGCCCTGTAGTATACAATTTTCTACTTCTCTGAATAAATACCCTTTCTAGACGTATATATACACATAATACGAGAAAGCGAAGGAAAATGAAAGAAGAGCCGTGCGTGTTGTCGGTCAAGAAGATTATAGGTCTAAGAAGCCCTTGTCGGTGGATTAATATACCACGGGGGTTGGTTACCCCTAAAACCGGACATCGCCTTGCGGTAATTGGATAAGACGAAAGTCTTATTCCTCTAAGACTATATCGCGTATCAGATATTAGTCGTTCCTTGATCTTATCTTATTAAGTTTCCTATAATGAGATTCGATCCTAAGGATTTATTCAATTTCCATATCATCTGCTTTGTCTCTCTCGTGGTTATCGAAGCTCGGCTGAATATAGAACTAAATGATGCGATTCGAATAAAATAGGTACCGTCGGCAATTTAGACGTTCTCGTTAAGGTTAGAGCTCAAATTTGCTAGATGGAATGGCTTAAAAATAATTACGTATATTTTTGACTAATAATTTACGTAATGTATTCATAACTAGATTCTGTGGTAAATATTTTTCATACCACATTGATTGACTCGTGTGTTGGAGTAAAATACTCTTAGCAATATTGTACCGTTAATAAATTCAACCTGACTAATGTAGTTTTCCAATATCATTTCTTGCTGCACTTGCATATTACTTAAGACCTCTTATTTGTTTTTAAATTTCGTCTTCTTTTTCTATATGTATTCTCTCAGCTCTAATTACAAATGCTTTTTATTTTATAGATACCTAGTGGCAAAAGGTTATTTGATGGTTTTGCATATATAAATCTAGCTTGTGCTTAGATAATCATATTTATTCTCTTCGCATCAACATTTTAACCTGTTTATTTTATCTCCCCCTCTTTTTCTGTCACCACTTGTTTTTAATAGTGGTGTTAGACGATGTAATTTCCTGACAACATCGATAGCGTAGTACTATTAATATTGTGTATGTTTGAATGTTTAGTACCAGAGGTACTTAAAAAATTGGACGAAGAATATGATGAATTGTAGAGTAATAAAAATGAATACAAGCACAGACGGCGATATTGAAGACGTTATTATTTTAGAAGTCGTGTACGAACATTACTCTAGCTAGCCTACTGGTTTGATGACTGTTATATGAGTATACTATCAGCACCATACTTAATGTTTTTTTTTAATAAAAGAGACCTTCTACCTTCTAATTTTGCTTTAGATTGTAGTTTATTTTACATGCATTTCACGTTCGCACATCCATTTATATACATTTAATTATACAAATTATATGGATGAAATGCTGCACTACTGTATAATACTATATTACATCACTGCATGTTAAATATGAAATCCAAATTTCAGCATCTTATATAAATAAGGTTGTTTTCTTCCTTTAAAGCTTCCTCCCAATAATTTCTAACTTCCTTTTTAACATATTGCTAGTTTCAGTTCTTATATTTTTAAAATACGTATCCTGAATTTTGCGTTATTAATAGTTTCCTATATTTTTTAATATTGCAGAATAAATATTGAATAACATGCCTCTTTCGTCCTTCTTTAATGTTGTCGCTCAATTGATTCCATAACGAATATTGATTCTAGGCTCCATCTACTAGCGCGGATATAAATTTTACCAAACAAAAATAATGTATTGTTCATTATACATATGTAGATCGTTTTTTAAAAATGAACAATTTGTTTATGTTTAATTTCCTCAAAATAATTCTAAAAATGAAAAACATAAAAATGCGTTTATTTCAGAAACACGCACACAATCTAAATTCTCGGTCGTGAAAAGGATGGTACGACTGGCACTTTTGTTCATAGTAGTATAAAAATATTTCGAATTCCAAAGGGTGCACCAGGAAGATTTGAAAATTACCGAAGTCCTTACAAAGATCCAGCCAGGCATAGTTGAAGATGAGTACGTGTGTGTGTGAGGATCACTTCATGCAAGAACTCGTCAAAATTCGCTACTTCTTACTTATAATTAATTAAAAAAATTATTAGCTAGTCAGGTTAAGTATTTAATGTAATAAGAACGATATATATATATATATATATATATCTCACTCACAACGTCCAAAAAAAAAGTGAAAGAGACTTCGTCGAAACGGCTCCTTTTGGAACCAACAGCACATGCGGCCAGAATTATTCCTTATATATATTGTAATGATATGAAATATTGTCTATTAATTACCTATGAATTTTTCTAAATTTTACCAGTTTACCTATTCCAGATATTTTCTCTTCATTGTTTGGTGCACACCGTTATTTTTTATTATGGTTGATGTTATAAGTTGGAGGGAAAGTACCATTAGTATTCCCTCTTTATGAATTTTAAACACAGATATTCAATCTGTACAGGTTTCTTTCTATAGTTTTACAGATATTTACTTCGGGTATTCTTTAATAACTTATTATCATTTTTCTCGTTTAAAAAAAAGAGTCCCTTCAGCAACACTTACAGAGGAGACCTAAACTTTACTATCGGTTATTATATATATCGCTTTTCGAAAATATATTTTTTATATAAGTAAATATTTCAAAATTTCATCTTTAAAAGACGTTTAATATACAGTACTCACACATTTCTATTACATTGTATGAATATGCATTATTTCGAAATTGTACTTATAATCTTAGAAATTTCTCGTACGACGGAAGGATGGCACAACTGGCAGCATTTACCTTTATATCGCTCATATCAAGTATATGTGTACTGTGTGGACTACCATATAGGCGAACAAATGCGTTGGTATGGATATAAAGCAGAAAACAACATCGTGCTAAAGTCAGACATGTTGGCATCGTTTCTCTTGAGAATAATTAGTTATCTTCTCATATAACTCTATAATTTTACAAAGATCTTCGTTTATATCCAGTCATAAAGTGTATCTGCTGATACTAAAAATAAAATCTGGAAGTTCCAGACACATATATTGGAAGCCCAAGACCAGTCCATCTTAAGGACGAGAAATCACGTGCGAGAAAGTACGATTTCAAAGATTAAAGACGTCGAATCATCTTCAAAATTATTTGTATCAACTGCTCTCATTTTGTCTCGCATATTAATTATTACGTTAGGTTCTCTGTAAAAAAACATATTTTTTCGTAAGAAGGCAGTATCAAATTTACATTTGGTTATTTTAATTAGAAAATATCATCTTTTAATTTAGAAACACATAGATCAAAATTTTAAATCAAAGAACCCGTTTAAAAAAATTAAAGAAACTGAGATTTTCCACCACAATATATATACATATATATATATATATATATATATATATATATATATATATTTCTAAACTGTTTATCTGGTTACATTATTATTTAGATTAAACTAGAGCAAATAACTCACTCGCTAGAATACTTTGCCTGAGATTCTGACATTTCGTTAAACAAATTCAAGCTTTCCCAAAATTTTTATATTTTTGACACATTCTGAATTGACAATAAAACATAACAGTAATACAGTAGTGTTTTCCACGATCGTTGATGTAAATGCTGTCCTTTGTGAAAAACGATTCCAAAGAGAACTGCGTCAAGCCGTTAAATTTCTCTTTAAAATCGTTATCACTTAATACCCATCAATGCTATTACTTCTTCGAGATCAATCGTTGTCTACAGAAATCTACCAACTAAGTTTTTCCTGCCTCATTAAAGAATGTCATTATCATTTTGTAATTCATCTCACACAATACAATGTTTCATTGCTATGCCGCCATCCTGCTGGCAAAAGGAGTAGGAAAATTATCTGGCACGACACACAGCATCTTATCATTAAGGCAAGTATGTAACAATTAAAAATGCTATTATCAGATCACTCGCATTTAATCAACGTCATTTTTGCAATTGCGTTACCGTTTTTTATGCACTGCATATCATTTTGTATTTCTAACTGTATTACTTCCTTTACATATTATACCAACATAATAAATTAGGTATGCAAGTATCATTAATAATATACACATACGAGAGTTAAGATCTAATTTATTAGATCTAAGCGAGTATAATTTTTCCGATATACCAGCATCATGCGGCGGCAACACCAATTATAAAAATCGCAAAGCTTAAGCTTGCGCATTAATGTAATTAGTATGCGTGATGGTATGTATAGTGGTGGGCAACATAGTTAATGTTACGGTCAGATTAACTCCGGTTTGCTGTAGTATCACTAAGTATATACCCGATGCTCCAGATTGTGCATTAATTTAGATTTATTGCCGGTTCGAAATAGGTTGTAATTTCAGTGCGTATATCAATCGGATCAATATATCATATTTATACGGAATTCGTATTCCACATTCAGGTTGATTTGCATTAATTGCGAATTAAGTTTTATTAAATAACTTACCACTGCGGAAAGACCGATGATAAATCGTCTCAGGATATTTAATTTAAGAAGCGGCACTTGAAGAAGAGCACCGACACCACGAAAGGAGGAGTTTCGCCTTACATTGTAGTATATGTAGGACATATCGTCAACGTGAACTTCGGCCTCTCGCCTAAGTTTTATGCCAGGATAATGGTGGCCTAAAATGATGTATAGCGACGTAGATGCGACCATTTCGTCCGAGCTAAGGCTCGCTATTTTCGGGATTATTAAAATTTTAGCGCGGCTTCATATTAAATTTTAGGAGCGCCATCGTCATCTGTATTAAGTATGGTGCTGGTTTGAATATACCCTATCGTCTGGAATGAATTAATTAACAATTTATTCCCACACTTTGGCAAGCCTTGACACTATGCTCTTAAATGAACATCCGACATTGACTATTTTACGTTTTTCGACAAACTTCCGAAATAATTTATAATCATTTAAGCTGAAACGTATATATTATATAGTTTCAGGATTTTAAAGTAAAATACAAGTGATTCGATTTCGGTCTGGTCAGTAAGTCATAACTTACAATCAATATTAGGGGTGACTGATATTTTCGATGGGTGTGTACAAAAAGATATTGTTTGCCTTTACCGTTCAATTGTAAGTATCTTCCAAAATTTAGTTCATTAGCACTCTTTTAATTCTTTAATTTTTTCCGCCCCCCACATTATTCACAATACATACACGTAAAATTGTAGATATAAAACGCCTTCCATATTTCGGTAATTCGGTGAAACAAACCGAAACTGGGCCACGAAAAATATATAGAAAATAGCGGAAACGTGCTTTACAAGACGTAAGCTACGCCTTCTATATACAACTGACAAGAAAAAGGTTCCCGGGTGTCAAACTCAGATCTTAATGAGTCTTGGTATGTTGAGACTTGAAATTTTTTTTTTGTTTATGCTAAAATTCACTCTGAAAGGGTGGAATACCAATTCCAAAATTCACAGATTTTCAGTTTTCTTGATTTAATTCTTGAACAGAGAACAAAAATTTAAATGCAAATATTGTACCTTATAGGAAGGTCTTTCAGGACATACGAATGTTGTATATACAGAGTGTTGCATTTAAGCACCACCCTCTTATGCTAGACATGATCATAGTTATATGGAAAAGAAATTAAAGCAAGTTGTTAATATTTAACATCCTTTATTGATTTTAAATCATTTTCAATTATACAGGACGCTCCAAAGGTGATATTAACATAAGAACGTATATCTTGTTGCTACGCAAGTGCTACATGTACATACATAATTTAGAAAAGGGAAACAGTTAGTCTATATAATCCAACTTCATACAGTTTAGATAGTTCAATTTGCTTCACATTAATTAAATTAGATTGATGAATTACATTTTATAGAAGTATATAACGGCAACCGCCCGTTGATATGGCATCAGATGCAGCTGTTGTCAGTCTAACTGGATATAAGTAAAACCCGACAAAATTTACACATTCCTGTGTGTGGTTGTTTGTTATTGTCAATATTCAAAAATATCACATTTCTTTAGAACAAAATATTTACATACCACATCCTATTTCAAAGCTATTTGAAAACTAGTTAAGGTATTATTGTGTTTTAATGCGAATTTTAAGGATATACATATTTTGATATTGTCGGTATTTGTTCGATTTTAGACATTTTTTTACACATAATATACCACGAAATTGTTTTTTGTTGTTGTTAAGATATAGAAAAACGAATATATAATAGAGATAACGTTGTGGTTTTATAATACAACATTTATATACCTACTCGACAAAAACAAGCAGAAATCGTATATAAAGGCGGTGCTACAAGTGCATCTAGCATCTAGTTCTATAATGTATAATATAATAATATCTGTATCTGGAAAACTTATATATCCACTAGTGATAGCACTAAAAGAACTTTCTGGTAAGCCTAGGTCCCAAGTACAATAAACCCTATTTCGACCAGCAAACGTTGTTATTTAAGCCTCATCTTCAAGTAAATTAATCACTGATTCATTTAACAATTGATTTCTTAATATTCACTTATCAATCATTGGGCTAAAAGGTTTTACACTTTTTAAACTCATGGACAGGTCGCTGTCCACAATCTTTCAAGAAAGAGGTCGCATCCAACAAAGATATTCAAATTCTGACAATACCAAAGGAAACAATGGGTATGATTCAACCACCCGTTCTCTATGGATTTCGAATATGAAAGGGATTTAGTCGATGATTTTCTAACTTGGTTTCTTTTTTATTATGATGTTCATCTCCATTTACAAAATAATATAAAATTGTAATCAACAATCAATTGTCGTCCTCTCAATATACCAATTTGTTTGCGTATGTCTGATACAAGTTCGATCGTATAAAGAATAGGGCTGGGCCATTCGAACATCCCATGAATTTTGCCTTTTCAAACAAAGACCTTTCGTTTTCTCCCCGTTGCTTGCTATGTGATAGTTTTGCATTCATTCGTTGTTCTTGCTGAGAAAACATTTCATGCTTACGCATTTTTTGACAGCTTTTATTATCGTACCAAGTCATAAATACATAATTTAAATACGCATTAATATAAATACTTCATTCATTATTCTTAATGGTAAGGATTTGTTATCACGTGCAATCCCGTGTTTACCTTTGTATGAATTATGAACATTAGCGCATAATAACTTATGCAATTTTATTAATTAATGATGATTCTTCTTAATAGAAGACATATCTACGCAATATGTAGATGGTTTAGGTGTTCCTAGCATAAGGTATGACTTCCTTTACACCTTTGGAACACCCTGTATAATTGAAAATGTTTTAAAATCAGTGAAGGATGTTAAGTATTAACAACTTGCGTTAATTCCTTTTCCATATTACTATGACCATCTCCAGCATAAGTATATACAACATTCATGTGGCCTGAAAGACCTTTCGATAAGGTACAATATTTGCGTTTAAATTTTTGTTCTATTTCCGTTTAAGAATTAAATCAAGAGAACTGGAAATCTGTAAATTTTCGAAGGCGTGTTTCACCTTCTCCGAAAGAATTTCAACGCAAACATTACTTTCAAGTCTCAAGATACTCTATTTACCTACCAAGTTTCATTAAGATCTGAATTTGACACCCGGAAACCTTTCCTTGTGATTTTTATTACAGTAGATACTCAATAGTGTGAATAAAATGAAACGCAGGCTATTTCCATTAACGATTTGTTGTCAATAACGGTTATGGAAATTGGCCTGTCGTGGGATTTTCTATGAAAATTGCTTGCATTCAAGCAATATTTTATGGTCACAGTTCAGATTTCAAACCAACCATTTTTGAGGCACCTAACATCTTGAGTCTATTACTGTGAAGCATTAGCGGTTAATATTAATTTATGAGTTAAAAACAGTAATACACTGCGAATCTCTGATATTAACTATATTGTTTTAACTTGGACTCAGCTATAAATTTTATTGACTTAATACATGTTAGGTATAATCACATTACGCTCTGTATAAAAAATACATAAATGCTAATACCGCCTTTACCTGATTACAACTAATATTCTAAATGTCATGTGAAGAGTAACTTTGTTTTAAAGTTGTAATTTAGAAATTGTTAATTCAGAGCGATATTTCTTCCAGTATGATTTTCTTAACCATATGGATTCTTTTGTAATTATTTAATTCTGTTAAGAACCTTGTGCAAAAGTTTTCAAATAAATGCTTTAACATGCAGTTCCAGCGGAAACATTATTGCATTCGAAACATGTTAGTTTATTTTTATACGGTATCGCGATAGAATAACTCTGTAAGTAAGCATATGACACACTCTATTATAACAAACAATTCAACACACGTTCCCGGACACAGCTCAAGCTTCCACGAAGTCCGCGCCGCTCGCATAAATAAAAGTAAACGTAGCAAATTGACTATATTCTACTCATTCTCTGCCACATTCGATGACAATAAATTTAGATCGTAAGCAAAATAAACTCGCTTTAGGACACGTCGTAAAAGAGCCCTTGTTTTACAATCGACGTTACGATTACTGGATCTATAACTTTTAGGATACAATAGCTAACTTTTCCGACATTAATATTTGCCGCTTTCGTGGTTCTTCGTTCCACTTTAATTGCGTCGTATACATAAACGAACCCAAAGCCGAACGGCGACTGACGTAATTTCGACTCTGTCCATGTGAAGGCCAATAAGAAAGTTCTAATAAGACAAATTCCGGTACAGATTAATGGTTGATTACTTCGTTGATCTGACTATCGGAGATTCCCTCGTCCAGTAAAAGGGGGATTACTTTATCGTTTAGAGCTTTGTAGAATCGCCTGCTAACTGTTTAGTAGATCACTTCGGACATGTTTGAAATCGGGAGGAGAGACCCGCATCACTGAATGTTACGTTCCCGCTTGGTCTGCAATTCTGGCGTTGTAATTGATTCGAAGTGATGTATAGGGGAGTATGGATAGTATTTTGCTAACGTGTAACGTTAAGGACATTTTTTGCATTACATTATCGAGTATATATCAGATGTGTAGCTTAGAAGAAAAAGTAAATCCAAATACTACATTATCTGTTATTACTTAAAATAATTTGCGCGTCCTTTTATTGTAGAATATCTGCGTAATTTGCTACTATTATAGCGATTTGTATCGGAACATACACAATTCGTTGAAATGAAAGAACAACTTTATGATCGTGCTGTACTTGTCGGTTAATACACATATGTGTTTTCTCAGGTTACTGAAAATTATTGTGGTGAATTATGCTACAGAAATTAGGTGAATGCTTACAAAGTTGAAGTATAGAGCTTTGGGCATTGCTTTTAATACGATTGTTACAATTTCATTAGTAATTTTGGTTTTATTTGGTGTGTTCTAGCATAAATATAACGCTAAATGTTATAGAAAAGTCAATACACGTTTATAGTATAAAGTTGAGTTGCAGTAAGGTGCCGCAAATATCTGTAAAAGATAGAGAAAAAGTAATGTTTTCTACACGAACAAAAAGAAAGGCTCATCGACAAATTGTCGAAAAAGTAACTTGTTCCCAAAACAGTGTGCACAAAATATTATAAAAAAAAGTAGAAGCTGGATCTGGAACATACCACGATAAGGATGTTCAAAAAGGAAGCATATCGAGAAAGAGGTATAATATTTGTGGGTTACTTCCTGAAAACATTGAACGTTGAGATCGTCTCGATTAATTAACTGAAACTTCTTACCTAACTTCTAACATTAGCTTATGTCAGAAATTACTCACAGTAGATCAATGAAAGTTAGAGTCATATACTAAGTATCAATGAATTGAAGTTCGAAATCTTCGGTAATAAGTGGTGGCATCAATTTGAAGAACATATCGATTGGATCATAATCCAGCGTACAAGCAATATTGGAACGCGGTTAAGGTACCGTGTAAGTTGCATAGCAGCTGCTGGGATGAGTTCGCCCATAAGAATAAGCAATCGTCTGACTGTAGAGCGATACTTATCGTACAAAAACATGTAGGAGAACACCTTATTGGCGAGAATTTCTGTTTCCAGCAAGAAACATATTGCTCAGATCGTAAAATGGTACCTCACTGACCCGAAACCAAAACGTTAGCTTAGCCACCTCAAAGCCCGGATTTGGGTATGATAAAGATAAGGGATTTTCTTTTTTGGACAGAACGAAGTGTAGAAAATTGCCACTACATGTAAACCAACTGCTCGAGGCACTGGGAGAATAGTGGAAAAAAATTTCGGCTGAATTTACAAACAATTTAATTCAGATTAATAATTTTATAATTACTGCAAAATTTATATATTTTCATGTGATTAAAAAAATAAATGTATCAGACAACTATGTGATTAAATAACTTTCTAATTAATGTATATGTAACCAAACGGATTTATAAATACAAGTATTTCAAACCACGAAAGGTTTCAACATTTTAAAATGATCTAAAGCACCTTGACAAAGTTATTATTTCACTAATTTCATTATCACATTGTAACATTGCCAGTAATTCACCGTATCTGTTTTTTTTTTCTTTAGATATTTTCTAATCATTTTCTTTAACTATTTCTAGATTAAATTTTTGATAAAATGACCATGGGAATTACTGGTTATCGAAGTGACATATATAGGATAATTATTGATAATATATTATGCGTATATTATATTATAAGAATGTACATATTTCATTCAATTCAAATACATAGTCACTGTTCGTCTTTATATGATCTTGGAATAATTTACCGATTAAACGAGTGCTGTTGTAGTTATATAAACGAAATATAGATTGTGGAGATAATAGTCTTGTTATAATTATATGCACCGCCCAGGAAAATGACAGCCGTATATTTACTATATTCACGTTAGTATGCTTCTGTTGGCGCACACTGGCGACGAGTTAGGCAATTAATTTGCATTTTTCGTAAATGGAGTATAAGTTGACATTTTGCATTTTTTAACAAATTTTGTTTGGATTGCTCATAATCTTCGTGTTTAATCATTCTTTTCTGTCGTAAGCTTGATACGACTGACGCTGACTTTTTTCGTCTATAAGATATATATATATATATATATATATATATATATATATATATATATATATATATGTATATATATATAAATAGATATATACGAGGAGGTCTAGAAGTTCGTGGAATGCAAGGGTTTTAAATAAAATAAAACAATAAATCTATTTTTCCTTTTCAATATGATCACCCTTAAGCACAATACATTTATTAGATAGATGAATTAACTTTTCTAAACCATCATAAAAATATTTTTTATCTTTCGCCTCAAAATGGGCCAAAATTGCCTCCTCATTGATTTACTAGGGCACTGTTCCCCATAAACGGTTTCCATTTCATTCAATATGGTTTGAGCGTTCTTTCCTTGCTTTGTAAGGAACTCTATCACAGCACGGTGTTCAATTTCCTCCATAGTTTCAGTTTTCCTCCGGACTGACTTGTTTAGCAGGCAAATATTCGTAAACGACTGACGCTATAGGGCTGCAACTTAACTTATATACTAACGATGAGTCGCCAATCAGAATGACATCTAGCGAGCGCTCCTATCCCCACTCCATCCCCTCCAATCCACGAACTTCTGGACCTCCCCTCGTAGCATCATACGTTGAATTGTATGAGATCTGCTACAGAATTTGATAATATTTCTTAACCCTTCTTAGGATAATTGCTCATTATATAACGGCAAAATGTATGAACATATTAAAAAAATACTTTAGCTAATATCATGTGCTTTATCTAAACAGAAGCCTGCGACTTGATTTGGATTTTTTAAAACTTCAGTTTTTAATGAATTTCTTATCTATTCTATTTTGAGTAAAAATATCAAGATTTTGACTAAACATTTTCAATAAGAAATAGATTACGCCAACAATATGAACTATACAACACTTTGGAAGCGACAATCAGCTATAATAAAATGAAGTTAACTCCTTAAAGGAACTGCTACCACGATGTACACAAGTGACGCAATGAATGTAAAATATATGCTTTGGCATCGATTTTCCCGTATTATGTTCGCGCATCAGTCAGCTGTTGTAAATCACAAATGGTAATTCGATACGAACACTTAAAAATAGAATTATGAAGCATTAGAAGTCATCCTATACTAAATCAATATGGCAAGTACGTGCACTCGCCGGCGTTTAGGGCTCGATGTACACGTCGAGTGGTAAATTCACTTATTTTCGACGATTAAACGGAGGATTATGCTCGCGGGAACAAAAGGCAATAAACATCGGTAAAATTATTTATGGTCGCTATTTCAGTAGAAGTCGTGTGCATATGCATGCGCATGGGTTTGTTGTTTGAAAATATTTTTATTGAAGGCCAATCTTTAGCAAAGCAGTAGGTAATAACGATTTTATGAGCTTCGTTTCATGCGGCGACTGGTTAGCTTATTCAAACTTATCTGAATACACTTTCAATTACAGTATGTGCAATTCTAGAATATCTGGAACTAGAAAATACTTTTTTTTATATCAATGCTAGTTAAAAACTTCGAATGTCTTAGGCAAATTTAATGTTTCTAAGAACGCCACTAATATTGTTTCATTAATTGCTGCGGTTATTACTAGTTACTGAAATAACCTAATATTTAAATGTTGGAATACGTTTAATACATATTGGTATTGAATAATTTTCTTTTATAATCAAATCTTAGAAATTTAATCAGTTGTTGAAGTATTCTAATCTACTCGCTCCCTATACACTGAGGAACGTAGAACGTTCAAACGCTTGAGATTAAACAATAATTTGAAATCTACCGGACGTTACCATGTTGTTGAATTACCTCTTGATACTACACTGTCATAATATAGCTTGCTTTCGTTCTCCTTTGTTTAACTGTATTTGCTTCAGTCTGATGGCTCGTTTCTATCATGGCATAATTCTTCCGTCGCTATTCTCGAAGAGTTGCTTTGTAGATGTTGCTGATCTTATACAAACCCTCGCATACGTAGTACCTATGCGATCTTTTATGTTATGTTTTACTTTCCATGTAACCCAAAGAAAGAAATCATTTGGCGATAAATCATCTGATTTCAGGGACCATGATATGAGGCGAAACCTGCCAATCCACCGTCTTTGAAACACGCCGTTCAAAAAATTTCTGACGATTTTTATAGAATGTGGCGTGGTCCTATCCATTTGAATAATCATATTCGAACTAATGTTCATCAATATTCGATATCTCGATTGATGGAATAATGTGGTCTCGTAATATATTCAGATATTTTGCTACATTGAGGTTACCGTCAATAAAAAACGGACCAATAAGTCTATTCCTTATTATTCCAATTCAGAGATTGTGTTTCTGAGGATACTACGTCCGGGTAAGGTTCTGAGTATGAGACCTTGTACGGGACTAATATCTAACGGATTAACTGAAAGGAAATTTTGTATTTTTCATTAGATAAATTATTTATGGTATATGTAGCTTGATCAGAAGAGAATATTTTATTTAAAATTTCTTCATTTTTATTTAACATATTAAACAATATTTCGCACAAGACAGTTCGCATTACTTTGTCCTCTTCGAAAAGCTTTTGATGAGGTGATATCCTGTATGACTTATATTTCAATTCTGTTTGTACACCGTACGATACTCCAAAGTGTCTGGCTACATCTAAAAGTAATCCTACAGAATGCAGGATATTCAACTTATGTCTTCTGTTAAAACATGCTTGGTTTTATTACTTTTTTGGGAGTTTAGAACACAACCATCTTCTTTGAGTTTGTTAAAAATGTCTAGAATTGTTTTCGCACAAAGTATAGACCAATCAGGATAAGTAATTGAAAACGTGTCTCTAACTGTCCTTAAACTGTTATTCTTCAGGTGCCACATTATTATTGCCACCTTTTCATCTTTGTTGCACTTACTCATTATTTAAATCAATTATCTACCTTTCAATAAAATGTGTTTAATTAAATACTCATGTATGCATAAAAAATGACAAATAATTGTCAAAAAAATGTTCTCTTTTTCTCTCAAGGGCAAGCTAATTCAATCATTAAGCTACAAGTAAATACTTCATTGGTGTATAACTAGTTGCCTGACATGTCTCCAATGCATTAATAATTATCTTTTTAAAGTTTCACATAGGAAAAATGTATGTGTAATGATAAAAGAGGACCCCATACGAGTATGATGATGGAAACAACATAGAGAAATACAGATTGCACTGCCTTTTAATTAATCCAAACAAAATCAGAGTACATAAACAGATTTTTAGCAATCTATTTAGTGACGTGGCTCAAAAAAATAAATTATAATTTCGTGCCTTAATATGGTATTGAATTCATAACGTAATAAAAATCGCATAGATTGTCATTGAACAATAAAATATACAAACTTTAAGTTTGGTTAAGAAAAATTGACCGTTTGGTACAACAAGAAAAAAAAATTGCTAAATCGATATAAATTTCACATCTATACATATTCATACATAGAAAATTGGTTTCACTGTAAATGAGCTCAGAATGTAGAATTTATTGTTCTTTTAATTTACCAGTACGTTCTTCAATATCTTTCAAACGTATTAACTGTGCATTGACAGTAAAGAAAACAGCTGGTAGCGACATTAGTGGTAGACTAAATGTTACATAAGCGAGTCAATTCATAAAAAAGTTACTTCTCTTTAAAAAAATAAAGGATGTTTCATAAAAATTAATGTTTACAGTTTTATAAAGTTCTGTGAATGAATTTTACACGCATTGCGTTCCCAACGTTGTATTTTAGTGCCCTAAGCGCATCATCAAATCGACATTCATAGAGGTAGGTAGTATGTATTTTACTTTTTTTCCCGAGAAAAATATCTTAGTATACAAATTTTCTTTACTGTCACAGAATTATTGATTCGACGTTGAAAGGCCGTACATCTATCTTAATTATATATTTGACTTAGCATTCTCGACCAACTCTAAAAATCTCAGGAAGTTTCTAATAATACTGTTTGGAGTATAAGATTCCGAAAAGTACGAGGTTTCAGTAATCCAGTACCATACTGAGTCACCGTGTGTACACGTATATACGTGTATAACTTGAATGAATTTACAGACGTACTGCTACTGCGCTTCTGCACGTTATAAATTAATATTGGGGAGCTCTCTATTTGCAAACGTATTTAAGATAAGGTTACTGTTTAGTTAGTGACTAACGTGAGAACACATCAAACCTAAGTAACGCTCGGCTTCCACTACCTTGAAAGACGCCAGCGCGCTCTTGTGTTTTGCAATGCACTTTGTAGTTTAGTGTTATGGAAGATGTGGGGTGGGTGTCGCGAGCTAGGTGTTGGTAGGTGTCAGAACTGGTAATAGTAGCAAATGGGAAATAGAATGAACTTAACCACTGTTATGTTAATTCCAGACGAGATTCAATACATTCTTCGCCGGCATCGGTTGCACTGCATCTTTAACACTACCTCCACCCTGTTATAGACAGTTAGTTAGAAGGAAATGTGCGAAACGTTACAATAAGGCGTTAATGAGATTACTTATTTCGAGTTATGTTTATGCAAGATATATTAGAGTTAAACGATCTAATTACGGACTAAGTGCAGTTGGTTATATTGTCACTAAAACAACGGTCTACCAGTTTAATTCCAAACTATTAAATCTTAAGAAAATAGTTACCTTAAAACTAGCATAAACACGTGACTTAGACTTTAAATTAAAAGAAAAGGCAAAACGAAAAGAGTTATAACCAAAAACGAAAACAAGAGCAAAGCAGGACCCTCGTTCCTTAAATATACAAATTCTCTGATTAAATATTACAGAGCCGCATCATAAAAGTTAACTGTGTTGGTGTTTTTTGATATCTTCTTACGGAAATATTACTAGGACTATTATTTCTAGCTCTTTCAATACGGTCTTCTCAATGACCATCCTGAATGATTCTGCAAAAGAACTAATAGTGATATAAGATAATAAGAATATAGCTTTGTCAAATGTGTTCGGTTATAGACGTCTGAATGAGATAACTTTTTAAATTTACCGCTGTTTATACTTTATGTACTAGAATACCATTGTTACTTAACAGTAGAATACGGCTAATAAAAACAGAAAAATGTACGATTAAGCAACGGTGTCTATAATTAAAAATTAATTTAGATTTGGTGAAAGATGTACGGAAAACTTGGAAGAAAATTTCAAACAAATTATAGAAAAGAGCTATATGATACGATAAAAGGCAGCCTAAATAATTTGATTTTAGTACATAATTCTAATACTGCTATCGTAAAGGAATTAGATATATACATATATAGTAATTATTCGGGATTTAGAAAGAATCTGAAGCTCCATCTGATATTGTACAGATATGTATATATATATATATATATATATATATGCACTGCCTAACTTTTGAATTTTGTCTGGAAAATTTAATTTTAGAATTAGCATTAAGGCAATTGTGGAATACATTTTCTTGATATTCCTTGATTAAAGTATTTTAATTTAATTAAATTGAATTTGATAAAACTAGCATTTCAATATACGAATTTTGAAGGCACTTCTTCCTTTTCCAATAATTTTTCGATTATTTTATCATAATATGTAACAACTTCACTCTACATTGATTTAATAAATAATAAATGTATTTTTACCCCAAATAGAATGCGATTTCGTGACCTGTTTGGCTGACGTTTTATCTCGAAGGGCGCAGCGGAATATAAATAAGGAAACGTTGATAAAAGGCATTTCCTGTTTTAGATCTATTCCGATCTAATCTCGTTTTCGAGAAAACAAATCTTTAACTTTTCATGCGTGGCCTTTTTTCTAGTCGACCTACTCAAATTGGGTTTTCGCCCTAATCCCTTACTGGGAATTGAGTGCTGGAAATTTAGATTTTCTTAAGTCGGCCGCGTTTCCAATTCGACCGATTTAAAAGTTTATGAAGTAGAAAAGTGTAATATTGCGTAGCGGGTTCATATCTGGAACTGGAAATATGATTTGCTCTATGTCGGATTCGAATATTATTTTTTTTTGTTCAATTTCTTACCTCTTGCAGCACGTATTTCGGAAAGTAACAGCTTGTTACCAATTTTACGTTGAATAATAAACTGTCTGAAAGTTAATTCTTTTATGAAGGAAGAAAAACCTTTCTTTTTGGATTTATTATAACTATAACAAATCTAGTTTCAGTTTTAATCCTAATGTGCTACCATGGTTTAAAATGTCCTGCCCAGGTACCTTCCATTGAGTTCAATTTAAGTGAATACTTGTAGCATTTAAATTGCTCTGTATTTATTTCCTTTTATGGTATACTTGAAAGTGTTGTACCTATCTTTCAAGTGTTTATTAACAAATATTAGTCTAGATTATTGCTCGAAGGAAACTATTGAATTCAAAGTTGGAATTACAATGGAAAAGATAACTACTTCCACATTAATATGCCAATGTGCTGTCGATGGAATTATGATGTGATTATAGGCAATAACGGCATATATATTTCCTTTAGGCCATATTATGTATTCTTTCTCTAAGCTCTACAAAGACAGACAGCCCACAATCTTGATGTGTGTAGCTCAGGGCGTTGTCTAGCTTAATCCCACTCTGAGGTACCTTGCTAAGCCACACTATTCGATCAGAATCTTTGTTCTTGTAAAGATCTTTGCTGGATAATGTGAAGTATTTTAATGTTACCCATTTATTCGAATATGTTAAACCAAATTTAACGGTAATTATTTGGATGAGTTAAATAAAGAGCCCTAAATCATAAACATTGGTGCTCATCCTACTTCCTGGCTAATTTACTCGCCTCCACATTGCCGAGATTACCATTATGCCTCTTTCACTATATTGTGTTATATTTATTGAACTAATGTTATTTAGGAACAGTTTGATATTTTGTTAACAACGTTGTGATCTGTTATGCAATTGTACGTCCCAAGTCAATCTCTTTATTTTATTTGCGTCGCCGTATGAGTTTGTTGCAGCGGTCGCAACTGTTAATTATTTTGATAATTACCCTATCTGTTGTTCCTACAATTTAATTTCTATGCTTCTAAATATATTAGTAATGCTTATGTTCATATATAGGAATCAGTTCCTGTTCAAAATTTATTAAACACTCCAACAGAGGAAGACTCCATTACTTGTGTTGTCCCAATTCAACTTCTGTTCGGTTTTTATTAAATCGCTTTGCTTATACTAACACTTGGTCGTCGTATTCAAAAGATTCAAAATGATCGACTTAGACATACATAGATACGATTGTGTTTTACATAAACTTATCGAGCTTCATTGCTTAAATATGATGAATTGGCGAAATTATCAGATCTCTATGTTTTTAAATAACGACCATGTTTGTATTACAGGATTTCGTTATTTGGGCCATGCCTAAATCGCTCACCAAATTCCATGAGCTGATGTTGCTTTTTCCGAGCAAGACTTACGAACATGTTCTATTACGTTAATATATTTTCATGGTTCTTTTCAAATCCATAATTAACGACCACCCATAGTTAAAGCTTATTAACCGCGTCAGATATAAATCTATATCCTTTTTAGAATTCTTTTGTGTACCTTATTTCATCTTTACATAGTGATTAATGCCATCTTGGAATGTTATGCACAAGGCTTCTCTATTCTCTGAAATATTCGTAACGGTTGTCGGGTTCCGCCCCGTCACTAAGTTTTTTGTCCCTGACGTTTTGCGAGCAACTGCAGTTCGCATTTTCAAAGGTACTTTTGAAAAAACCTAGTGACACGGCGGAACCCGACAACCGTTACGACTATGACAAAGGGCCGTGAAAGTCTGAGGTACTCTCTGAAATATTAATAATTCAACTAATTTTAGATTAGTTAAATAGGTATTTAGATATAGGCTTTACTACTGTCACTACAACTCCAATGACTGTGGAGTCGTATAATAGACATAAGTAACACGCTATTACCCTACCGGTGCACAGTGTTACCTAAATTAGTAATCCGATTTACGATGAAAGCCCATGCTGTCCCGAAACATTGTACCCCGAGTAAAGGATCACTTTGTGCAGTTACAGTTTACCGAGGTACTTATATTTGCTTTACTACTGCAATTACAATATTAAATATTAGAAAAACTTATGATCCACACCATCGTAACCTGACGTTTCATCTTTCTCTTGATTTTGGGTTTTGTTTTAATTTGTTGGACTTATACTAAACGATTTCAAAAGGCCATTTTGAGCAAAATATTAAATATTCGTACATTACCAAGTAAGACATGAAAAAATCGATCCACCTCAAATTTTATTCAGATAATGGCTACCGGCTTCGTGCAAGTCTCTTCCTCAGGCCAAAACTGGGATAGCTAGTGATGGTGAAAAACTGCAGTAAAAAACCGAAATTGCTCATAGTTACCACTCCAGAAAAGGATTATAAAATTAAGTAGATACATACAGAACCACGACAGCAAAATTTGTAAATTTGTATGAGGACTAAAGAAGGCAATGAATCAAATGCCAAGAGGGACAAGTCAATCAGAACTACTACAATTTTTGCTGCAAGTAATCTAAAGAACAATCCTTTTATAAGCAAATGTAAAAAAAAACAAAAAGAATTTTTTTTACTATAACAAATTATTGCGCCATCACTTCTATTCTAGTCTTAGCCTGAGGGTGTGTAGATTTGTAGGAAACCGGTAGATATTATTTGAAAAAAAATTGAGATACTGTGAGGTTGGTCTTTTTCATTTTCCTACTTGTTAATATGAACACAGGCCGAAACAAAAACCACTTTTTATTCATGCATTCATTTGTATGCTCATGATATTAATATATCACTTAAAACAAAAATATTGACAGCAAATGGTTTTGGACGTTGGTTTAAATTCAACAGACAGCTGCTCTAAACTGTTTAATTTAAATCTGAATTTATCCGAACCCCAAGCGATCCTATTCTATAGGTATAACATTAGTGATACACTCCAGAGAGCTGAGGAGAGGTCTGCTGTTTTACTTTTCAAACAAATTGCAAAAAACATCTGGTTTATATTAAGTAATACATTTCTGAGTAAATCAATAAAATCAAAAAGTACTCGTTTGAACCTAAAGATACTTCATCTACAATGTGCAACACTAAATATAAAAATTAAGATCGCTCTTGACAAATCCCTTTCACACTTTATCTATTGTTCTTCTGGTTGACAAATCAGTAGGGTATAGAACCAAGAGACAATATTTTTGTCTGATACATTTATAATAAAATAAAGTTTGATCGTATATACACCACTAAATGAGGACGAAATTTGTAAAGTACTTCTATGATAAAATTATTGCAATGTAAGCTGTTTAAATCGTACCCAAACAAGAAAATGATATTCATGTATGTTCTAATTTATTCTCGTCACCTTCACGACTGTTCTATACGAGATATCCCTTTTATTTTTAACACCTGTAATAATCAATCCGAATACTACACATTATTAGGGGTTTGTTAAATCTCCCTCGCACCCAGGACGGATACGAAATTTACAGTAAAACCACATTACGTTTTTTATTTTTCGACATAATATCCCTCTACACTAATCCACTTGATCCATAGGTGCTCTAACATCTCAACTGCCTCCTGGAAAAATTTTTGTCCAACCTCTGCAAGCTACCTCTTTACAGCTTACATTATTTCATAATTACTGAAAAATTTTGCCCCACCTAAGATTTATTTTAATTTGGGGAACAGGCTGTAATTACTAAGGGCCAACTCCGGCGAATATGGCCGTTACTTCACTAATTCGAAGCCTGCGTGGTGTATAGCAGCCCTAGCAATACCAGATGTATGGCTGGGAACATTATCCTAATGGAACAGCACACCGTGCCTTAACTTTCCTTGGCGTTTCTCTCTAATAGCGCCTCGCAATTTGCAAATCAATTGTGCGTAGTAGTCCCCTGTAATGCTCTCTCCCTCTTGCAAATAGTCAGTCAGGATGATTCCTTGAGTATCCCAAAACATAGCAAAACCTTTCCAGCATACGGCACGACCTTGAATTTGCGTGGAGGAGGAAAACCGTGACGGTTCTCCTCTCTACTTTGCACTTTGGCCTCGGGATCACAGTGATAAATTTCCAAAGGACGCTTACAAATCAACACGCGATTTCTTTTTTGGTCAGTAGTTAATATTAATTAGTTAGTATAATAGTTAGCATTTAACTACGAGGGGATGTCCAGAAGTTCGTGGAATGGAGGGGATGGAGTGGTGATAGGGGCGCTCGCTAGGTGTCATTCTGATTGGCGACTCAGCATTAGTGTATAAGTTAAGTTCCAGCTTTATAGCGTCAGTCGTTTACGAATAGTTGCCTGCTAAAAAAGTAAATCCGGAAGAAAACTGAAACTATGGAAGAGATTGAACACCGTGCTGTGATAAAGTTCCTTACAAGGCAAGGAAGGAACGCTCAAACCATATTGAATGAAATGGAAATCGTTTATGGGGAACAGTGCCCTAGTAAATCAATGATTTATAAGTGGAATAGTCTTTTTAAACCTGGTCGGGAGTCGATTGAAGACGACCCCCGCTCAGGACGGCTAGTTGAGGCCACCACAGACATGTGCAAAAATTTGTACTGCAAGATGACCGTTTGAAGAAAAAACAATTATCTGCATTAGTTGGTGTATCAGATACCACCATTTTGCGTATCCTACATGACCACCTGGGTATGACAAAAGTCAGTGCAAGGTGGGTAGCGTGAATGCTCACGCCGCCGCAGAGACAGCAGCGCGTCTGTGCGTCCAAACACTTTTTAGAGCTGTGTGGAGACAAGCTTGCACAGATTTTGGAGTAGATTGTTACCGGAGATGAAACATAGGTTCATCACTTTGAGCCTGAGTCCAAACAGAAGTTTATGCAATGGCATAAAAAGGAGACACCACCGCCAAAGAAATTCAAACTGTTAGAATCGGCTAGAAAGTTGATGGCTACTGTTTTTTTGGGATTGTGATTTGATTGATTACAAAGAAAAAGGTCGGAGCATAACCGGAGAATATAACGCAGGGATATTAGAAAAATTAAAGGAGGCCATCAAGGAAAAACGTCGAGGAAAATTGACCAAGGGTGTGTTGCTCTTGCAAGACAATGCGCCGGTTCACAAGTTCAATCAATAGCGTATCTACTCTACAGTCCCGATCTAGCACCTAGTGATTTTTATTTGTTCCCCAATTTAAAAAAAGACTTTCGTGGAAGAAAGTTTTCCGACGACAATGAGGTAAACCTTTTTTTATTTTATTTGAAACCCTTTCATTCCACAAACTCCTGGACCTCCTCTCGTATATTATAAGAAACTGCAGACTCACCAATAGTTACCATAATGTCTTTATGAACTTGAGTTGGCATCATGCCCTTTTTCTGGAGGAATTTTATAACGGCTCTTTGTTCTACAGGACACATTTTTACGAACAATCACGACACATTATTCAGGAATTAGCCCCAGCACAACAACATTTTGAGATACAAACTTGATATTATGTAGATACGATCTACAAATGTCAGTTAACTATATGTGAAAAACATTAATCAAGCAACCAATTAGAAGTAGCTGGGGCATGAGGATCTGTCCTCGTATTACTTACTACTTTTTACCTTGCTTAATCTGTCTCGTTGGTAGAGATTACTGTATTATAAGTAAAGCGATATCTATGAATTCGTGATTTCCTGTAGTGATTAGGAGCTGGACCCCAATTGCTTTATCGAATTTAAGAGAGGCAATCTCGTTAATTCATCGCATTTCAGAGTTTTCAAAAAGTACTTCCCACACACATGGAAATAGGAACGGGCGCATTTAAGGATATGAAGGCGAGGAATTTCGTGCATGGAAGTTGGTATGCATGTTCACGATGACGTGAAAGGCTTTTCTTCTCTTTGATGATATATAACGTAAATGTGCGCAAGTATTAAGCACGTCTACGTCGTCGGCTTTTTTAAGCAACTGGGTCAAAGTATAAAGGCGAGCATCGCGCGCGCACACATGCACACATGGTTCTGATAGGGATACTTGAGAATTTTCAAATTTCGTCGACGCATCATCCCGCCGACCATCACGATGACGAAAAGGAAGTACCGATCACTCCGTAATGCAAGCAAGTATTAAATCCGGACGAGTATTTGAGCGTGTGGATGTGCGCTCGTGTTTGTATAGTATCCGATCGCGATAAGTGATGTTAGGAAGTGTGAACAGAATCAAGATCTGTAAATCTAGAGCGACAATATCGAAGCCGGACAGGGCGACGTGCTAAGATTTTGTTGCCGGCTCAAAACTTTTTAACGATAATCTACTTTAGAAATCTTGTACGTGATATCGTAACGGTTATTACCGGCAGTTAAAAGCCCGAGAAGTACAGTAAACGTACATTACGTGGAAGTGAGTGTATACTAGAATGTAATGGATACGTCCTAAATCAATTTATACTTGACGGGGGAGAAAATATAATGTTTGTGTAACAGGACCTAAAACTTTTCGTTTCAGATTTTAATGCAACAGTATTTCAGACGTATACATTGTAATAATTAGAATAACCACACTATGCGCTATAAATCCAATAAGCCAACAATCACCTCGTTGCTACGTTGCCTAGAAATCACGTTGTTTCATTCAAAGCACAGTTTTATTTGTATTCAGTCGATAAGGGAGTTATTTACCATGGGCACTTATATGGGGTTTCAATAGAAAGTGACTGTTTAGGAATTATCCGCCATTTTACACACAGTCGACATTAACGTCTGATTTTAGACATACAACCTTACTATGGAAATACCAAAATATGACTAAGAAATTAATGAAGAAATTAAAACAAATGGTTTAACCGCCAACAAACTAATTCCAGTATGCACACATAGTGGTTGCTCCGAGAATAATACCGCTGCAGTGAACCAAAGAGTGAAAATTCGAGAAATTCAATTTATCTTCATGTCCAGCAACTAACCATTTCAATATCATTCTTTGTGGCGAATATAAAAAGAGAATCTGCAGTTAACACAATACATAATGCAGTTAATGCAGAAAATAAAACTTAGACACTGGTGCTAAACCAGTTGAGACCCATTTTTAAGAAAATCGCAGCAAGTGGCGAAGATTATTTTCACCACGATGGTTTTGTTAGTACGTAAAATTTCTGAATTTGGGGAGCTGAAAAGTCCTTGCGAGAGCGACCTGAAATGTTTCCGGAATGGACAAGAAAAACAAGGTATTGGTGTGGTTTTTTATTTTTATTTTTCGATGTAGTCTCCTCGAAGATTAATCACTTTTTCAAGCGATGCTCCAGTCTTTTCAAGCCATCAGAAAAGTATGATGTTTTGAGGTCTGCAAAATAGTCGTCTGTAGCGGTGATGACCTTCTCATTTGAGGCAAATCTCTTTCCTCCCAGTGATTATTTCAGGTTTGGGAATAGGAAAAAGTCGCTGGGGGCAAACGAGGCCGTTTCTACTTCAATGCTGCATCGAATCGAGTCAATAAATCACTATGGGATTGCTCCGTGATTGACCATCCCTTCTGAAGATAGTAGCTGAGGATCACAGCTTGGGAATCCCAAAAAATTGCTGCCATGACCTTTCCGGCCGATGAAATGGTCTTCAGAGCCGATTCACCCGTCCATTGGTTCGACAGTTCCTTGGTCTCTAGTATGTAGTGGTGGATCCAAGTCTCATTCACGGTTACGAAACGCATGAAGAGATCCCCTGGATTGCATTGGATCCTGACCAGACCCTCCTCGGAAAGGGTTACTCGATTTCGTTATTGCTACGGTGTGAGTAAACGCGGAACCCATCGCGCCGAAACCTTTTTCATACCCAAATCTTCCTGTAAGGTATGGCCAACGCTTTGTTCTAAGATGCCTGTTGTCTTTGCTATGTCTTCCATCTTCCATCGGCGATCAGCTAACACAATAGCACAATCTTGTCGACCATTTCATGGTTGGTAGCACTTGTGCTTGTGCGACCACGTTTAAACTCGCTTTCCCGGAAGCTGATGATCGAAAATGATGGAGTACATCCATTATGAACCTCTAGCAAAATATTTCGAATTTCGATGGCCGTCTTCCCAGCCATCCAGAAGTGTTTTATCACTGCACGAAATTCTATTTTATCCATTTCTGCGAAACCGGTTGACTTGTTGCACAAAACACACTCTTAAACAACAACTATTGACAGTAAACGTCTGAAATTTTGACAGTTGTCATAAAAGAGGTTGCCTTTGCCAACCAATGAATCCACTTCAACCTTCATGTGCCGTCTCTTGTCGATTCCGGAAACATTTCAGGTCGTCCCCGTATATGATTAAAAAGGAAACGATCGGATAAAGTTATTGATATTGTATTGACGACCGAAGAATTTGCATCATTTTACAGGCGGAGTTTGACTTTTCTTAGCTAAATAGCTTAGAAATCAAAGGTGTGAATCTTTATTTGTGATCAAAAAGACAAATGTGGAAGAATGTGAACATCAAGCTATAATCTGAAGCTATTTAACAAGGGCCAGATTCCCTTTTGCAAAGTTTGTTAATCCAATCAACCATCTCATTAGTGGACATATGATGATAGTACACCGAAAGAAGCAAAATTGTTAAATTAATCATCGAACTGTTATATTAACATTATTTATTTTTGAATACGAGCAATGCGCTTTCAGAGTGTTTTGATATTTTGCAAAATCATGCTATTCCGAGTGGAAGCCGTCTTGTGAACCGTTTGTCTTCCAGCAAGACAGTGACCCCAAACATACGGCTCGAATTTGCAAAAACTTTTTAGAGCAGCATGCAGCATGAAATGAAAATTAATGGTTTGGCCTCATAGTCGGAATTTAGCCCCCATAGAGCTGTTATGGGATGAGGTTGATCGAAGCGCTAGACTGCAACAGCCCCAAAACTCTCAACACCTTTAGGAATATTTGCAGAACGCATGGCAACAAATTGACGCGGACTGTTTCGAAAAATCGCTCCGAAGAATGCCTAAAATTTGTGCGGCGGTTATCAGAGCCAAGGGAGATCATATGATGAAAAGTGGGTTCGAGGGCAGGCAAAAGTACATTAATCGTGTGGAATAATAGGCAAAATAATAAAGCCTTTAAAAGCTATGTACGATTTTATTCCAGCTCTATATGCAAAACTTAAAAGGCAACTCTCGTACTATATCCAGGTGTCATCAAGATATCAATTCGCCCAGATTCTATAAGCTTTAGTACCGTGGCAATTAATCGACAAAGCCAACATATAGTCATATCAATAACAGTTACAGTAAAATGCTAGCTTTCAAAGATATCTGGCTTTTACGTTATTAGGTACCTTTTTTGTTATAACGTTATTATCATTGAATTTCTGAAAGCAGTTTTCCATATACCGAGTTTCCTGTTTGTAAAAACATTAAACAAGCATCGCCTGCCAAACTGGAAGCAAAGAAAATATGAAAATGTTATAACAAATTCCCTATTTTTAACAACCAAATTTCACTTTGCGTATATTTCTTTATTTTAAATGTGAATGCTAATGTATTAGCTAAACCTTTAGAATAAATATTCGTCAAATTTAGTTTTCCTCGATAAGCATATGCTCTATTGCATATTACTTATCGTAATAAAATAGAACAAAATTGAATTATAAAGTATAATATGATACTACAATAACAGGAAACGTGTTCCCACTGTACCTTATATATACAAGTAATAGCTACAATAAACGAGATAAATAATCGGAAGTGAGCGCAAGATATGGTGAGATCCCAATAAATGGCAAAAAGAATTGTGCCATTGAATTCCACTTCTTATATAACAAACGTCTCCAGCAAACAGCTTCTTTTATTCTCACCGTATATATAAGCTACATACAATTACTTTATCAAAATCGATTTCACGCCAAAGCGTACTGTAAATAGCGAAACGAATTGTCCACAACTCCGATTGTGTTCCTTTCACGTGTGCACTGAGGTCTTACTCATATTTCGTTACATTTGTCAAGAACTTCGACTATAAAGGACAGCAATTTTGTCTTGACATTGTCAGCAGGCCGTCGACAAGATGTGTTGCGCATACACCGACTGCCGTCTCGTTTTGCTTTTTCCAAAAATATATTTCAAAGGATTCTTCGGCAATAGCGTGAAATGTGCACTCTAGAGAAATGTTGATCGTAGTAGTATCATCAACGTAGTCGAAAACATTTTTAGCTACAGAAATTATGCGCACGTGTACATCGGTAGCTGTGGATGTACTCGGTGGACGTTATTCCAAAAAGATTAGTAGGCAAGTGTTTGCAACACGATTACGTGGTACAACCGAAATAACACACGCTTATTCTATTAATTTATAAGATCAACTCAGCTAACAGTTTTATGGTCTTATGAGTACAAGAATTGTGAAAAAAGATTGAAAATTGGAACCAACTAATAAGTACGTGCTGAAACTGCATATCAATCCACCTCTTCCGATATATTTAAAAATAATTGTATGCTAAAGTTTAAAACTTGATTCAAAAAAGAGATATATGTATATACGGTGTGTATATAGTAACCCACAACTTACACGCAATAACATTCCTCTTTTGGTTCTGAATCGAAAATCCCAACATCAAAATGTACCACGCTTCGTACTTCCTCACGAGGTTCTCGAAATTCGTGCTTTAAGTCCAGAAATAAGCGTTATTGTTCGATATCTGCTGATAAAGGTATCTAAAATTTAGAATAAAGAAGAATCTTTAATATTATTTTCGTGAACGCTTTCTTTTTGATTTCAAAGCCTATTTTTTAAATTTTTTTCATTAACTTTTACGAAAAACACATTTAGGAACATTACAGGATAATAAGTTTGTGCTCCATTATGATTTCAAAAAGTACTGTCAAGTTTTGACAGCGACGTATTTAATTCTACTTTAGTATTATAATTTTGAGTAAGCCTGTGAGTATTTGTATAATCTTGATTGGTTCGTGTATTTCTATTTTCTCGTTCGATATCTTCACGGTGTATGGTTTTTGTAGTGGAAATGCTAACATAGCAGAATGAGCATATCACATGCCTTTCCCAAGTTGGTGACATCCCATTGGAAATGTATTTAAAAAGCCAAATCAGTGTATTCGTGAAGCTGGTTCGAAATATTAACCTTAGTTGACCAAGCAATAGACGTGCAATACCATAAGATGCCGTTGAACATACCCTCATAACATGATTGAGCATGCGTGATAGATCTTTTGCTCACTCTGCTTATGATACAAAAATACTTCCTAAACAGATGAATTAATCGCAGAGCTTCCATCTTACGGTCTTTGAGATCTCCAAAACTTTAATGCTTTTTTATTTGGGGTTTCATTAAAGAGAAAGTTTATGCAACTCCTCGATATGCCGATGAAATTATGAACAGAATAACTCTTATAACAATTCATATATCATTTTAAGTTCCACATTCTAAAGGCACTCTTTTACAAAATTTGGGTACTTTCTGATTTTTGTTCCACCTTCTATTTGTAGATTTAAAATCTTTCCTGAATTTTTTGGAACACCAAGTGAACCTTAGAACAGTGAATACTTTTTCTGTTTCTCCCTGTAGTCATATGACAGCTGCGGTATTTATCTAATCTTTCCGAAAAGTTGAGCACCAAATGAAGTTCGGATTTAATGCTCGAGACAACAACGGCTTTTGATTAAACTAAGTAACGGATTGTGGCCATATTAATTGTAGGTAGCCTAATACCATCTAATATTATTTTGCCGTTGTTCCCATCGTCAATTTCTAGACAAAGTAAGTTTGAATCCAATGCTGGGTTAAACTTTCCAGGTTCATAGCATCTGCTTGATAAGGGTATCTGTGTTGTTGACTACAATACGTGCAAATTTTAACGCCTCGGTAGTAGTTGGGCAACATCCACAATAAGAGATTAATACAATAAGTAGTAGAATATAGTAACGATCCATAAGAAAAAATATAAAATAGGGCACAAAGAAATTTGTTTCTTCTCTCTTTCGCTTGTTGTAAATCGAGAAGTACTTAGAATTTTGTAAATTCCCAAACATCTAAAAACCAAAGATCAACGCTCAGCATACACTCAGCGAAATTTCTATGTTCCATGTGGACTTTTGACATAACAGAATATTTGGTTTTCTTAATATGTTCTGCAAATTATATATCGAAGTTACTGCCAAGCTACAAAGAAGCGCAAATACAAGAGAAAATAACATTAAAAAAATTATCACAATTTATGCAGAGAATATTTATAATAATGGCAACTCAAAACAATAAAATTTCTATAGGTCCACAGAGTTAGACAGGCATCCTACGAAATCAGGCGTTACCTTTCAGTGAAACAGCCTCTAAACATCCACAAAAGTTTATTTATTGTTAAATATATATATATTGTCGAAGTATACATATCAGTTAATAAAAATGCTGAGATGTAAATTGCTATCCGATGAGGAAACAAGAAAAAAAAATTGTTACAAAGAGTTAGGGAAGTCGTTGTTTAACCCGAGTCTTAGCTAAGAAAATAAGACAATCCCATCATCTCATCAATAATTTTATAAAGTTGGGCAATTCTTACAGCAAGAATCGCGCTTATGGGAATAATCAAAAACTAATTTGAAGGCAGCGTTCATCGATATTTCGGTTAGCCTCTTCTGGTAATGTAACGCCCAACAAATAAAATGTAACTTAAATTTATCAGTAACAAATAGACGTGTACAACAAATTTTATCCGGTAGAAAGCATTTTCGGTGGCTAAAAGCGGTTTCAAAACCATCCGAACAAGAGAGACGTAAACAGGCAAGACTGAAATTTGCGCAACATCATATGATATGGGATCACGAGTGGAACAATGTCATATTTTCTGACGCGGAGAAATTTAACTCAGATGGGCCTGATTATTTCAAATATTATTTGCACGATTTGCGCAAGAACTGAAGCTACGATGAGCCAAAATTTTGGTGGCTGTAATGTAATAGTTTGGGCGGATTTTACCCATAAAAATAAAACCCAAACATGTTTTATTTCTATCCAACTTCTGGAAATGGTTGTGATGGACTTTGGTGAACAATTGCCGACGTAAGACTGGATATTTCAGCAAGACAATGCAGCTATCCATGATTCCAGTAGTTTCATTAAAAAGAAATTAATTTATTACAATGGCCTGTTCGCTCGCCCGATTGAACCCCATCGAAAATCTTTGGAGAATTTCAACATTGACCAAACTGATAGACAGTATGAGTTTTTTAAAGATTTTTGTATATATATTGGTTTTGTGTTAATAGACCTATAGAAGTTACGCTATTTAGGGTTGCCATTGTTATAAATATTCTCCGTATAAAATGTAATAATTTTTTTTGATATTGTTTTCTCTTGCATTTGTATTTCTTTGTAGTTCAGCAGTTACTTCGGTGCTTAATTTGCCGAAGATATTAAGAAACCTAAATATTCTGTTAAGTTCATATGGAACTATAGAAGTTTCGCTGAGTGTATTGCCTGGTACAGCTTGTATTACGGAAAAATATTACTTCTTTCAATCGTATGATTATTATTATTACGGTAATGTAGGTGATGATTGCTCATTACCTTGGATCGGTGTATTAATATCACCTAGGCATCTACATATATTAACGTTTCGGCTATATAGGCAACGATTGCGCTCAGCTACGGCTATAAACAAATCTATTGCATTGCACTGGCAGTCTGTCATTGGAAATTAATCTAATCGGCCTATTAAAACGTCAATAAAGCTGTGCAATTACGAATATAGCGTATATCAAACGCTATAACATTCCAATCCTGTAATCTCATGCATTAGCAGGTATACATACATACAGAAATCCGTATCCATACGACTATCCGGCGTGGTTTGTAATGAATTACATCTATACATAAAACAAATCGTTAATTGAAAGTAAATAGAATTACGCTATCGTACACTTTTGACCGTGTAATTATAGTGAATTATTATGCTATTATAATCGGAATGTATCGATAAATAACTATTAATTGTATTATTAACACGTTATTTGGTTAGTCGTCAAGTGTAGATTGCGTTCGATTTTGGCATTACTATCGCCTGCGCGGTAATGTTGCCATCATATAGAAGCTTAAATAAATAGAATTTATGAGCACTCCGAAAAACATTCATATATGTACATATATAGTCGTTTTAATTGGATTTTGAATTGTAAATGTCTAATTAACATGTTTATTTTAGTCGCTTAGCATAATTCTTCTGAAACATTTATTTACACAAAATAGCATGTAAAATAACCAAAATAAATTGCCTTGATTACGGTTAACAATGAATCATTTTAAATTTTTATTTCATTCTTTCAATAGCTACTAGTATCTGTATTTAACTAGGGTGGGAAAAGGGGGACAAAGCTTTTACGCAAGGTAAATCTGTTATTATCGTAGGACTATGGTTTTTTTTTACATCTGCACAAAAACGCATTTGTGAATAGTGAAAATTTAAAATGGTCTTTCTTTCATCCACAAACGTAAACTATTGAATACCTTCATGCATTGGTAGTAAGAAATTCCGATATTCATGTGGACTAACCTTTTACACATGCGAATATTATTCATAAAAGTATTTGCACTTTCAGAGATGACGTGTTCAATACTAAATATAATTTTCTGTATTGTAGTTTCACAACCTTACAAAACATGCCCAGGATTTATGGTAAAAATGCACTTAAGACTACTAACAATGAGTAAAAATCTTCATCCCAAGTTATAGTGTATTCTAATTGATACCCACAATTTGAATCTTGAAAATGGGGCACTTTATTGATATTTCAGATCTACATATAATGTAAGGGAAAGTTCAAATTTTATGCTCTATCATTACGAGGTCGAAATAAGTATGAACCGGACTTTTCTTATTAACATCCTCTAGATTAAGTGAGTAGTATGACGTTTTGGAATGTGCTGGGGGAGGCAGGAGTTAAGGTGGAGGGGAGTAAATCGTTATCGTTCGCCAGAGCAGATGACTGCTAGTAGCATTATGTTTGAGCAGGATATGCACGCGTTTGTGTTAAATTTTTGGCGCGGGAGGGCGTAAAACCTGTCGAAATTTTGCGTCGACTTGCTACACAGTTCGCTGAAATAACGCTTCCAAGGACACAAATCTATGACTGGCACAAAACATTTTCCGATGGCCGGCAGTCAGTGGAAAACGAGAGGCATGCAGGTCGACCGTGCCCGATCTGTCACCGTGTGACTACCACATCTTTGGGCCACTCACAGAAGAACTGGGGTCACAACTTTTGTCGATGACGAAGGTGTGGAAATGTTGGTGCGCAATTGATTACAGACGCGACCACATTAATTCCTTGATGACGGAATTAAAAACCTTCCAATACGGTAAAAAAATGTGTGAATAAAAGATAAAGGAAAATATGTGGTGTATTCAACTTTTTTACTGTGTATGTGTTTTAAAACCAAAGTTCGGTTTATATTTGATTCGTCCTCATACGAACCGTTAAAAGTTGCAAGAACATGTTTTCGCGTTTGAGTAAAATTTGATGGATACATAGACCTCGTGAGAGTACACAAAAAGCCGCTTTCTATTTTACCCAAAAACACATTAAAGTGGCGAGATGGACTATTCAAAATCAGTACGCTGTCACTTTTTTGAAAATATCTACTATCAACGCTTTTCAGCAAATACGCGTCAGACTTTACACGATTTTCCTTTAGTACTATGATTTATTAAAAGTTTTGAATTATTTTAGACACATTTAAGACATTGTTACAGTAGATCTTACAGATCGCAGTGATGGTCCGTTCTAATAATAATAATCTTATTGATAACTTAGTGAAGATATTTAACATAGATTTGACGGTTTTTTTAAGCGATTTCATTTTTCCAACGTACGAGAAAGCGTATGTCAGATTTAAATGAATCTGTGGCGCAAATTTATTCGAAATTTTTAGATTTATGCAAAATATTTACTAAAGCGCATAATATTTGTTAAATAAGCATATATGAGTATGTAGTTACGTAGGTTTGATCGACGATTTCTAAATTCTAAATATGCAGGCGTATTCATTTGCATAGATGTGCAAACTTCCAGTCACAAACTACATCACGAATGTATCGCCGAACTGGCGGGCCTGTGCATATAGAGGAGGTCAGAGGAGAACGCTTTGCATGCAAGCTACGGCTTATTATTTCCTAATACAATCCAAAGGCAATTTCGAAGTTGTTTGCAAAGTACATATTGAATTACAAAGCTGCTACCTAACCTCTATCCGCCACTGAACACAATTAATTGACTCGTACCTCACTTCGTTAATATTAATGCTTCCAAACCCTTTCGATTTTCAGACCTGAAGAAACAGTTCGAGAAGTATCCAGAGGACACAAGGGTGCAGTTCGGGCAGCACGCGGAATTGCACTGCGTGCCGCCCGCAGGCGTCCCACCGCCCGTCGTCTACTGGATGCGGGGCACTCAGAAAGTCGAACAGGACACGACCGTCGTTATATCCAGCGAAGGAGATCTCGTAATAGGACAGGCGCGGCCCCAAGACAGCGGCAACTACACTTGCGTTGCCGAGAATATAGCCGCGAAGCGTATGGCACCACCTGTTCAAATTGTCGTTGTCGGTAAGTCGGCAATTATTTGGTAGTAAAACTTTTTAAACTCGTGTGCACGACTTCATAAATATAATGACGCGAATATAAAGATGTTTTGATAACAATGCGTTAATATTTTAGCTGTTATATTCCACGAAATGAGTTTGTTTCACTGTATCTCGCTTACTTAATTGTGTAATAAAAGCAAATTATGAATGAGTTCAAAGCAACAAGAACGCATTTAAGCTCTGAAATCACGGAAAATTGTTTAATTATTACAAATCTATCTCTATAACCAGCTAATACAGGGCATGCAGTGTAATACAAGTGGCAAAAAATTCTCCGAATAACTTCTATCGATCGTATACCTGATAATTTTGCAAATATTTAATAATAAACTGCGTGAACCGTCATGTGGTCAATCGAGTATTAGGGTATTCAAATTTTTGGACATTTTGACATATTTATTTCATTACCATCGCCCTCGTTAAAAAAAGAACATGTTCTTTCTAACCTCTCTTGACATTCACCATGAATATTAAATTAAATATCTTCTGCCATATCTTTGACTATTTGAGAACTAAGTACACATAAACTAATCTTGTCGCTAGATTTTTGACAGGATTAAACAGTAATTGTTATTTTTCCGTGGCTAACTGCTTTAAAATGGTAATTGATACAAATAATTGCTTATAACTTCCGAACAATATAAAACAAGTATAAAAACACCTAACAAATATCGATGGTCATTACGTTTGTACTAACGATACTGTAATACATTGGGTTCCATTAAGAAAACATCGATTTTCTCGTAATTAATATTCATAAATCGAATCTGTTCTGAACGTCTTGCATGTAATAAGCTAAATATTGGATTATTACTGAAAAGTAGTAAGCTTCGATTGCCATCGATAGAGATATGAGATAATTGCATTCAATTGTATTTCTGACGTAATTTTAAGGAATATATTGCGAAAAAAACATAGAACCGTTTGACTTTAGATGTAGGAAGTAGTGAGTACAAATAATTCCACAACAATCCGTGGAATCTAAAAAATCCATAACACTCCATTAAAAATATCAAAGTTGGTAGTGACTTCCGTTGTAATCGGAAGCAATATGGATCTTAAAATAATTTGTTATAATACAGCAGCAGCAGATGCGTTTATGACCAGCTGTTAAAATTTTAACTGCGAAAACTTTGATTGGAATAGATATACCACAGAAATAGGCACGTGAAAAACTTCAATAAAATTACAGATTACCATAGTGATCTAATATTTTTCGCCGTAAATTCTGGACAGTTCAAATAGCGTACGAATTGCTTTGCGCATAACGTCATTAAAAACCCTGTCATATCATTATATTCCATTTTATGTTTAAAACACGAAGCCAGTAAGTGAGTGATCATATAGATTCACATTGCGAACTAAGTCAATCGATCATCTACACCAGAATGGTCTATTCAAGAATGATATCGAAAACCTTAAAACCATCATATTTTTCATAAGCATCAAATCGTTAGTATTAGTGGAAAAAGATCATTGAAAAATAGCTTTATTGAAGCTTGTCCTTTTTACTACGCCACAAAAGAGAATATTATAGACGTCACCAGTGCTACGTTTCCCGCATTTAGCTTAAAAATGTATTTGCACGTAAAACAGTGATTTTGTGCTCTGACTTATAAGATTTTCCTTTTGGAATCCACTGGAAATACTCATTACTACAGCAGAGAAGTTTTGGAAAGCTCTGTTAAATACTAAATGGTCGAAGCACGTATCTTATTAAAATGGCAATAATTTTTCTTCCACCGTGAATATGCCTTAATCATATTTCAAATCGCAAATAAAAATAAAGAAATAAAATAATTGGTGTTATAACTAGATCCTTGATAATTTGTAATTTTTTTTGTAATCTGATGGAAAAGTTATAAATAGGAAAGACTTTGAGGATACTATAAATATGCAATTTTTTTCGGACATATATTTAATTCAACATTGCCTCGTCCTATTTCTTATTTATGAATTAATAAATTATTAGTATTGTACATTTATTATTTATACGGTAGTTTTAAATGCCATTCCTTAATTAGAACTGTAGATGCACTCAAGATGTGTTGCCACTCATAAAAGTCAACGGGTGTGCACCTCATAAATTGCTGATTTCTTTATGAATAAATACTTTTCAACTATTATAACTATTCAAATATATTACTCACAAAGAGTGATATAATATAATTTTGTGTACTATAATTTTCATAGACTTAAAATATTCCATTCATGTCACTTTAGCAACCGCTATAAATTCATCATCGTTCATAAATTTGGTTCCTTTAAAAGTTTTTTCTTTTCTTATTGTTTTGGTAATCAAAACCAGCCGTGAGGTATCAAATGTGCATTATAAAACCGAGATGGTTAATACCTTCGAATCCATCATCACCAGCAACAGCTTTTTCCAAGTCCTGATTTGTGTGTTGGTATATTTTCGTGAACCAACAAAACACTTTATGTCGATCTTTGCATCGTTTCATTTTAATAAATTAGGTACTTAGGAGATGCATTATGCTTGCGCAACATCCTACCACTACTACTATCAATCTTCCTCCCATAACCAATAATCCCCCAAAATGTTTACCATTGCTTTTCCTGCGAAAGAGTAGCCTTAGTCTACTTAAAAAAACGCAAAACTTTGTTTCAACTCAAGAGCTTTGCGCGTAGACGTATTAAGTGCTCAAGCAAAATTTACGTCTTCTGTCTTTTGCCGCAAAATCGGGTGATTTAGCTACCACAATTTCCAGATCTAATGCCAATAGGACTAATGTGAGTTGAATTGGACCGAAGAATTTGAAAAAGAAGAGTTAATAGCGCACGAGATTTTTTACAGAAATTCCAGGTAGAATGGACTGAAATTACAGGAATTTTACAATAATGTCAAAACCATGTGCCACAATAATTCAATCTCGAGGTGGGCATATTGACAAAAAAAATCAGTTTGAATTAAAATTTTTTGTTTCTTCTTCGTTGCTAAACATTCTTTTCGCGATATAAAATATCTATTAATAAATATTACTACAAACCAATTCTATATTTCAATTTGAATCAAGGAAAACGTCAATTTTATAGTCGTCAATATATAACATATATGTACTGTATGTCAGAATAATACAATATCAGCTAAATAATTTCAAAGGCGAAATCTTATATACCAATGAGAATTTATCGACGCAACTATTTTTCAGAATTCCTTATAATCCCATGAATCAAGTACAATCGTCTAGCTGAAAGGAACCACCGGCACACACATCGTGGCCAATTTCTGAAGTGGACATCTCGGAAGTTTTTATGTTCGAATTTAATGGGCCGTTTAAATTGCCGCCGCTTTCCACGAGTACTTATCAATGCCTTTTGGGCGGAGATAATCTGGTTTCTAAGATGCTATCCGACAGCGACCGAGGACATATCGTTGGGGATTATTTCGTGATTAATTATTTAGGAAAATACGACCGACGACAGGTTCGGTTCGTTCCACTTGCGTACCGGTTCTAACAAACGGCGGTTCTAATTCAGTGGCGTAGATACCGCCATATAAGGGTATTTGAGATGCTGATGTTCGTTCTGGTCTTGTCAACATAGTAATGCACTTACGGTAAGGGAAAAGCCCGGAATGCAACATTAAACGTGCAGAGTATGTTCGTGAAAGAGTTAATGAATAATTATTAGAGGTATAACTTCAGCAAGTAAGTGTAGTTTACTTTTTCCCATGCGCTGTTTGTTCGTGGGATACTGTGAAGTTTTGCTTATATAAGACGTGGAATATGTCTAGATTAGACAAAGTTTCTAAACAAGTGTACTTACTATTTGATTTACCATATACACAAATTGCTATTATTGCTTCTAAACGAAAAAAAAATTGCCAGAAAAGATTCATTTTTATTCCGAAATGATTTTTTATTAGTAAGCTATTGCAGCAAGAGGAAGGCTCTTTTTTTAAACGGTGCCTCGATGGTCGGCACTTTCCTCCTACATAACAAGTAATTGCTGCAAAATTCCCTTGATATTTCGCTGATTTTATAGAGAAATACTAGAGCATCGTTTCTCAACTTGGGGATCGCCATCCCCAAGGCGGTCGTGGTGATGTTAGACAGGGGTCGCCTAAACAATAATTAAATCATTTTATGACAACATTTTACTTACAATAAGTACAGATGTAAGAATAAATTCATGTGATGGTTTCATTTAAAATTTTCTGCATACGAAGATGTACATGTTAGAAACACACAAAAGCAAATTGTTTTTGAGAGATAAAAAACGATTTCTGTATTTAGTTTTTGACGCAACCATAAAGGGAAAACCCTTTTCATGGAGATAGGGGCGGCGAAAGGGATTCATATTTTCAAAGCGTATGTGACAAAGTTTCCCGAGTTTCCGTATTCAAGTCGACGAGCGATTCAAAACGCATTTAAATCTTCAGATGTAAATTGTAGTTGTAGCGTTTTACCGGCACACATTTCAATGAGCTGGTCGTGAATTTCAACTGGTAAAACGGATTCAGTACCCATCTCTTCGAGAAATCTTCCCGTAAATACAATCCAAAATGTAGTGAATAATAGTGTCTGCCTTATTCATTCAAATCTTTCTCAATATAATTCGAAGCGAGTGGGAACATATGCGGAGCCGTCCTTAGGGTGGAGCGAGTGGAGCGGCTGCTCTAGGCCCCGTGGTGAGGGGCCTTTTCACAATAAAATGTTCTTAGAATAAGATAATACGGACTAAAAATGAATTAGTTGAAACCTTCTCTTTTCAATGGTTTATATTGGATTTATTTGTGTCTAAACATTTACATAAAGGCTCCGCAAAACTATTTTTCACCAGGCCCCGCTTTTGCTAAAGATGGCTCTGAACATATGCCAATTTTTGCTTTGAAGTCGAATAACCCACATATCAAGTTTCCTAATGAAAGCGTGAACCTTGACTGTCATTAATAAAATCTTTTTATCGCATTCTCGTAAATCACAAGTCTTTTAAATGCGAAAATACATCAGCTAAGTAAGTCAACAACAACATACACTCACTATTCTGTAAAACCAATGATAATGACGTTTGTTCATCCGGAAGAAATATGATTAACTAATTAACTTCGTATTTGCAATACCTGCGTTAACACTTTTCCTGATTTCTGTAGGGAAAAGGGGGAACTTGGCAAAGAGCCTGCTTGTAGCGGTCGGCTCTTCGTAAAACTAATCATCTTTACAGCTTCACAAAGAATTAGATTGAAATTTTCCGGCATATTTTTTATGATAAGAACATGCCTATGAAGGAAGCAATGCGTCCATTCCACCTTTGGTGGATCTTTTAATATTCTCATTAATTCACTATTCTTTCCTGTTATCGTCTTTACACCATCACTACATACCGCAATACATTTTGTCCAATCTATGTTAGTATAGTTCTTAGTAGCTTCATAAAAAACATCAGAAACATTGTCCTGTTGCATGCCCCAGTTCTGTTCGGCAAAACAACATATTTTCTTTGGTAGTCCCCATCACATTTATACTTCACAAAACGTAAGAACTGAGACATGTTTGCTACTTCTGCTGATTTATGAAATTGAATACAGAAAAGTTCACTTCAACTATTGTGGAATTATCTGTTCTCGAACATCGATTCGCCTTGATATTGTGTCGTTAAAAAGTGGATTTTTTCAATCCTTTTGCTTCTTCCGCGGCTATTAAAAGTGACGATATCAATTGTAGCAAGCAATATGAGATTTTCGGTGATTTTATGAGGTTTGGACATATTGCTACTCTTAACGCTATGAGATAAGATGCTTCAAGTATAGCATGGCTTAATTTGCAAATAGAAGTTTGTTGATTTGCTAAGGCATGTAATTTTCTTTCGATTCCAAAGGTTTGGTTTTATTAACTGGATATTTAGTTTCCAAGTGTCGAACTAATTTTGGTGGCTTCATGTTTTCATCGGACACCACGACTCGTTCAAACGCATCAATATGCATGTTCAAATATGCTCTCACGTTGAATATTATAGAAGGCGACCAAATTAACAATAGCACTTCTATAACAAGTTGGAACTAGTAAATTACTTATGTATAGAGATCGGATTATGTGCAAAGTACATATATTCTATTTTATTTATTTATTATAGTTTACGTCCATATGTAAATGTATTACACTGATTAAAGTTAATTAGCGTTAACTAAGTTTAATCAGTGTAAGACATCTACAAGTAGACGTAAAATATAATAAATAACTAAAATAAAATATATGCACTTTGCATATAATCCGGTCTCTACTTATGTATGTACACTCTGTTAATTTTTAAATGCGAATCGAAGCTACGTTGGAGGGGCAACCAATCTAACAAACAGTCATACGTAGTGATGCGTAATCTTGAATTTTTTTTCAGTTTTTCGATTTTTATTTCATGATGCAGAATTATTTTTCATTTTTTTACTTACAATTAAATTTCAGAAAATAATATGGCTATGGTTCATTTATAGTAACGGATTTTAAAACTTTTGTGACTTGGAATTCTATGCCGTAAACTAATACGTCAGCAAATGGGTAATGTAATATATATATATATATATGTTGGAAACCACTATGGTACCAAGTATACGGGAAATATTAATCCTATTTACATTTATATTTTTATATTTTATTAAGAAAGTTGAGAATCGCCGTATCCGAAGAAGAGACGGTGGTACTAGAACAAATTAATCTGTTTTTTATTGAAGAACTTTTCAGACAATCCTCGTAATTACTTTCTATAAGTACGTTCTCATAATACGTATTTTGCATTCTTATTGGCTTGCCCATCTTTAATCGGTTGTAATGCGCTTTTGTTGCGAGCCCCGCGGGAACGTTAATAATAACATCGCAGCTGACTATAACCGTTAGAACAGGAATATATATTGATGTGAGATCGACGAGCTGTACACTCTCGATATCATCCGTATTTATTTATTATAAAATGATGAGCTAATCAGATAAAGATTGATACGTCTGATGCTTTTCATTCTTCGATCCTGTTTTCGTTCGGAGCGTAATTATATCGTTATAATTTCGTCGCCGGTTGTCATCCGACTGAACGTTCAAATTTAATATAGATCTCCTTTCGGGATTTAATTAGCTATTGTTGCGAGTTCTGGATTTTACCGTCGCATCGATCTCCCTACTAATTCGATTTGGCGAAATTACACAGCCGAACGACTTTTGGCCGCTAAAAACGCGCGAAGCAGCAATTTGGAAGTTTCGCGTTGTTTATTTATTTTATCCCGCGTTAAATTAGAAACTCTCCGACGAAGAATAAATATTTAGATTTGCTAGTTTTATCAGTATTGCGATTTTTGTGAAACTCTCGGACTGAGTGCTTAACAATTCCGCCTGTTTATTTTTTGTAGATGTAATTGCGCTAATTACGGAACGTGTGAGACGAAATAAATTAATTTAGAGAGTTCGTTAGTGAGCTAATTTAAGAAAAAGATTACGATTGCTTATCCGCCATTATTTAGCAAAATTTTAGAACACAACATTAGCAAAATGTTTTCTGTTTTTTGTAATATAAAAGTACATTAATATGTATAAATACATTGAAAAAGTGTTTTTGTGCTTTTATATCTTATAACTCGTCTAGCGAAAAGTAACAGTTAAACATTACGTAATATCAATCACCAACACATCTGCAAGCAATCAACATACATCTTCGATAGATGGCGACTGGGGATATTTCAACTGATACGTACACAACCGGTCATAATAATATAGGCACCTCCTATCTCATACAACATTTGACGCTTGCTTCAAATCTTTAAACAATAACTTTAGTCTCTGGAAACATGAAACTAAAAAATCGTCAATCAAGATGAAAATTTAATGTTAATTGATCGCCGAGTAAAAGTTTCAGTTGTTGCTAGAGACTTAGGAATATCTACACAAAGATTTCAGGATGAGCCAAGTGCCGGCACAAAAACCCAAGACGACAAATTTAGCAGGAGAATTTGACTGCCTTGCCCAAAATGAAGACTTTTACTCTAGAATTATAACCGAGGATGAGACTTGGGTACACCATTTGTACCCTTCCATCAAACAAAAGTCGTATTGGATTCATAAAGGCTCTCCACCATTCAAAATTGCGAAGACGCAATTCTCTGCGAGACAAATTATACCCACAGTTTTCTGGAACTTGAACGGAATTTTCCTAATTAGGTATATGGTAAAAAGGCTATAATAACAGGGAATGTCTACAAAAACGCAATTAAATCGCTGTAAAGTCCCGTTGTCCAAAATTATCGAAAGATTATTTTCGAAGTTACAGCGTTATTAAGAAGACGTTAGAATAAGTGTAAGTGTTAATGGTCCTTACGTTGAAATATACTGATTTGTTCTTTATCTTCTTATTTTCATAGTTAAGTAGATAACATAAAAAACTACTCTCGCATATATTCTTGAAATATTAAAATTCCATAAATGTAATCAACACACTTTCAATAAAAATCGACAACATGCAAAAGCGGCATAACACAAAATTCTATGAAACGAACCATAGATACACGGGAATAATGCACAACAATGAATACCCATTTCAATTAAAAATAGACAAACATTAATTAATATTAACATTAATTTAAAAATAAGTTAAACAGTTTGTTTCAGAAAATGTATTTTGTAACGTAGTCGAATTTACGAGTTATATAACCGGTTTTAATATATTTATCCAATTGGTTTGACAATGTCGAGTGAATCTGCTTACTCGTCCAAAGTTATCTAGTTACATACATATTTTATGTTCAAGGAAGTAAAGATTTCTGTTGACAGAAAGTAGACCTTTTCGCCTGCTTCAAAGCATATTTTGTGGAATAAAAGGAATATTGATATTCGAATAGATATTGCATAAAGTAAAATGTTGTTAGATTCAATGTCTCATTAGAAAGAAATTTTTTCTTACATTTGAAGTATGATGCTGCCTATTTCTTGTTTCTTTGTGTAACATTTGTTGTCTTAGGATTCTCTGTAACAAGGATTTGTTATATTAACCAGACATATAAGTGAAGATAATATAGCTAGTGCTCATTCAATGCTGTCTTAAAAGCTTTTGAATCGTATTCGGTTATTTCATACTGTAAATATTGCGTATCCTACTGCCTGAGCATATTTTATGTGGTTGTTTCGCGATATTAAAGCATAGTGTGCTCGTAGTATACCGTGGTCACAACCCAATAATTCAAAAGCCGTTCTTATATCTTATATATTGACTCGTTGCTGCAAGGTATCGGTGGTTTGTGGGTTTCTAGAGAATTATTTAATTGTTATATAGCAGCAAATAGTTGATTTTAGCTGCAGAATAAGATTTATGTTATTTCAGTAACAACATGATGTTTTACTAAAATACAATGTTGGTTCGTTTTGACGTAAGTCATGTTCTAACTGAAATTCAATTAGCTATAGCAGTTTTCAACAATACAGTTTTCACACGACCACAATCGCTGATTTGCGTTAAGTGATATCGAATTCGTACCCCATATGATTTTATTAATTTATCAAGTCGTATCTCATTTTAAAATCAGCAGATCCGCGTAATTGTTATGCGAAACAAGAACTTCGCATCTGAGTACGTATCTGTTTCTTCTTTTAATTCTAAATTCTTATTTGGTGGTGAGCGGACCAACGGGGTTATCAGCTATTTTAGCTTGTCATAAGGTCAAGAGTTTGAAGGTATAGGAAAGTGTGTGTGAAATGTTCCATGGCCTTGTTACTACATTCTTTCACCATAAAGGATGAAACTCCGTTAATTATTTTCCTAACGGCGAATTGTGTCTCAGGAGTACGTCGAACCCGCCCGAAAAAGCAGCGCCGCTGTACAATGACGAACGTTGGTTTCAAACGCACGATACCTGAGCTGCCAAATTCAAGTGCTGGCCCTCTTATCACTGGACCGCCGAGCCGTTATGTAAAGTATATTGTTTTAAATTAGAAAAAGCTTGTCACTAATGTTGCTCCCAATTACAATCAAGTATTTCTCAATATATTATTCAGCATTCAGAAGACTAGTTTAGTTTCTACCATGCTGCCGTTTTTGAAACAGAAACGGAGCAATAATGGTTTGGCGTTAAGCAGTTAAATCATACAAACTTACTCCTGTAAGTGTTTCTTTCAACCACTTATTTTCCCATTTCTGGAAGCGAGTATTTTTAACTTTACGTCTATTTTGAATGATCGTTCTGTTTAGAATGATCACCCACGCGACAAACTTTTTATTTTTAGTCGACGCAATATACCAATAAATTTACTAGTAAGCGCAAGAGAATGTTTGTTATCAACCTCAAATGTAGAAATACGTGACCCAAATAAAAAAAAATGTGTACGCTGCATACGGTATACGTAATTTTGCTGGACAGGATAAACAAAATTTTATAGTGCCCGGTTGCGAAGCGAAAGGAATTAAAATAAAACGGGCCTGAAAAAGTCAGTCGGCATAGAAGAACTTTACGATCAGCGTTTCCTCTAGATTAAATCCGTGCCAGCACATTATCGAATTCAATTATTCGTCAAGAGGGATTATTATTTATTGCCTGGCAGTTATACGCCAACGATTTAGTCGTAGAAGGAGCCCAACACCAGCCTATAGGCAAGCCGTACCGGCGAGACATCAAACATTCGTTCGCTTACCCGCGTTTCTGATAACAAAACAAACACTCTCATTATGTTCTACGGGGGCTATTCTTAGAACTGTACGTGTTTAGTACAATAGGAAGTGAAATTAATGAAGTGTACGGGCCTACGGCGACGGATATTTATGTTTGTATGTGTTTTTACGCGATTTTGAGACAAGGACAATGCAACTATGTGACATACGGGCCACGTGCTAAGCTAACACCTGCACTACTAATTAGTTATTTATTAAAAGGCATGAGAGTGTACACGATGTCGGACAGAAATATGCTGTAAATTTGATAAAAATTCGATGGGGGTGGAACAAATTAAATTAAAATATGTTTTCGGTTGCTTAAGTAAATACTCTGTATCAACTAATGCAGCATTTAATCGTATTATATTTTGGTGTAATTTTGCTGTCCTTAATTTATCTCCCTGCGCAATGGTTTTGTTTGCTATTATTAGTTGCTTAGTCTTCAATTCTTCACGGTTAAGTAATCTTTTATTTAAGCTGTAACCAATGTTGCTACGATTAATGGTATTAAACCGTTAATTTTATTTACAGAACGATTAATACCCATTCAGCTTTCAGGTTATTGTTTTTATTTACTAAAATAGAGTAATTTATAAAACAGCCTAAAATTTTAAATGAACCATAAATTCGTCCAGTTTCTTATGGTAAAATATCCATATACATATTTGTCAAGAAACAACAATACATTATTATTAATCTAAATAACCAACACATTGAATGATCTCTTAACAACGTGATACCAATTTTTGTATGCCGCTTTTATAGAACTCTATGGATTTTGAATAATAAAATTGACGGATGGAATTTATTACACCTCATATTTTATTACTTACGCCTCATACAGTTGTCAAAAGACGAGAAAAGGTAGTAATCACTTGGCGAAATGTCTGAAGAATATGGAGGATGTAGTAACGTTTCCCACTTTAGTTCAAAATATTTTCTTCGGTTCAATCTTAAAGTATGCGGTTTGGCGTTATCTTGAATACCACTTCTTTTCGATTAACTAAAGAACTCTGTTTTTGGATGATACTCGCTGAAGATATTCACAATACAAGTTCACAGTGATGGTTTGAGCCCTTTCCAAAAAAACTCATAATGGACTATTCCAGTTGCTTTCCACCAAACATACAATGCAATCTTGTTTGACTGCAAGGAGGCCTTGTAATTGTCGTATCGAATCAGTAGGCAACAACCAATGATACGAACGCTGAATTTTTGAATACAACATCTACTTTTCGCCGCAGGTTAACAACTAATCAAGAAATGGTTCATTATCGTTGCGTGAAATGTTTTCCGATCAATTAGTAAGACGATTTATTTGGGTATAATTTGACAATCCATCTAGAACCCATTTCCTTAACTTTCCCTTTACTAGCTGATGAAGGTGCAAGCAAATGGTTTCATCACTCACATTGAACTTTTCTGCAAGCTCTAAGCAGGTGGTACTGGTATTTGCTTCAACAACCTGTTTAAGATCCTCGTTGTTAATGATCTTCGGTCTCACAGAGTGTGTCTCCCGAAAAAAATTTCTGAATCACTTCTGTAATTTGAATTCGTAGGAGGCTTCTTCAGAGGAAGAACAGGGGCACTTTGGACGAAGTCACGGTTACTCGACGTGTTAACTACACTAGAAGCGAAAACCTTCTGAAGCCTAGTCTAGAAAGTTTTCGGTATAACAAAGCTGAACATGTGTAAGAACAACAAGGATAAGACAAAAAGGATGATATTAAAAAGTTAAATAGATCAGAAAAATGTTGCTGCTCATTTTCCAGCCGTTACATATGACAGCGTATGTCTTGCCATTTCGCAACAAAAACCAGTATCTAAAACTATTTCGAAGATACTGGTTTTTAAATACTGACGAAGCATTGGACCGAAAATTGAAGGATGATATCTGAAAAACTGGGAATTCAAGAAACCTGAAATGTTGGTATCAACCACAAAAATACTTTAACATATCTATCGCTTGGTTGACGACATCAACTTGCTTATTTTAAGCGAAAAACCCTATACATTTTTGCAAACAACATTTCAGAGTGCTTTATGAAATATTGATATGTGTCTTATCAAATCTCAAAACTACATTAAAATATAAGAAAGCGTTTGTGAGAAATTTACAGCTCATCACATAATACAAGGATATCTTGAGTTGGCCCCTTTGATGTGCACAACCCATTGAATTTTTTTTTCATATCTCTCCAATATAGATTTTTCTAAATATTGATTGTGTTAATCTTGATCAATACCCCGTACTAGGAACACTTGTAATGTAAATATAACAAACATTATAATGAGTTGGCATTCGTGACAGAAAGAAATTAATATTCAGTTGTATTTGCATGATTGAATGTTATTAACCGGTAATTGCCATGCTTTATTTCAATTTCATTGTTTAAATTGTATTCCAGGATCCCACTTTCCCCGAGTGTCTTTCTGAATAATTTGTATTACTTCGGTCAATTCATTGTCGTGAATAAAAAATACACCATGTACTAACTTTGACAGAAACAGACACCATGATAATGCAGCGTGAATTCCTAACAAAGTTTTCAGTTAGGCGAAAATGATTTCCGTTGCTGTTGTATAAATTTGCATGAGAATAATCTAGCGAGTGTGATGTTTATCAAATTTTGAGAATGTGTATTATTGTTACCTACTTACATTCTTATTTTCGCTGCACGTATACCGGTTTTATCTGCGGGCGGATAAAAGTGGAATGCTGCCTGAATTTCATTTCTGATATACGGTCTAACACACCACCAGGTTAAATGAATACTTTACATAAAACATTAAAGTAAACTGTATTTTTCACTTCTCGAACACGACTAATTCTGAGAAACAATTTAACTACAGAAATGTAGTCCTTTAAATGCTGTTACCGTACGCTAATAATACTTCTCAAATAATTGCATCTAGTGGGTTAATTAACTTACATTTTTTCATCTATATGTCCTGAGCCTATAAACCATCCATCCTTATCACGGCTTCGCAAATTCTCACTGTTCTATATACTAATCTTTCTAGGTAATTGCATCCACTTTACACAAAGCTTCCTGTAAGTAGCACCAAAGCTGTTGAGCACGTCACACGTCCGTAAGTACACGTACTACAAACAAGACGTCAAACGAGGGACAGATAAATGATACTCTCTTTTTGACAAGAAGGCATCTATGAAAGACTACAATCACTTCACCGTCGCCACGGAAGATGTCCGTCGCAGTTGTGGACGAAACTTTCAGAAGCAATTGCAGTGTACCACGGCTTTACAGTCCGAAACAATAATTTCCATTTTACAGTCGCCATAGTACGGTCTAAAGTTTGCCGTTTAATTACCAGTTATGTTAACAAATATTGTAGACCCAATAAATTCCAGATAGAAATTAGTAACCTGTGCTTTTTAAATAAAATGGCCTTTAACGCCAGTACACAGCACTGCCATTGTCATAAGGAGAAAGGACCTGCAGCGTCTTTTTAATCAACTACACATTATCTTCACTTCAGAATAAGAAACGCATGTGCACTTGCCACGTAATCTGCTTGATTCTCATAGTTTAGACTGCCTCATATCTTATTTACAATACTGACGTACTGCAAAGATCGTCCAAAAAATGACAAAACCTATTTTTTGTAATAACGTATTGTAATCGAGACGCAATATTTAATTGCATTTTCTAAAGACATACTTCAAAATTTTTCTGATATTCATATTTTTCAAAGCTAACATAGAATCAGCTTTCAGCGTAAAGGATACATTCTTTTAATACTGTTTATTGCTTTTAGAATGGGTACTTTATTCATTGTATCATTGTAAAGAGGAGAAAAAGAAACACATTCAACTTCTACAAAGCACATATATTAAAATATAAGAAGGAAAACTGAAAGAGAACTTTAGAAAACCTATTCAAATTGCACCTGAAAACTACAGTTAAAATGGTGTATTATATCTATATACATTACACTGTATTTATTTTTTTTTTTCAAACTCTGCCTCCATTTTTGACGTAGCGAATTTTTGAAAACTATCCTTCACTGAAACAAAAATTTAAAACAAATTCTCTTTCTCTCTCCACAACTGGCGTTTTATTACGCGAATTTTAATGCCTGTATAATATACGCAATCGAAATTGGCGTTCTCTGATATACTATAGCGTGTATAATTCAATAGAACCGGCTATAACGGCATAACATTTGTAAACTTTTGACGTCGATAATCGACAACAATGAATGAACCGACTAATCCCGGTAATAATTTCCAAAACCATTTCATTACCAATTAATATCGATCCCGTCGAAAAGCAGGGATACCCACAGCGAAGTGAGGCGTTGTACTGCCGATGGGAACGCACTCGGTATCCCGCGATCCCGTTCCGAATATGTGTATTTTTTTATTCACCCTTCCCGCGCCGGTGATTCGATCGCGTCCTCTACAATAATTCATAAAACGTTTTTGTGCGTTATTCGAAAACAATTCGGTCCCGGTAATCGGAAGTGTTGGACAATGGTTGTCAATTAATCTGGCGCAACGGTCCTATTTCTCTCTTTCATTACCGGTTTAAGCATGAGCGCGAGTACCACGCTTTAGGTAGTGCACGTTAGTGGAACTAAACACAAAAGACTATAATTTACACGCATCCTGTGAATATACAGCTGGCTCTGAGTGCGTAACTAGTACCTAATTCTACGATCGTTTTATGAGTGCTGAATTCCCGTCTCCAGACGAGATAGCGCTTTGGGTTGACTCGTTCTTCTGGTTTTATTTTTATTCAATTGATTCCTAATGCGATGCAAAATTAACTCCATAGACTGAAACAATCGTAAAACAATGCGTATTTGATATTACAAACGAATTGAAAGCGGCAAAATAGGCAGACAGATTCGCGGTAAAAAATATCGAGATATTTCAAACAATCTTCAAAAATTTCTTAGACAAAGACAATGTATTGGAAAAATTTACAATTCAAAAAATTGTAATGGTTCAATGGTATCTGCTCAAGAAATTGTATGAGGTTGTATTTGATTGTACTGATATTATTGTAGTAACATACTTGCAATCGGAACTACAATACGCGTATGTGACATCATTTCTAGGAATTGGCTGTTGATGAATGATCTTGGAGTTGCGACTCCATTACCATGGGATATAGTCATTAGTATTATACTTATTACTGGATCACATTAACATTATTTTCCTCAAAATCTATTTTATTAGACCATACAAGTATGGTATTTCCGCACAGATTGTATACGGGGCGCGGTCAAAATTAAGGGCCAATCAGTAATAAAATTAAAACAATTAAAGAGGATATAAATTTATTAACAGATACAAAAAATGTTCATATTTAGATTGTTGTTCTATATAATTACCAGCTCGTTTCAAATCTGGAATCTTGAAATAAGCTTCCTCAAAGCTTCTATATAAAATTTCGCCGCCTCATGTTCTTCAGTGCGTTTACAGACAAGCCAGGTTTTGAGAAGTTGGATCAAAACTGCAAGGAGGATGATGAAGATTCTCCATCCAATTTTTTGAATTGTTACCATAGGCGTGCAGGCAGGTGCGAATGTGCAGTATCCTAAAGAACAATTCCTTGTGTCTTGTTATTTTTGAATGGTACGGCGCAGTTTAGAAAGTATTTTAGAATGGACTTCTGATGCCATGGTTATTCCAGGTTCCATAAAATCTGTTGAATGCACACACTTTTGGCTTCAGCATACAGATTTCATTATCAGTGACGACATTGAAAAGATATTTGTTTTGCTTGTAGTAATATGAAGTTGCTTAACATCGTTGAATATAAAAGGGAACTTAAATATGACTTTCAATTGTGATTTAATTAAGTTTGACGAGTTATTAAAATAATAGCTTTAACTACATTCTAAAGAAAGATTCTCGTGCTATAAATTCCCAGAGCTATATGATGACAAAAAGTAAGCTAAATTTGGATAGTAAGGGAACAACGAGTCCCAATTAAAAACACTCGTAACACTCAGCTCTGTAATCCTGCTGGTAAGGTTGAAAATGCCTTTATATTAGCTGTCAACATCTTGCAGCTTCGGGGTAAACCATGATATTAAACCGCAAAAAGCAAAGCAAAAAGTGCTAAATTCCTGATTGTCACCACAATAAAAACCCTTGTGCGAACCTAGAAAGTTACTTAAACCATCGCATCGAACGAAATGCTTGTGTGATATGAAGTTGTGGGAAAATTCCAACCGCTACGTATTTGCTATCGTGCGACTGTCTCACTCCATGTCTATTGTAAATGTCCCACATAACATCAACTTGACAACATTATTTTAACATGCTCCCGAAATGTTCTTGATTTGAATTGGTCCCTATAATAACTGAGCTCTTTCCGTCGTATCTTTAGAACTAGTCCTGCTACATGTACTACAAAGGTTTTACATCTGACTTCTTCATTACTTCCACTGGACTAGGTCAAGAATCTAATTAGCTCCACTTTTGGTCAACATATTTCTAAATGATCTTTTGAATCTGCTTTGTTAGAGAGTCTTGGCTTACGCTGATGATTTAAAAATTTCTTGTATTATTTCTACCCTTGCTGATTGCGTTCTCTTGGAGAAAAATCTCTACATTATATATGAATGGTGTACCCGAAATAACATTCAGTTGCATATTGATAAGTATGCTGCAATGTCATAATATAAATGCTGTATTTCGCGGGTTTCTCAATTTAAAGATATTGGTACTTTTTTGACTTGTAGCTTCCATTTGCGCCTCATGGAACTGGCTTGTCGTCTTCCACTTCTAGGTCATTAAGCTTCTTTATACGCTCTTGTAAGCATTTTATTGACATGTGTACCCTAAAGGTCTTATTTTTCACATTAGTTTGGTTTAAACTTGAATACGTATTTATTGTTTGGCATCCTGTTTACCTCGGCTAACAGCTGAAGCGATTTTTTAAATACATGTATTTCAAGCAGGATGGTATCTATCCCCACGCGGAACTGATTACGGTAGTGCACTCGTGCGAAATCGATTGCAATAGTTTTCTGTATAAAGAAATGGGGTTGGTGAAAGCCTTTTGATCAGGTTGGTGGCTGGTGGCATCGATTGTCCAGCTTTGTTTTCTCAAGTAAATTTCAACGTACCAAACTATAGCACACAGTCATTAACGAATGCTATTCATCACCCGAGCACATGGTGAAATACGCAAACAAAATTCTTGTTTAGTACATAAATGTAATCTAGTTTGTTAATTTGTGGTTGTTTGAGATATTTGTTATTTATATATATAGATAGATATATATATATATATATATAGATATATATATATATATATAGGTATGTATATTATTTCTTTGTTACTCTACTGCATACTGCAAAGTTTTATTCTTTTGTATGTCCTATAATTGAAACAGTTAATGTTCTATTGGACATAGATAAGGGCCCGTCCACTGTACTGCCAACAATTTAAAGAAGAAAATAAAATCTATGCTTTGCATTCATTATGAAGCTTAGATATTGATCTGGCTAAAATATAATATAGTAATCAGTACAATAAGTGTAATTTATCCATATCTTTAAAGAGAAAATGACATTATCTACTATTCCAGAAGATGAAAACTAAAAAGTAGCTGTTATTTTTGACATTTTTTAAATAGATTTCCAACAGACTCAAGAGTAACCCATGTTTTTAAGTATATGATTACATTACACTTACTAATACTACGCGAATAGTGTTACTAAAATTTTTTGTGGGGATTACGTTCAATGTTGCTCGTAATAATTTGTCATACATTTACCGGAAGTAGACTATTTAAACCTAGTTAAATTAGTAATCCTTTTTAAATATCTCTGAAATTAAATACGTTTTAATGTTGAATCATTAGTTAGCAACAATTAAAAAATACGTAACTAGAAGTTAATTTTTAATTACAATCAATAAACTCTTATAAATAGTAATGATGGTTCAGAAATCCCACAACAATACATTAAAGTGTGGCAAAAGAGTGTAATTGACGTTGATAAAGTAAACTTTGTTGTTCACTGTATAGGTATGTATGTACGTACACATTCCCTTAAGCTAAGCTAGAATTATTTTAAGTGCGAACGTGCGCGGACTGCAAGTCGTTTGATTTGAGAATGGAGAGCTATCTCTTCTCGCAGCATCGCCGGTCTAGCCGTTATTTTAATTGGTTACAATTAAACATGAAAAATGTACTCTTTCTAGCTAATTATTTGCAATTAATTTACCACATATGTGGCTGTGCCACTGAAATTGTGTTACCTCCGAGACAATAAATGATAATTACTCGAAACGTATGTGCTAAGATACCATCTACATACGTGAACTGCCTACATACTACTACATGTATGTGCCGAGCAGTGTGTAATTTATTTTCACAATTTCACCTGCTTTACAATTACCATAATTCTACAATACTAAGTAATGGTCCGTTATGCGTAATTGTATTTTATCTGCGGCAAAGGATTAATTAACCGGCTTGTGTTTAAAGCGAACGCGGATGATATTTTACTTTAAATAAATATCGATGAACAGTGTCACGCAGCCCGGCAATAAATCTACCACCTTTCAGCTCGGTTATTACAACGCAAAGCATTGTAAAATTTAAGTAAGTTGCTTAAAGTAAAGGGCCGCGACTCGTGCTGGAATTTATATCGTTGAAAGCGTAATTACCATGTGCAGACAACACACAAATTGTCTAAGTCTGTATATGGTGAAATTGTTTACGATCGCATGCACTATACGCTTATTTCGGGCACGAATAAATTGAAACTAATAGGATTTTCCATTGTAGTTTTAATTTGTGCGGCGCGAAATCGGGAATGGTTTCCAATTAAAACGGGCTGAAAAATATGTACATTCAAGCTTATTACATAAATGAAAACATCCCAAACTATAACCCCACATTTATGGCAGCGCCCTAAAGATCCTATCATTTACTTCGTTCTTTACTTCTTTGAATCACCTTAATGGCAGGGACATGATTCACGCAAACCAGTTTGGACGAGCTAATTTACTTCTGCACGTGCAAATGGAAACGCAAATTGAGTTTAGGGGTAGGTTTAGACACACCTACCTGGGTAAATTTAACGCGATTCAGATCAATTAGGGAGCCTGACTGTTTATACTTACTGTACCTCGTTAAGGCAAATTAAAGTGCAGCCGATTTTAGCGTTACTTGCATTTCCACTATAATTTCGTTATTTAACAAGGATATAGAGATATATGCTAAACTAAGAGTGATCAGCGGCCAATGTATATATACAGGATGTCCATGAAATAACCTAAAAAGTATGAAAAATGGAAAGATCTAGCTTTATTAGATTTAAATCCAAAATATTTTGGGAAAATTTCTTCGTAGGCGCGAGAAAGAAATTATAAAGATATTTAATATAAAAATTTCTTTATTATTCACAGACGAAATATTCGTACGGAAGCATGTTATTGGACTCCTAGCTTGCCGTTTGAACGGTGAATAGTGGTACCTTGCAGTGATAGCTGTGTTATTGCAGTGTATGCAGTCTGCGTGTATGTATGCGACTTCGGTTGGGTGGATGTATTATGTATACACATTCTGGATCCATAGGAGGACTTGTTACAATTTCCTAGGGTTTTGTTAATTCTGACGTTTGCATCGTACATAGTTGATTCAATTTTTTTCGAATTTATGTTCTATATAATTACACCTCTTCATTTTTCGTACTTTTTATTTTATTTTAAAGACGTTCTGTATAATTGACGAGCAAGTAGGGTGATCTCCAGGAAGTAGTACTTATTTTATTCTGAATAAAATCTTAGTTACAAGATACAATAGACATGAATGTTGGGCTATTATCTACATTTTCTATAACGTTTCAACTAAGAAATTGCTGTTTTAAATGCAAATAAATTGTTGCAAATAATCTTCTTCCTTCAGAGATAAATATTCCAGCAATATTCACCCATGCATGTTCCCACACCGCTTTTCAACGATGGATAAATCTTTGATAGAATTTTTGTGAATGTTCATCCAAAACTTAGTAGTTTTTCTAGCAAGAAGTCAATATAATCGTATAACATACTTAAATGTTACATTTAAGGACACATTCTTTATAGTTATCCGCCTTTTTGTTCTCCGGGAAGTTTTCACTAACAAGATCATCAACATTTTTTTTTAACTATTAAAAAGAGCTTTGTTATGTAGTACGCTCGTTTTATCGCATCTCAATTATGACGATTTTACCTACTCACGCCGCGTCACTAAATAGAATACAGGGTGTCTAAACATCATGCATTAGTTTGATATGCAGCATTCATGGTCATCTCGTGTGCTTCAACAGACATCCTAAGTATGGAAAACCTATGTGTGTTACATCCTCTTGGAAGGCACTGGAAAGAAAACAACTGTTTATTTGTGTAATAGGGTGAAGTTATGACAATGAAAACGTTTGGTAAATATCCGAAGCTGCAACACACTGCGTGTGCCTGAGCTCAATTTGCAAATGTTTAAACATAGTTGCTCTTATAACATGCCATTGATTTTTAATACCATAATCCATAAGATTGTGCCTAGACAAATATCCATTGTGGTATTTGAGAAAAATAAACAATTTGCTTTTGACTAAATAATGAATGCGGGCTGAATATAACGTATATTTACTGACTGCCAATTTCACAGATTGCATGTCTATTGCATACAATAGACGCAAGTCTGCTTAGCACGTTTTTTTTGTATATTTCTTTTTTCTTCTTAGATATGTGTTTACGTTTAGCTAAGTTACTTTCTGATTAGGCTATAAATAGAACGCTTTCTGTATGTTCATGTGAATACATAGTGACGAGATAGTTTATGTTCTTCAGCATATTTATGGTAGATAATGAAGAAGTTAATGGTCAATAAATGCTTATTATTATTATTATTATATCATAATTAACACACTCCCAGATTCGAATTTCTTAATTCACTCTCAAAGGTGTATAAAGTTATTATAATAAATATTGACCATTATCTTTTTCCGGTTATCAACAGTGGAATTTTCGTCCAGTTTAGATCACAGATTGCGAGCTTCCTTCGTGCATTCCGTTATTTTTACCGTCTTTTTTTTACTGGATGTCCCGTTCGTTCAGGATTTCCTAAAATAGGTTTAGAAGATCATACTTGTTTTGTGTTGTTATTTTGATGATTTCGCGGTCATCTTGAACCATTTTTGAACCGTTTTTCTTGATGCAATACAGCTGCGACGTACTTGTCCCGGTAATACTTTATCTAAGTAGTTCGGCAATTCTTGTTGCAATATGACGAGAAACATTTTCATTTCATGCCATTTCGCATACATTCCCTTTTCGAGGGGATTATAAGTCCTTATTTTTTCTCCCGGCACCATTTATATGGTACATGGGTTATTGGATTATATGTATATATATAAATGTATAGAGAATGATCCAAGAATTGACTACGACAACTTTATACAAAGAAAACACCAATCTAAGAGGCCATATACACATGTGCACAGTAATGTTTTCTGCCACAGATAATGGTGCCTAATGTACATTACTAATGTATATATATTCTCCGTAGTTATATATATATATATATATATGTTTTCTCCGCAGTTATGTCCTATAACAATGGCGGTTAACAATCACGATACACCACAACGACATTGGAAATAGTAATGTACATTAGGCACCATTATCAATTCTCTCTCTGTGGTAGAAAATGCGACATTACTGTGCCATGCGTATATGGCCTCTTAGATTGGTGTTTTCTTTGTATAAAGTTGTCACAGTCAATTCTTGGACCATTCTCTATACATTTCGATTAAAATGACAATTACTTTTTCAAACGGTATCTGAAAATTTTGTTCCTATTGGTTTTGTAGCTGCAACTTTAAAATCGATTTAATGCTTTTCGGCTACCAAAGGGGGTACCGAAGTAGTAATATAGTAGAAAGTTCCACGTTTTTTTTCCTATTTGGCATAAAGGATATGCTATCGAAACTGTATTACTGTAACGCGTAGTACTACACCGATATTGGTATGACGCGGCAGTTAAGGAAGTTAAAGAGGTAGCATTGAAAAGGCTTTAACACAAAGAATCGTCATATTTTTGAAAGGAAATGGTCATTTGATTTATGTTTCGAATTGGCAATATATAGGAGTCAGATAGAAATGTGTGTCCTGAATTGCGAACAAAACAAATAAGAATCTCAAGTGTCCCAAGAGGCAAACTCCCGAACGGCGAGAATACCATTTGTTCTATTCAGCAAATACTATGTGAATAACTTGTGCTATAATACATATGATCAGATATAACTGAAGCGGAGATGAGACATAATTCGACAACTTTCAAGACGTGTATCCCATACCTAATTCACAGTGTGCACAGACATATGTACAGTGCATGCAGGGCTAGACATGTAGGTCTCTTTTCTCCTTTTACACCGTCTGACAAGCACAGCCAAGAAGAGTGTCATGTCAGCGAAGTGTGCAGTTTAAGCTTCCGAAACTAATTATTTTTTTAAAAATAACCATCAGTTGCCAGCAGCAATATATCTTATCTCATGAACGGGCTCGAATACAATTAAGATTACGCTTCTTATTTGTCCAGACTTGTAATTGAATTTTCGTTTTAAAATAAGTTCGCTCTTGCTCAACTATCTTCTCGTTAGTATGTATACACTTAGCGTATATTTATATGCATAGGTATGATGATACACGCGTTTATCTAGAGTTTTAAATATGTAACCGAAGTAGCATCCTAACCGAAATCTTTAATGGAGATCAATGAAAGGTGTGCCACAAACTTATGTACACATACATTATTACCTGTCAGCGATGACTCTTTGACGATGTTTTCGAATAAACTTGTCGTCGCTGTAGAAAAAAATGAAAAAAATATAATATACTATAAATATTTATACGAACCTTGGGCTGCATATAAACGGCTACATATCTTGTTTGTTGGAGGTAGAAGGACACAAATATTTACACATCACTAGCTCTTATTGATTAACAACTTATTATAAAATGTTCCTTCAAATGTGAAGCAAGAGAGAAATTCTTCTTGTTAATACTATACTAATTTGATATAACTACAACCTCGTTCTTGTACAGCTTATGTTATTTGTAAATGCAACTAATATTTGGGAAGCTCTCTGTCATAGAAGATTAAAAATTTAATAGTTTGGTATAACGGAAACAATTCATATTAAATCTGGATATCTGCATCCATGAAGATCAGGTGTTATTGCTAAATTGCTTTGATTTAAATATAAAAATTAGAATAAAAAATGAATTTTAGAGTCATCTAGAATTTTTTTATACTTACTTAGGTTTCAAGTTGGCTAAGGTTTTAACAAAGAACTGACATGCACTTAAGTACAATGTGGTACTTTCTAACAAAATTGGAATATTTTTAATACTTTTGTGGTATGAGTTGGCCTCTTTACTTGTAGAGGGTCCAAAAAGACTTATAGAATAAAAAGAAATATAAGGAAGTTCAAAATTTCAAATGAAACTACTATGTATTTATTTATCTATCTAAAATTTATTTAGTTTGTGTTTGTTGCTTTTATTAGATAAATATGCTAATCTAGAAAAAATGTAATTCGCAGCTTTATTTTCAACAAATCTAGTGAAATTAGTCTATATAAATAGCAAATGTGCGTTTGTTATTGCAATCCAGTAACTGAATATTGCGAACACTTAAATTCTACGTATATATCGAAAACAACATTGTTCAGTTCAGTATAGCTAATCAAAATAATTTAAGAGTGCGTCTTCGAATAACTGAAGTATGGCAATCAATGGATTGTCGTAGTGACGACATGTAAAATTAACGAAGCTCCCTCATTTCTAAACTTACTTTTTCATGAGTTGCCCTTACTATTTAAGCGAATGTGTTATGAATTACATCTTCAATAACTTAACGATGCAAATACTTCTACTAATAATTCACACGCAAAACCGGTTACAACCGATAAGTAGTACTATATAGTCAATATTGTTAAAATGCTGAAAATATACCTGATGGAATACAATGGATTTCAACTATGTCTCCCTGCAGTAGCATATAATTTCGTTTTCTGTAGGGCATTTTAAAGTTTATTTGCGCATATTTTACAATCCTGGCTGATTACTCTCTCAAAACACTGTTTCTACCATATAGTTTGTATTAAAGTGTGTAGTTCAAAGTACTTTTGTCTGTTGATTCGAAAACAGTTGAAACATTGTTCGTCGTACAAGTGAAATTTCAACTTGTTCTTGTCTGAACTTTATGTGACTAAGTATTCAAAATGAAGATGTTCGTCTGTAAGAAACTAACGTTATTATAATATATCGAATTCATAGAGCCGCCTTCTGAAAAGTAAAGCATTAAAAAAGTTTCGGAAGTCAGTCATGATAATGAGTTTCTGATATACCTTTTAAGCTTAGTCATCGTACCTATGCACGATACCAATAATATAATACATTGTATTTTGTATGTAAACTATATTATGCATGATATTATTATTACGTTATCGTTCGTGATTAATACCCTACGTGCATGGACCGGATGGTTTAGAACAGTTTAAGGTAAGGAATAGTGGGAGATTTGCCGCGTCAGAGCAAAGCGGAAATCCAGTGCATAAAATGTATGTTAAACAAATCTCAACTATTTCCTTTAAAAATTATTATTTTAAAGCAATGAAGATATTAGAACCTTCTTCTTCTCAAGGCGAACAAAATGCTATAACACTCCTCTAGCTGCAGTTTAAGTTAATTGAGAAATCGTATTTCTAACTTTATGCTTCCAAATGTATACAATAGTATAGATTGTATGTATATATGTATGTATCGCAACCATATATTTTGGCTCTCTGCGAATTATCTAGATAATTCAGAAAGATTGACCAAAGGGTATACATCTGTACGTGCATCACATTTTATATCCAAGACGTGGCTAGTCATTGCGTCCTTTTCATCAGAATTCAATATATAGAAATCTACTTAATAGTATGATTTGACAACTTTTTGCAGATAATGTGCGGTAAATCCAGTTTATATTATCAATCCAATTGATGCAGATTGTGTTAATATTAACATATAGAATATGTAATAGTTCTATGGAAATATAAGTCACAAGTGAGTAATATAAAAACTTATCACAAAATATCACCTACCCTCTTTCAAATTGAAGCATACTAAACGCTAAATTGATTTTGGTTTGGTACGATACTGAAATCAGACTCTTTCAAACAACCTATTTTTATTGAGATTAATTAAGAAGGCGACTTGGACACTTTCCTACAAAATAATACACGCAGTTCTCCAAATGAAATTTAGAATTCTGCAAAGTTCTTTCTTAAAATAAACATTATCCATTGACGCAAGGCATCTGGTATCGCATTAAAACTTAATTTTCTTAAAATTGTTCCTATTTACAGGACCTTGATTATAGAAGCTTTGCCTAAGCATATTGAATAGTCTTGTTCTACAGCACACAGCTTTACAAGTCCCCTCAATTTGATTGTCGTCTTTTTAATATTTTGTGAAGAATACTTAAGTAACCTTAATTGGATCCTTTTTATTAAATCTTGCTTTTATAATACAGCCATTTTGTTTCTATGTAAGCAAGTTTTTTATTATAATTTTTATTATCAATAAAAGAAAAACGTGTAAGTTTCTAGTTTTCATTATAGCATTTCAACCACCTAAAATTAATCCAACGTTTAGTTTAGCCTCGTTAGAGAAAGTGCAGCTAGTATATTATTGTAAATTTTTACGGTGGTCTCTTGTAATTTACTTTACTTTTTACCAAATGCTATCCCCACAATCTGCCTCAATGGTTATTTTATATAAAATGCTCAAGTAATTTGGAGTTACAACACATTATTCGCATAAAATACAAATAACATAAATAAAGAAATCAAGCATTACTTAATGAAGTTGGGCAAATGATGTCCATCTCGTGATAATAAAGAGTATAAAGAGCAATTAAAGAAATGTAGCAGTGCTCAAAATGCTGTTATATTTCAGATGAAAGGTATATCGAAAATGTTATAAGATAATTCACAGGTATAGCAGTAAACTCCACTCACACAAATTAATTAATTATGCGGAACGCAGCGTTTCGGGAGCACGTGGGCTCCCATTGTCAACCGTGTTACCGACGCAATGTATATAATTCTATTTCTAATTTACTACGTTTGGCGTACTGGTATCTTATTTCATTTATAAGCCAATGTTTTTTGGCCGCTGTAATAACTTTCGATGGTTGTTTACAGTTACTCGAAGTGTTAACCTTCATGAATTTAGGAAAACATTGTTCTTTTTACACCGTGTTAGAAATAAGATATCTGCATGAATTAATCTAATCATGCTACTTACCTTACTAAATCGGTTTAATTCCTTGGGCTGAGAGTTATATCAATGACGATTGCAAGGATTGTGGATGTATTAATTCACAGGTATAGCAGTAAACTTCCACTCACACAAACTAAATTAATTATGCGGAACGCAGCTTGGGACGTGGGCCCCATTGTCAATGTGTTACCGTGTTACCGACCGTCGGTAACATTTGTTGACAATGGGAGCCCACGTGTTTCCCGGAAACGCTGCGTTCCGCATAATTAATTAATTTGTGTGAGTGGAGTTTACTGCTATACCTGTGAATTGTACATCCACACAGTCCTTGCAATCGTCATTTATAAGATAAGATGGGCAATTCAGAAGTTTAAAGGCGAGTATAAAAATAGACAAATCTATTGCTAATAGTAGACCTTTTATTTCTACAAACTTTTATATAAATACATATTTTGCAAGATATTTGGGCATTTTAAAACTTTCTACACACAGCATAAATCAGCAGTAACTCTTACAGTATCTGTTCACTTTCCGCAAACTGTTTAGGTATCTCGAAATATGCGGCAATACGTTGAAGATCTCGAAACGTTCCACAATTGAATAAGCGATATTGATATCGTCAATCTCACAATTTTCCAAACTAGTTTCAAAACCAGCTGAATTAATCACTTCTTTCATTAGAATAAATAAATAAATTCCAATTCCAAGATTTTAAAGATTACGCATTTCTTACCTTTTAACCTTAAGAAGCGAATTTCTCGAAAAGGCCGTTTAAAAGTAAATCACATAAGTTTTTAAATGAAGGATCGCTGAACTCCTAATGTAATCCAAGAATTCTATGGTTGCCACTCCGGTGGTTAGGGATTGAAGGTCTAAAAGCTATTTGTTTACAATAAATTACGTATTTTCGACCCAAAGTTTACCCCATAAAAAATGATTCACATGTACGTTGTACTTTTCCGAAAACGCACTGTATAAACAATTCAAAGAATAAACTAACCACAAGGTTACCGTATTTTCTTTTGATAAAATTTCATAGCAACTAGAAAATATGAAACATATCCTTTCTACTTCCAATTTAGTCTCTTTCGTAAAAGTCATATTCGTTTAGAGAAACTACAGAAGCTTTGTTTTCTTCTTACATTTTTTTAAATAGTGATTACTAGCTTGTAATTAATTTTCACAGAAGCAAATGTCTTTTTGAATTAGTATGTAATATTGTCCTTGTCTAATTCCTGCGACGTCGAAAGCGGCATTAAACTAATGAAAAAATAATAATTAGCATTTGCTTCGCTATATAAAGGTTAAAGTGTCATTTCATATATTTAATAAGCGACTGTAGAATAAATTGGAATTTGAAAAGATGGAAAGTCGTTGGGCGGTTATGTATGCACCGTTGTAATCGTCGATGCACCTATGACCCTTCTAATAAATCTTACGTTAAGTTATTAATGATGGTCTCCATAAACGACGCGATGATCAACGGTAGTCGTCCTGGGCCTTTCTTTCTAAAGTTGCCCTGCCCGTGCTCTTAATCAATTATAATACTAAGCACAATGATATATCCATCTTTCACAATTTATCACCAGGTTGTTACTACGAAATTTCCCATAACGTTATCCTACCCAGTTTGGCCGGTCAACCGACCAATCACAGCATATTCTTTTATCGGACCGGTATAATTCCTCGATGATTTAACTCGTCCGTCAACTGGAGAACAACAGGCGAGAAATAGAGAAATATCTGAAATCCCCAGACAGGTGGCTACGTTTTTTTCGGGATATAGGGGCGCAATCATTTAGGCTATAAATTATTTCTGACGTCTCTTGTGGTCGGAACACCTGCGGAAATAGAAGGACAGGTGAATGGATTTTATTTCTCCGCGCGCTGGGAGCGTTCTTTACCGAATATAATCGTGCGTTGCTAGTATTGCAGAATGACGACTAAACGCGTGTATTCTCTTGTTTCTTCGGCGAAAGCCTGTTTCGTAATACATAAATATAAGAAGTAAAATACGGTTGACGATGATATAAAAAAAATACATTACTTCCACGAAATTTCTTTGTTCTCAAGCTAGGCTTTGTAGGCTCACAAAAGGGCCTATGTGCGATAATACGCGTGCAATTATATTGAAATTAATTGTATACAACGTTTTCTATCGATTCGTGTAAAATTCTAAAAATCTATTAATTTTAGCTTGTTTTTATAAAAAAAAAAGGAACAGATATCGGTACCACTGTCTCTGTAACCCGAAATATCTGTTGTAAAATGTTTGAAATATGGTTAAAATGGTTCTACGATGTTGATAAACCTTGGTATTAGTTTAGGATCCTTGCTCTTTAATTCAGAAGGTGTTCTTTTTTGAAGCTTTTGTATCGTGCACGATTGAACGTAAGTGTGTAAGTGTTTCGCCGTTCATAAATATGTTCCTGGCAAACATGTCAGAGTTTATCTCCAGCTTTTGTTTGTTTGTGCGAATGATAATTCCAGGCCTATGTGTCCCGTCAGTATCTTTCCAGTAGTCTGAGCGAATGGGACGCTGAAAGATAACAATGTCTGCTGTACTTGGCGAGGATGATTCGCCGTAAATCGTTTTTCCAAAATTTCAAATGTTTGTGACCGTCAACGATCTGACCGTCCACAGGTTATTCGTACCAGAAATGTTATTAAAGCAATTAAGAAAAAAATTCGATAGCCTTTCAGAAAACAATTATTACGAGAAATGAAGATTTCTCAGATATCTGTTTCTCGTATAATCAGAAGTAACTTGGGGCAAGAGTTGTCAAAATGTAAGTTAGTCATTTGGAAAATGATAAATTAAAGACGTCATCTGTGAAAGATAACATCAATTACATGTTCAGGAAACGGAGGAATGAATGCGCGAAATGGGGTTCCGAGATGAAAATAGATAAGACATAGTATATGGTAACCTGGTCACAAGGAAAACAGTGAGTGGTGGAAAATGAAGTCACAAGTGCGTATAAATATCTAGGAGTTGCGTTACCTTACGATGATAGAGATGAAGTAGATATACAGAATAAATTAGTAGAGCGAAAAGCCATAATTAGACTACTACACCCTGTGGTGTGAAAAGACAATTTTTCAAAGAAAACAAAAACTGGGATGTTCCACCCTTTTGTTGAAAGCTGTGTTACCTATGGAGGCGAAATGTGGACACTGAATAGAAAGATGGAAAACAAAATAATATCAAGGGAGATGAAGTACTCGAGACGCTGCTGTAAGAAGACATTATTAGATCATGAAAGAAATGGATGAATAAGGGAAATAATGCAAGTTGACACATCATTAATATATGAAATAGAACGGAAACAACTGTTGTGGTATGGCCACATGAGGAGAAAGGACCAGGACGGACTACCACAAAAGGTTTGGAAATGTAATCCTGCTAATAAAAGAAATTAAAGAGGCTATGAGGACTAGGGGAAGATGGCTTTAGGGATGCAGTAGATGGCAAAATTAACTATTTACAAACGTAAGGTAGCAAAAACAAGATTCCTACTTTCGCGGTACGCTCGTAATAAAGAACCTCAATAAACAAATTGATCAAATTAATGTGTTGAGTTCCAAAGGAAGCCAAAGAACATATGGGAGGGGCCCATTATACATCTAGCACGGTGGTGAGTGGTAGTTGTGACTTCGGAGTTAGATGTTTAAGGAAAAAGGCACCAAAACTTCCGCTAAAGTGTCCTAAAACACTGCTTTAGAAATAATGGAAAGGTATTAAACACAATTCTATATCATCGGTCCAGGAAATCTCCGCAGCATTTAGCATTAGGCCATAAAGAAAAGCCAACTAAAAAGTGTTTGAAAAAGACGTCCGGATCTTCGGCATTCATCAAGCACGAGTCTTATTGATTAGACTATGAAATTTGCTCTGTTTTAGAGGATAGTTTGCTCTGAAAGACATCCTAACATTAAGTGTCTAAAGAAATCTTTGGTAAAACAGCAGCTAATTTTGTATTATTTACCTCTTGATGGTCAAGGAAATTAAAGGCATCCATAAAACAATTTTGACAAAGGCAGTTATTTCGAGCGGTTTCCTTTTTTAAATCTATTGTTCCTATTGTATAAATAAAAAATTATTGAATGAACTGAATTTACTTTGCCGTTATAATATCTTTATGTTGCAGCATTTATGGCTAGATGGGGTATAAATATAGAGTGTTAAGTATTACTTTACTAAGCCAATAAGAAGCATGTAGCGGATACACTTTTTTCAAACGCTGATCTTTCGACGCACTTTAACGACGTTAAAAGAAAACCGACATTCGATTTTTTCTCTCAAGGCTTTTCAATGGTCTTGGGTGACGTTGAAAGAAAATTAATCCTTCGACTTAGTTTACCCTCGTCGTGGTTAACTCGTATTTAACGAGACACCAGAAAAGCATTCTGCATCAACCATCATTGGGATTTGTGCTTCAAATAACCAGCGAACCGTGCATTTCAACACTTTCAGAAAGAGTAGTTTTTATACGTCTAATTCTATTTTGTTTGAAACAGCTTCATTAAACAAATGCCCAAATACTACAAAGATCATAAAGGAAGTAAATTTTTTCAGGGATTAAATTCCAGACTCAACTGACTACATAACATCTTTTTATTTTCGGATTGATTCGACTATTGATGCAACCAAGCATCATAAATTACATAAATAGGACAGATTCAAAACTTTATCAGGTTTTTATTATTAAGATCCTTAATGTTTCTGTAAATATCTACGTCCACTGGCGCATTATTTTAAAACTTCTTAACTGTGTCTATTTATAACATCTTTCTACACCAACAACCATGAACCATTTCATCACGGTGCCGTACTATTGCAGCGAAAGCCGTAGCCATATATTCACATTCATATATTTACAATTTTAGGCGATCAAGTGAAGTTTATTGCTATGGTGAGAAAGTTTCGCGCCAGCTGCACATCTACGTAATTACACATCTTTCGACATACACGTGTTCTGTTTCGTACAGACGCATATTCGTAAAATCCGGCAGAAGTATTAAAACGGCGAATGTAAAGTAACCAAAGAGCATGTTTAATGTCTCATTTACTTAGTTTTCTGAACGTATAACTTCTTCACGCGTTGCTTACCAAAGAATGAAGGCATTAAGATTTTATTAGTTCGCTTTATATATTCTAATGTATTTTAGCGTTTCGTTTTATTTAAGGTGTTAATGCTTCCATCGCTTGCTTTGCGCCTTTATTGTTTTATAGTTTTTCCTGGTTTATATACATATGTTGTATACTATTAGCTTAGATTTTTTCTTGCGAAGATATGTTCAAGCTAACGGTTTTATAATTTTAGCTTCCGATTTCTTATGTAGTGAATATGTTCTGCAAAGTAGTTGCAAAATTATTTTTAACGTTTTAAATCTGCTAATCGTTTTCAGGATGGAGAAGCCCTTGAGACATCTAGCGGTCAGGCAGTGAGCTACAAGCAATCTTCGTGGTATCAGAATGTTGGTATAATTGCTACAAATAAAATAATCGTTATTGCTTCCATTACTGAAAGAACGTCGTGATTTTTATATTTAAAACAAATTTTCGTTAAATGTATTCATGTCTTTTTATTATATATGTCTACGAGCAATGACAAAGTAACTGCCCTTAATAACATACACTAGCGTTGATAATAGTGTGGGCACTTCCTATTTCATGTAAAATTTGGCTCTTGCTTCAAAACTTTAAGTAAAACAATTATAAGAGATACATATATTCATTTACGACTGATTAAACATGTGGACGCAAAACAAAGATAATAAGAACCATTAGAAAACATGAAGTAACAAATTCTTCTCATCGAAAAATCCATTTCTTGATTTAATAACTGCTCGCATAATTCTTAGCATTTTCTCTACTAATTTCCTCAGTGTATCTTGAGGAATATTGTTCCACTCCCTCTGCAATACTGTCCACTCTTCTAATTCGTCTGTGCAGATCATCCCACAGAAGCTCTATCGGATTAAGATCCGGATTCTGGGAAGGTCAGGTTTAATATTTCTTTATTCTCTGCGTAAGCGAGATAGCTTTTGTATAATAACGACATGTGCTTCAGATCAATACTGTGCAACAACTCAAAGCGAATGTTCTGCGGTTTTGGCCAAACACTTCATATTTGGACTCATTAGTCCATAGTACGTTTTCCCATTGCTCTATTGTCCAGTCTTTGGGATGTTAGCCTACTGGGGACATTTTCGTATATCCCCTGACGTAGTAACGGTTTTCATGTAGCTATACGGCCATGGGGGTTTGAATATTTTAAATTACGTTTCACTGGGCTAACGGATATTTTCCTGAAAAAGATTCTTCCGGAAGAACCTTTTTCATACAATACCGGCCGTTAAAATTTACATTCTTTTACTTACTTTCAATTTATTGTAGGAGATGAAGTATCTTTCCATTGCCTTTCTTTATGTCAGCATTTTACAAAGATCTTAGTGTTTTCTCCATTTCCCGTCGGTTACAGTTTTCCTGAAACAAATTCTATGTCTTAATGTACTTCAAATCAAGTTCACTTTTACAATAATTTCGAAATTTAATATTTTGTTAAACAGGAAAATTCCCCAATTAACAGAGGAGAAGCACTCATCAACTTCTCCGATGTAAAAAGTATATTACAAAGAATACTTATGACCAACGTAAGTCTTATTATGAAAATGTTTAATATGCATTCATACCACGTACCAATTTGCAAATTCCAAATTGACAATCATTCCGAGGTTTGAAATAATTAGGAAGTATTTTCGTTGCCATGTTGATAATAGAACGAAGACAACTCATGGTTAACGTCATGTGAAATACGGTATGCATGCTAAGTTGTCTAACAACTACACGTAATGGAGAGTGTACATACTTTGATTTGTGCATAGACAGTGTAATAGTCCGCACAACATTCTGGCATCAAAGAGAGTATCATTCGTCTTTCTGAGGCACACTCTACCGTAGCCTTGAGTATACAGTCTGTATACTCAAGCTGTATCTTTGAAAAGTTCAAGAACAGTTTTTGGCATATAAAATTGTAAAAATCGCAATGCGAGTAAAAATAAAGATTGTTTCAGATGCCTCTTAAAATGTTTGCCTCGTCAGTGGCCTCATATTTCTTTATTCATTATGGCTTGAAAAGTTGACATCTTTATTCTCTTTCCTAGTTAAATATACAAAACATATCTTATGTCATTGGAACTGAATGGTTGCATAAAAGATAAGTATTACTAACTACTTTTAAACTAGATCTAAGAGGCGCTGTAGTTCTCTGACACCTTGTATTATCACAAGCTACTTTTATGCGGTCTTATTCTTCTTAAACCACAATTTATTAGATTAAATTTATTACAATGACATTCACATAAAAAAGCAACCGCAATGGTAATGTCGACGCGAGAACTTCACCAGCACGCGCTACGTTTTCAATAAATTCTCAACAGCCTCGTCACTGTAGCGCAGGAGTCGATTGGCAAGCGTTAAATCGTTTTGAAAAGGATAACTGGCTCCGCTCAATCATGAATTTAAACCGCATTCACGGAGATAAGCAACACATGATTCTATTTCGGTGAACACACGTTTAGAAAGTTACGTGGAAACATCGTCGAAAACTAATCTAATTAAAAAAGTTTTTCAGTAGAAAATCAGTTCGTTCGTACGTATACATATGTATGTGCATCGAAGTAGTCGTGATTAGCCGTTGCTTTCCAGAAATAAAACAAAGAAAATGGAGAACAGAATTACGCGGCAACAACTTGATGTTTTAATTAGCGATAGTTTCGCTTCTACCAAATTGGACTTTCGTGGAACTTCATATGTTAAACTTTTACTACTTTATGTTATTGTCCTCCGAAATATTAGTTGAAATAATTTGTTCTTTAGTTCGTACACAGGATTCTGTTTCATATTTCGTTCTGTAGTACAATTGTTATCATCTCAAAGACGGTTGCAGTATTTCCTCTATAATTCACAGGTACAGCAGTAAACTCCACTCACACAAATTTATTAATTATGCGGAACGCAGCGTTTCGAGAGCACGTGGGCTCCCATTGTCAACCGTGTTACCGACTACTACTTGACAATGGGAGCCCACGTGCTCTCGAAACGCTGCGTTCCGCATAATTAATAAATTTGTGTGAGTGGAGTTTACTTCTATACCTGTAAATTGTACATCCACACAGTCCTTGCAATCGTCATTTTCTCTATAAATTTTACATAGCGCTTTTCATTTCATTTTGACAATTATGTAGCTGTCACCATTGCGATTTCTCTAAGTTGTTATCGCGCCCAGCCGAGTCTGGAGAAAACAGTTAGATGGTGAGTTAATTTCTTTCTCTCTCTTTCAAATACAGCATTTATGCTTTCACATCCATCGCTACTATTCAGTTCTCGGGTTTCCTGCCATGTAAAACGCTTGTAATAGTTAACGTTTCGATTATCCTGTTGTGATCTTCCTCAGGGGTGTTTCTGCGGTTTATTTGAAATACCAATTATTTTAAAATTCCGGTGTATGGAAAATACAGCGATACATTAAAAATTGAATAAAAAATCGTTACTACTCATTAAGGTCAGTTTTCTAGGTATTGTGACATCAATACTTTGCAAAGTGAATTATTAAAAATTAAAAATTGTTAAATCAAATAAATGGGATCAAATCACTTTGTATAGCACCCCAAATTGATGTACAGTCTGCTACAAAAGTGTAGGGCAGTTATTGAAGAAAGAAAGGTGCGCCAAGGGTATATGACATGATTTAATTAAACTTTATAGACATGTAAAATAATAATTTACTTATTTATAAATAACTTGTAATAGTGCGTTGGACCACCTCGCTTGTCTACTACTTCAGGCATTCTCTTTGGCTGTGTCAAACAAGTTTTGCCTTATACGTTTCCATTCCATTAAAATACTGGTTGTTAATTCCTGAATTGTATTGAATTGTCTTCCGCCGCTGTATACACGATGCGCTAAATACTCTATGCATTTTCGATCATATCCACTTAAGAACTGATATTCTCTTTCCTCGAATTCGCTATTCATTTTGCCTTTACAGAACTTGATATCAGGTTTTTCGGTATAGCTGCCCATATCATTACACTACCACCATCCATCTGCCTACAATTCAGAACTACTTCTTCCTTTCGTAGATCATGGCAATAACACTGTAAGCCATCAGGACCATCTAAATTAAACTTTTTCTCATCAGTGAAATAATTTTTCGCCAGCGTTTACAGCAATAAAACGCGCGGCTGCAAATGCTAATCTAGCTTCTTTATGCTGACGCGTTAAAGCAGGTTTTCTTTGCAGTCGTTTTCGTTTTGAGTGAGCTGTTGCTTTTAGTAAACGTTGAACATATCGCAGATTGGTGGTTGCACCTGCTGCTTGTGCTATTTGTCTTTGCAGTCATTGGTCAGTTTGATGCAAAACTTAAAATTGTGCAACGTTCACGTTCTATTATCGCTTTGGGTCTTTTAGATTTGCGTGCTTTTCCGTAATTTTCGCTTTTATTTAAGAAACTGCGAATTAGAAGATGGGTTTTGCTCAAATTTGTTGCTATCCTTGCAACTGACCAATTTTTGTCTCGCCAAGTACGAATTAAACCCATTTCAGTGTTAGTCAATTGTTATTCACATGGCATCTTGATATGTAGAAACCAGATTCATACACTATTTCAGATATTGATTTACCATGTCAAGTTTCTTGATATTGGGTGTATAGACTAGAATTTTCTTGTAAGTACTAATAATTGTTTACTTTTGAGTGCTGTCCAATCCAGTCAACATTTTACTCATCTTCGGAGAAGACTCAATCTAATTAAATATATTATGAAGTAGTAAGGCCCATATTAGAGCTATAATATAAGTCTTTAGTAAGACAGTTAAAAATTGGATCGCTCTTGACTTTCTGTGGCGCAGTAATTTTGAACAGAGGTGTTACTTCGGTCTAAACTATTATTTGAGTGATTGCCATTTTAAAGTTTTAGTGCGTTCACTTAAATTAAGAATTAGTGAAATACTGAGGTTCTCCTACATTGGCAGTGTGAGAAGTCAACTTGTATTTAAACAGAATCTAAAAACATTATCCAAATAGTTACCGCAATCGCTTCCGTAACAATTAATATTATCATTCTATTACATTTAACGGTTACTTATTACTTAAATATTGACTAAAGCATTGAAGTTACTTCAGAATAACACGCAAATGTGTTTAATTTTACATGTGACAGTTTTATCTGAAGTTATAGCAATTATTAACACCCGCATACGTGCAAACGTGCACCCTTTTTATGTAACAAGCGCGTATAATATGCCATTGTGCGCATTACTGTATGTATGTGCTTACACATGGTAATTATTAACTCAAAACAGGGTAATTGTAGGCGTCGTTCTGGCTACAATACACCACCAGAACTAATCCAAGTAAAGAATGCGACCAAACACGGGTAATACGGATGCAATTAGAACAAAAGCGCCGTTGTTCTTTGTTTTAATTGGTTTACTACGACCCGCAGCTGTGTAAAGCGACTATTTTCCTAAACACGAGTTCTGGCTGTGCACTCCTGAGCTTTTTGTTGCCCCCCTTGGGTAGCAATATAGTCCTTCGTTCAATTAAAGACTTCTCTCTTTGAATTAACTTTAAAAAGTACTTAAAGGTCTGCTATACAATTCCTTATAGCATTTATAACGATACTCATAGGTTTAGTCAATACCTAGTTAATACGCTAAAATGATTTTCAAAGAGTGATTTCAGTTTTAGATACAGCTGTCTTCGAATATTTAATTGTTTAATTAAATTCTGGTTGACGGATATTACGCAGTCGACGTAAGGACGGGAACTGACGATTCTTTCTATGTATTCACATTAACATTAATTATTCTTTAAATTAAATGCTTGAACTTATTAATTATAATGCTCGATGAGATCTCAAGATAACTAACACGATTAACTATTCGATAAATTAGTTCTTCCGTGGATCGAAGAGCAAGTAAAAGTATTTCATTATGCACTTGTGGATGTAGGTCATGGACAAAAATAGATGGATGAATATATTAAAGTTTAACGATGTTGACAGAATTTTAATTTAGTATTACCGGAAGATTAAAGGATATGAACGTTAAAAGACATTCCATTCTAGCGATGCCAGTTCAAGTTACATCAACTATAGTAATTATAATAATTTAATTACTTGATACAAAGCGCATTAACTTCACAATCTATTCAATTTATAGAAAGGGCTTTTTGTCTTAATTGAAATATGGTCGGATTTTATACTTGTATTGTCCATTAGATGCAGTCATACTGGTAACACAATCTTAGCCAATCACCAAGTTTCGCAGTATGCAGAAACAATTCATCAAAAGTGTGAGGATTTTCACTACTCCATATCCAAATATTTTGGGAATTGACGTACCTCGGAAGATGAAACCACGCTTCATCAGAGAAAAGGTCAAATTTAGTAGGTCATCACCTTGTAGTAAATTATTTGCAAGCCATTGGTAGTAAGCAAGACGTCTAGGATAGTCCGCCGGCAAAACAGCCTGATGTAATTGCATTTTAAACGGATGCTTCTGTAAGTTTTTCTTTACAATTTTCCGACATCCTCCATAAGAAAGTCCAACCGCTTGAGAAAAATGTTTCAAAGGTTTTGTGGGGTCATTTTCCATCCGCTGATGAACATTCTTTATAACTTCCTCCGAACGAAAAAAGATTAAATAAATCAAATGACAGGTTTATTCTAATGTAAACAGACTTGCCGATCAAGCAATGGTAACCGTTATTTAAGGTTTGGCGTGTCATCTGGTTACCCATTGTTGGTGGAGCATTTATTAGTTGATTCTGCTATAGGACCTGAAATGTCTTTGAATAGTGACTTTGATTTGACCGAATTCAATACGTAGGATTTGCCGCAATTGGATTGGATTAGTAGTGCGTATAACACGAAGTGTGTCCTATTTCTACGTAAATGTAGTTTTTGTTTCAAAAAAGAAAAACCTTTACATAGAAAAATCCATTGGCTGTCCACTTGTCTTTGAGAAAACTGTACTCCAGTTTGCCTAAGTTATATAAGTAAGATAGTTTTTACACTAGTTGTATAATGTGTTCTCTATCTATCAAGCTTGTATTTATGTGGTTAAATTTTCAATTGTCATTATTCATTTCAGGATTATAAGCTTTGCAGTGTAGATAGTGTTTTGTAAGGATAGTGTTATGTTATAATTACTATTGCACCTGCAGCCTGTGGTGCTTCTTGAAATAATTTTATCAGTGTTTGTCATGAATTGAGGAAAACCTCAACCCTGAGAAACAACAGTCGCGGCATTCGAAATCGCCACGCCGCGACTGAAAGACAATACGAACGGGATTCGAATATACGACACCTGACGTTGCCATAAATGTAGTATTTCCTTCGACATTGTGATTGATTAATATTAATAAATTAGGTTGAATCCAAAAGAAATAGGTATACATATAACACTATGTAATATCGCTTTTATAAGATAATTATAACTGTGTGAAATATAAATGCAATATTTTGGCCTTATTACATTGATGTTAACGTTGTTAGGTTACCATCACTGTGAAATACCAGTAGCTTCACTACTAAGCTCATTAATTTTTGTTTTCTTGTTTATTTTCTTCATATCTATATTCCACTTGATTCTAACCGAATTTTTAAAATTAGTTTGTCCGAAAATCCTTTACATGTTTTCGGTTCTATTTTGTTGTCGGATTTCGATTATTCGCCTAAAAGTCGTAATACCGGTAATTTACACCGTCGTGATTGTTAGAATATTTATGCAGATCCTCTAATACCGCTCCAGTTCTTCACCGGAGGATTGCGCTGTGATTTAAAAACAGAACCATAAGATATTTATAGCCGTGAACGGAATGATTGACGAACTATGTTTCTGTTTACGAAATTTAACCGAATTGAATTACGAAAATAATATACATCACAACCAATAATATACACACCGTTGTAACAAAATGCGAAAATACGTGATAATAGTGTAAAAAAGTCTAAATATTTATTTACATTTTTTGTCCAATCACGCAGTTGTTTGTTGACATTACGTTGTTTGAATCTCCGAATACGAGGACATAAATTGCACGTAGCCTGAGGCGTTGGCCCGTTGTTATTGTTCGATTTGAAATTTTCCCGGAAATTTTAATTGGAGTGACATAATAACTGCGTCTTTTATATTTATGTCAACGATTTGCACAGTTTGGTTTTTATTGATTTGCTCAACTGAAGTCGCATTTATTAGAGCTTTATAACTTGCGATCCACAGCTTTTCAGATTTAAATAAAATTTGATGGTTGCATTGGAACAGTTGAATTAATCATAACACGACACTATCCATTATGCCAAGAACTTAAGATTACACTAAAAGCATCAGCTTGACGATTTTTTGATTTTCCCTTATTCATTGCACATTAAATGATGCAATAATTACGAAAATATATCATACTACAAATAACCTCAATTTCATAGAAACAAATGGAATGGGCAATCTTAACTAAACAAAAAATCTAACCCTCTACAGTTAACTTTGAAGCTGGCTAAAATTAGGAAAAGACAAAGTTGTAGTCGTAATAAATACCTTACATTTTGCAACAACATTTTTATGTTGACTTTACGTATGTCACGGGACATATTCTACGGAATGTGTTCCCTCATTCCGTAGAATATGGTTTATACGAATGACGTAACTCTAAACTTGAATCAATATCTTGATCAAAAGTGATATTTCTTCAGATATATGTGCATCTTGATTTCACCACGAGTTGACGTGTTTGTTTTCTGTTAGTCATCGTACTTCATTGACTTCATATAGTAATGTCATTTTACAATATAAAACATCGAATTGTAAATTCTGATGTTGTGCACGTGTGTGTAGTATCTCACACATATGGCTTTTATGTACATTGTATTTCTACTAGGTTCGGTGATCAACTTTACCTTTATCCATATTATCATTATTTTCCGAATTGTATGGTTTAAACATGGTGATTAATACTGATCAGGCATCTATGGAAATGATGTTAAATGGCACGGTATAAACGTAAATATCTTTAAAGTTGGGTATTTTGAATAAATGAGGAGATAAGTAACTGCATACAATGTGCCTAATGATACGATCCTGTTTGCATGACTGAGGAATATATTGTATTGATACATATATGTATTCATGTGTGTATTCTCTATTATTATTCAGAATATAAAAAATAACCTTTGTTTCTGCTTTACAATAAAGTTAACTTCACCATATAAAAATCATGCTCAAATCTAAAGCGACCGAAGATGTAGTGATATTTTCTTTAAGAATGCCCTATGTGATGGAAGACTCTACATGGTTGGAAATAAGGAGGGAATCAACTTTTGTTTAAAATCTTTTCATATTATTATAATAGGGCAAACACATTGGAATTAAACTTAAGAGTAATGCCCCGTATCTACGTTACTTTAGAAGAAGTGTTTTTTCTTTCCAATGGATTTTACCAAATAAAACAAAAGCTTTATTGAAGTCGGAGCTTTACATGTGTGAGTCTTTCCTTGTTAGTTGTAATCATCGTTACAAATTAATCTATGCCCAATTAATATCAATGGATTCCAACTAAGTTTTCTTTTTGATTACATTCAGTTCGAAAGCTTCTGCTTATGTAGGCATTCCAAGCATGTCAAAATAAACAATTAGTATCACCTTATGTTCTCTCTGATTGTGAGAAATGTTTGGTCCCACATGTGAAGCTTATTACATACATATTCTCAATAACACAGGAATTAAGTAACATAAGATTATTATTTGTATAATGTGGGTCTCCTTAGAGGTTTGCGCTGCAAGGGAAAATAATAAGAGTGAACGAACGCCTCCCCCCTTAACTCGCATTGATTATAAAATAATCGATGATGATTGATAATCACTAATAGCTGTTAACAACTTGACGGAATCCAAACCAAAAACCATTTAAGTTTCGTTTGTGGACTCAACCTATCATACCAAACAAAAGATTACAGATTACTATAAAAAATGGAATAGTATTTGAAGTGATATGTTTAGAGGTGATAGTTTTCCTTTATCACTCTCGAACGGAACATTCTTTTCTGCGTCATTGCCTCCAGCTCTATTTGAACTTAATGAATATCAGTAACTAAATTCCTAATTAAAACGTTTAGGATACCTTTTGTCCTAATGTTTATCTCAAACCTTGCAGGAGTTCTTTAATTCTTTACCAATTTCACATTATTCTATCCGATATCCATTATGCTATTCTTTACAATATAATATTGACTAGTTGATAACTTTAGACTTTAGACAAAGCTTATTGTTAGAATAAAAGGGACTTAATAACTCTAATAGTATTGAAACTATGAAGATGTATCGGTGTAGATGTGAAATATCCGTAAAAATAAGTTGGCTTTCGTTTGCTACAACACACGATTAATAGTCCTCCCTTACTCCAAGAACAAAATCTACTGACTAATTTTCGGGCCAATGATCATATCTATACCCAAATATTATCAAGCTGAATTGATAGCCTTTATATGAACTCAACAATCTTTGTCCAACATGAATAATGTAAAATATATTATAGCAGTTTAAGTAAGGGCAGAAGAACTGGGACCACTTAAAGTCGCATATGAGCAATAAACTTAAATTCTGTCTTTCTGAATATTCATATAAGGGAGAAAACTAACAAAATTATTTCAGCAAACGATATACTCATTTATTATAACCTGGTACCCAATAGTTTCTGAATTATAGCCATAAACGAAGTTGCAAAATAAGTAGAACTCATTTACCTCCGTTACTTCCAAAACAGTCCCATTGGAAACATAAATATCGATCCTAGTACCTTACTTTGTTAATGCATCCAGCACTCTCTGCAATTCAGCTTCAATCTCGAGGTCAAAATCACGAGAAACCAAGTCAGGCAAGTGCGCTAGGTGAGGAACAATAACTATGCTATTTTTCGTTAAAATATACCATATAACGAAATCATTTGTATGAGCTTGCGTTATCATGGCGAGGAACTCAGTCGCTTCTGCCCGACCTCTCTTTACGTTTTTTTCCTCATACCCTCCCATAGGCGCTTTGGACGTTGCGATAGAATCCTGCATTAATGAAAAAACAGATGATGTTGTATTTGACTTGACTGGCTTTCTTTGACCGAAGTTAAAACGGTCTCTTCCATTGTGACGATTGTTGATTTCAAATTTCGTTGACATGCTTTGCTGATTGATGGTCGTTCGAAGTAATCATCGCCATCAACTAATGTTTGGCCATTTTCCAAATGTTTAGACTAGCTCCAAGTTTATATTTGTTCTTCCCGAGTGCTTCATTTAGCATTCTGATATACCTGTGGCAGTTTTACCGACTTCAGGAACTTTTGGGTATCATCTCGTATAATGTTCAAAAGTGACAATTTAAAAAATGTCGAATATATTTCTTCAATTCGTTACCACACATCATCATTTACAAACGTGAAATATCTGATTCTTCATTAGTTTCCCATAATACTACTAGTTTACACTAAACAATGTTCGCAAAACCATCCTGGCAGTGCAATATAATTTGGTATTTGCCGTAATTTTATTGCAATTAAATGGTAATTTTGTTTGGAGTCTTTCCCTAGAAGCTTTACGTAACTAATATAAATTCACAACATGCAGAATATACACGTACCATGCAGTGTTTTCTAAATTAAAAGAACTCATTAATATTACAACGTAAGACAATGGTACAATGCTACCGAGAAGCGGCGGTCACAAGTAAAAACTCTGTCCCTTTGTTGTATCTTTACTAATGAGAATCTTCTGATTAACACTAAAAATGTTGGAATTTTTTTGTGACTTAGTCTACACCGAAAACTATGTGAGTACATTGAGTTACAGCTGATGAATCTTAAATTTGTATACTAACATTCCTTTCAATGCACGCATTTAAAATACATCAATTCAAGTGACCATTTACAGCAAGGTGCCAAATTCAACCACATATTTAGTGTAATGTTATCGTAAAATACGAATTGCTGTATACACAATTGAATCAAATAAATACCAAAAGCAAATAGGTAGTCTCCATGATCGTATGAGATACTATCGCACAATAATACATGGTATAATAACCTATAATTTGAAGGCATTTACCGTTTCGTTACTACATTATTATCGTCTCAAAATGCTTTTATAATTAGAACCAATTAAGTCCTATTACGTTGATGGATTCTGTTAGATACGCTAACATACTCGATATATGTTAGAAATTTATAATCATTGCGATATTCGGCGTTTAAGATGAATATAGTATGTTGCCGATGCTATTTTGTCTTATACTTAACAGAATACAACAGAGAAATGTGATTTAAATCAAAGTTACAGTAAAGGAGTATTTCAAACTACGTTTTAATACTTTACGGCAATCAACATAAAGGAACTGTAAATGAGATAGTTAAAACCGCTGTGATCTGTGTAAAACTGTGGTAATTTCCTCAGTTACTTGAACACACGTTCAAGAGAATTTATATTTTTTTCGATTTATGCTATGGTATAAAAAGTAATGTAAAATCACTTCCTCATGCCCTTCTATATAGTTCGTAATATGGTTCCTTCTTTGCCAGATTGATATTTAAATCCGATGTCAGAATTTCTATGCTCAAGAAATGTTACGAATATACACACCCTTTTTTTGAAAAATATCCCGAAAATGTATTTTTATGCCCTTTGTTTTCAAATCATTTAGCTCTCTGGAAATCAAGTAATACCACAACGAAACTATTAATTTTCACGATTAGATATTTTTATGTTATATCAATTAACAATTAAACGTTGTTTTCTAGATCCTCAATAGTAGTTTTTTGTTTTCTATTATATTTTTATACTTTATACACAACAATTAGGTATATGTAGTGCACCTGAATTTTATACACACTATGTAATTTTCTTGTACTCTTAATCTCTTTATTGCAATGTACACTCCGCAAAAAAGTATGGCATACATAATGTTTGTAGCACAAGAATGGTTTTACGACTATACGAACTTTTAAGTATATCCTAATATACTCCAGGAAGCAATTGTTATAATTATTTAAATAATATGAAAACCAAACGAATAGAGAAACTCGTTTTCATCATTTTTGTTAAGCAGATATAGTAAAAGAAATTAAATCTTTGGAAAAAAATACAAGATAGTAACTTAATACTCGATATTGCCACCCGTGGTTCTTATGACCGTTCGCATTCGATTTGGCATGGATTCAATTAACCTCCATATATAAGTTTGATCTAAATTCTTCCACTCCTCACGAAGCGCATTTTCTAATCTCTGCCGTTCTACTGAGGCAACAGGTTGGCTCCGTAACATCCTGTGAAGATAGTTTCACACATTCTCGATAGGATTCATGTCTTGACTTACCCCAGGCCAATCTAAAACTGGAATGTCAATCTCATCAGTGTATTCTCGAACGATTATTGCTACATAGAACTTCGTGCAGTAACAAGAGTTAACATGATCTTGTAAAATGTCTGTTGTATACCAGTGTATCTCTGTTTGCTGATACTAAATCTGCACTTCCCGCTAAAGAGATGTCTCCCAAAACCATGACCACCACCAAAATTAGTCCCGTACACTGGTATATGGGTACCTTAGATGCAAAGACTAAACGTTGGTTCATCTGTGAAGAGTATGTTTGTCCTGTCATTCAATTGACATGTTCCCTAGCAAACCTTAAGCGAGCCAGTCGGCGATACCCAGAAAGACGAGGAGCTGTAACGGCTACACTGGCTCTTTTTCCAACCTATTACAAACAGTTTGGGTGCTTATTCAAGTATTTCTGACTTTACCTAAGTCGACCTGTAATTGCCTTGTTGCATGCGTCCGACTTAATGCTTGTAGTCTTAAACGTCCATCACTTTGGGGAGTACTACAGCTTGGACTACCTGGCAGCTACGTATATAACCTCCAGCTTCTCTATTTCTGACCACTGCTCTAGAAACGCTTGATTAATTAATATTCATTAAATTAGGCACGTTTGTTTGAGATCCTCCATCTTCGATTAAAACAACTATTCCAGCCACTTGCTCTGAAGTTAAGTTACACATTTTGGTTCTAATAACGTTGGTAAAATACTCTAACAGCCCACTTTAAAATTTACCCGTATAGGAACACTTTCAGTAAACAACTATATAAACCATGTGCATATACACTTTTCTAAAATGTTTTAGTAATAACAAATAAGAACTTATTCAAAGGCTAGTTGTCTGAATTTCTATATATCTTTGTAGTTGGCGCACATTTGGCAAACATATTGTGGATGTATAAAAAATATCTCCGTTTTAATTCGGATATATTCCAAACATTGGATTGACATTCTTAGTAATAAGAAATACATTTGTTACATAAAATCCGAACTCTTCAATCACTACTAAACACTATAATAGTATTGTTATAAACTCTGCAATCCTTCTTTCAGTACAAATGTATTAGTACTAATAAATTGCGAATTTTTTAACTAAATAAATAATGTTGAGTTCTGAAATCCTTAATTCTAAATTATTCTGGACCATAAAAGTTCATTAACATTCGACACGTACCTGTACTACAACTGTGCATGTTATCCGAAAATCGATGAAAGTGAAACTTGCTTGCTTATTGAATAACAATGTGAAGATTTGACCACACACGCCTTCCAAACCAATACAAACATCAGAATAAAAAGTAACACACAGCCGATCATTAAGTATAAATAAAGTGGACGCCCTGTTTAACCCTATTCAGCCGGCGGCATGACGGTGATGAAGCAAAAGACCTACCTTGGTACCTATAAATGTGCTCGTCATAACAACCTAATGTTTTTATTTCGTCAAGCAGCGGGAGATCATCGAATGGACCATTGTCTTAGAATGCTACAAGAATTTTAAACATAACGGATCTGAGATTTACACCTGAGTAACGTAAATTCTTTCTGCTTTGATGGCTTTGGAATAATATATTTGACAAAACTGAAAACATGAAAAAATTTACAACGATATGCCGGCGTGCATAAAGAAAAAGAGAAAATTCTACAACCCACAAGTTAAATTATTATTCATGAAGCTGTGGTATAAGTAAGAATCTATCTTACATAATAAGTATATATAAAGTATGAAAATCTCTAGATGCAATAGAAATCAAGTGGAGAATGAGAAAGGAATTTAATAATAACTTTGTCTTTCTTTCGTTTCCTAATCTTATTTCAGCCAAAGATTACTGTAAATGGAGAGCAAATGTTCTACTTTAAGATAATTGAAGTTTTATGGACAGTATCCTTTACACAAGAAATCCTGCGGGAAGCAGACCATGACAGCTACATGCATTGGCTTTCATGACTTTTAACAGAACGTTTAGAACTTCCTATGACTGCGCGAAAATATCCAAATAATACTTTTGACTTCCCGCTGAATTAACTTATAAACACATAATTTTACAGATGTAATGTAATGTAAAAAGTTAACCTTAATGCAACGTTACAATGTAAAATGTTCCAACCGGAACTCGAATATTAATTGGAGAAATTTGTAAATTTGAAGGATATACATAAGTGTATTACTGGGCCGAACTCTATTGTAATACTTTTAGTATGTCTATCGCTTCCGATTTTAGCGGAAGTCGATACCAAACTTCTTATTTTAAATGATAGAATTTGTGTACTACAGCATTTTTGAATTTTACTTTAATTGAAGTTTATGTATTGCTTTATACCTACAGGGTGATAAAATAATACGAGATAATTGATAGTACAAACACTCTGTATATAAAAACATATACATTCATATGTATTACAACCTAAAATTACTTTATTACATTTGAAACAAGACGTCCTGCATATTAACAGACATTTGACTTCTACAAGAAAATCTATGACCATTTTGTGTAGTTTTACCTATAATACAACCAATTCAATGTGGCTGATCGTTTTGAAAGGTACACACGGAGGAAAAAAATATGGCGTTTAATTCAAAAATTTGACATTTATAGTTATAATGTAGACAATTGTGATTGCGAGGTTATGACTGTTGCTTATTAGATTATAAAATAAACGGTATTTGTTTAGTTGTCAATATTTGATTTTATATATCTTAGAATATGTTGATGTATATATGTTGTTTACATAAACAAAATTAATAACTACTGCAGAGATTAAAGAGCAAAATGTTAAAAGTAACACTACTAGTCTCTATTTATACATTTATTGATTACATTACGATATAAAACATATTTGTGCTATTTCAAGTATCGTGCATCAAAGAAACACAAACATTGTTTAAAAATTGTTTTAATCATAATCACTGTCCGATTCGTCTAATGAATAATAAATCTTTCCTCTTTATTGTCGAACAGCTGATCTTTTGTCATATATTCTTTTACAATTTTATCGATGTGGCTATATTCTGGTCCATAATTTCAGAGTTACTTGATTTACTGGCTCGTGGCTGAGGTTTTCCGTATTTGCTGTTTCAATATTACGTTAGGCTATTTTTTCTCTTAAACATACTCCAAATTAACTCTATGGAATTCAAGTCACGGTGGTATGGAGGAAGGCGTAATATGGCGTAGTATGACCTTTGGCTTTCGCATACTCCTCGATTACATATTGAGGCACTAGTTTGTACCTCCTAACGATTTCTAGGCGTTCGCATTTTAACATATGTGGATGGTATGGTATGTTCATCGATTGTAGCTAAGCAAGTATATTACCTTTTTGTTTCGAACCTTTGAATTGGGTTTCATTTAACATGAGCACATATAGAATATCTAAGTTTGGCATTGTTATTAGGCCTATAAGGAATGAGTATTATTGCAAAATACACATCTACAACGGAGAAACAATAGTATAGTAAATACTCACATAAAAGGTTAATATTTTTATACCTATCTACATAATCTACCAAAAGGAAACTTGTCCTGACAATATTCATCGACGAATCGGCTTGAGGTGCTTCATTTTCCTTATTACAAGCGTCTGTTTAATTCGGTGAATTGTTCTCGCATATTTTCCTATCGTTGCTGACACACAAAATATAAATTTTGTGCCGCCTTTTCACTCTCGCAAAATATGACAATATTTTGCAGCGTTGTGAGCGCATTGCTCTGGTTGGATTTTGTTTTAGGCATGTTTGTAATATATCTAAAACTAAATTATAGATCTAATACCAATGAGCATCATTAAAATTAACGTTACTAACCTGGAAATCAGACGAAAAACGCTGTAGCTCTGAAATGAGCAGTTAATACTGAATATAAAACGAAACAAGATGAAAGGGAAATTAAAAAAGAAACTTGATAAACTAACGAAATTATAAGAAAGATCAAATTAATCTATGACTCAAACAACGCTCTCAATGACGGAGATAGATATGTTCTTGTACTTGATTGTACTATAGCCGATATAGGTTAGAGGTGAGGAGTAAAGAGTTTCGCGTATTAGTTCACATATTTTCCGCCGGGCAAATAGAATTGGTCGCACTATATACTTATTTTCTGCCAAAAGAGTTACAGCTTGGGTAATATTTGATAGTTCCCCTTTTATTTTCGGTATCATTTGACTAATATAGCTATGATTGTTTCCATTAACAAAGAAGTTCGTCTTGTTTGTAGGTTTACTCGGGAAAAGTACCAAAAACTTTACTTGTGGAGTAACGTTGTCGTGATTATTTTAATTGGAAAAGTATGTATATTACGAATATTTTAAATGCCGATGATATTTTATGTCGATCGTGTAAAGTATTTTATACAAGTAATTTGCGATATTTTGAGTCTTTTTTTAGATATCTTTCGGCGAATTGTCTTTTTCGACATTAAATATTATCTATTATCTCCAAACACTTTATACCAAGCTGCAGCCCATACCTTTTATTTATATATTCTGGCAATGGTGACAGTAGTACAGCTTTAGCATGGAGTTTAAGATAGCTATAGTAGGCTGTGGCGGCTATTTTAGATGAAAATGTCATTGGATTTATCTAAAATGCAGTTGTCAGTTTACGTCAAAAATATTAAATTCTCAAAAATAAATACGAAATGTGAAACACAAGTAACTAGTTTTGCGTGTGATTTGCACACTAATAGAAAAAATACTGGTAATTTGAAACTAACAGTGTTTTAGCAACACAGAAGAATATAACAATAAATTGCCTTTCGCATAATTCCAGAGACACTTACTGAAATAGCAATCAGGCCTACTGCAGGTCGTACACACTATTGTATGTAGATTATCGTTACATGTTTGCATTAAAATTGTAATTTAATGTCTAATCATTGCGAAGAAGGGTAAGCTGAAGATGCTAAATGTCGATTGAGTCGGCCTATACTTGTTGGAAATCCATATTAATCAAGGGCTAAGATACAATTTTACAAATATTTCCAATATTATTTAACATAATGTAATACGTGGCATGTATTGAAGCTACAATTATAGCAAACATTTCTGTATGCGTTCGCATAGCATAAAAATGCGATAAGAAAGACAGGTCTGCACTTAAAGCTTACCGATTTTGTCCATATTTTATTTTTTTCAGAAACATTCATAAATTATCAGCGCCTGAACTTCCTCCAGAGAGTAAAGTAGTGAATGTATAACAACTGTTAAGAGAAACTAAACTTTAATTTAGTTATATAAAATAATAAATTTTAATAGCGTATGTAGTATGATTCCTAAAACACAACTGCAGTACGTGTATACTTTATGTAATTGTAAGTCAATGTACAAAGGTATGCACATATTAGTCGCTCTTCGAGTTGCTCATTTCGTAAGATGACTCGTCTGAAACCAAAGTTAGTACTTACCCACAAGGATCAAATTGAATGTATGTAATTTACTTAATAATATTTATCTAATTCTTGTTCCTAACCTCGTACTTGAGTTAAACCAGCGGCAAAGCCATTAATACCTTCAAAAACGTAGTGAGAAAAAGTGCAAGAAAATTACCTTAGTTATGGAAAAGTTCGTGCTACATCGTTGCATAATCGGCACGTTCACCTTAATTCTCGCTCGACATAAATCAGTTCTTTTTTCTAATTAGTTTCTTTAGTAAATATTTTGATTTTACAAATTAGGAAAAGAAAGAGAATACAACGTTCTTCGCACACAAAACCTAATTCGCTTCGCTTTGCTGCTATTTCTTATCCTTCTGCGTGTTTTCTAAATAAACACTGCTCTCTCGCGTTTTAATTAAGTTAAATGGGTGTACATTTGTTCTTCCTAAACAATGTTGATAAACGCTCTATGAGAATTTCAAGCGGATACTTTTGTTTGCCTACTAATAGTAAGTTAAAATTCAGTACTTGTGCTACCAATTTTGTCAATTTATTCCAAATTCTTAAAGCTAATAGGAAAACAAGCAAGTACTAATTACTATTAATTTTAAACTGGAGGCCTTGAAACGCTGAGGAAATAACACCACTTATACAAATCGGCCGCTTGATTTATAAGCCGCTTCATTAACTGTGCTTGAAAAAGGGGCAAGTGCCTGTGTAGTAGTGAATGCCTATATTTATTAAGAATATGGATAGATTGCAAATTAGAGTCACGTACAAAAGTCAAACACAACGTAGGAGGGAACAACTTTAAAATAAAATTAATCAACAACACAATCTGCGGTTGCATATAATATTATCCAAAATCAAATGAAATAAAGTACTTCTGTAAAATTACATCTACAAGTACTTTCCCATCCTCAACCTTGACTATATCGTACTGGTAAGGACCAAGTAGCCCGAAATACCTAATTATTTTTGTCAAATTTAATACATTTTCTATTGTTTCATCTTTTTTTAAATAAAACTTCAATATAAAAAAGTATAGACAATAACCGTGTGCAGAGTAAAAAGTTGTTTCCTTTGGATATGCCATTCGAAAGCATTAGTGATTTCAGTCGTTCGTAACTCTATCATTCAATACCCTTTGTGGGTGGCACAGATCATATGAAATGATTTATAGTACAGGACTATAAATTATACTTATGCTATTGGTAAGTATATCCTCTATTGTACGATATTTCATTGTTCGTTTTTTGTTCGATAAAACTGGATTTTATGACGAGGTGGCGGCTGTATATCTACAGTAAAACCAAGGTAACAACGGCTTGTGCTACTAAAACAATTTGTAACGCTTACTTCTAAGGTAAATATTCCATTAAACGTATCGTAAAGATTTTTGAAGCTACTTTAAATCAAATACAAAGTGTAAATTGTTATTCAAACCTTTATTTTTTCAACAAACAAAATATTCTCAAAATCTATCTCGCTTTCCCGGAGGTACCAAATGAGAGGGTAATTCATCCGGTAAATCACTCCCATCTAATTTTACATCTATCAAGTGCATAGCCAGCGCAAACTCGTCTTTATCCAAATAGCCATCCCTGTCAATATCGGCTAGTTTCCAAATTTTACCTAGAACTGCGTTAGGAAGCTTCGATTTTACCATTTCTATTTTAGCCGCACTTCCGGACAATTTACCATTTACTGGACTTAAGATCTCGAAAATCTCGTCATATTTTTCACGCCCTCTATTAACAATCCATTCGGGTTCACCAATACCCGCGTTAATTCCCTCACCGCGCTTATATCCGAAAGGTGAAACGGTATCTTCAACACATTCAAAAGCACCACCTGTTAAAAAGTTGTTATCTTCAAAGCTAAGTTCCTCCTGAGGTATCATCGACATTAACTGTGCAATATCTTGACTTAACATGGTGTCTACAGTATCAATTAACTTTGGTTTTAGTGAATGGAATTTTGTGAAGTCGTGTTTGGATAGGCTGGCTTTCATCTTACAAAGTTCTGGAAAGTCCCCAGAAGATATTTGTTGCTCTCGTTGTAGCTTGTCGTACACGGCTGACAAATTCTTAATTAATTCCTTTTTCTTGGAATCCTTTCCGAAAAGATTAGGCATCTCCTTCCGCAGGTCCGATAGGATATGAGCATGAACCTTACATAGTCGGGCTCGTTTAATCAAATCATTCAACTTCCTTAAAGCAGCATATTTCGGTAAACTTTGTAAATCTTTAAATAAATCCTGAGCTTCATCCTCAAATAGCTTTCTATTGATATCATATCGGAGTGGATGGTCCCAAAACGAACCTATGTATACCCTAGCCACCTCGGGCGTTTGGAATACCTTTCCTAAGGACCACATCAATGCTCCGTAGACCCGCATAAGTTGTTGATGATCTATCATATCTGCTTTATTAAGCACTATTCGGATTTTGTCATCGTGGCCGCGTAACGCCTCAATGGATCTTCGAAACTCATCAGAGATATCCAACTTATGCGCATCAAATAGTAGAATAATCCTGTCAACTCTTTCAGCAAACCATTCCAATACTCCTGTGAAGTCGTACCCACGGTCAATTCTTTGCTTTTCTCCGGCTAAAATTCCCGGTGTATCGATAATTGATATTCCTTTCAAAACGGGCGATTTCACCATGGAACACTGGAATCGATTTAGAAAAGCGTTGCCGAACTTAGAGAGGGGTCTAAATTGTTTCTTCGGATCCACAACTAAAGCGTTTCCGGGTATGATACCTTCTTTCTCGTTATACATTACAGCTATAAACCTGTCCGTCGTTGGTTCCGGACCAATTCTCATCCCAGGAAAGTCTCTCTCCAACAGGTACTTGATGAAAGTTGTTTTACCTGTGGAATATTGTCCTACAAGTAATATAAGTGGCTTCGCATCGAAATCCGCGTCGTTTAATTTTGGGGAATGAAACTCATGGAACATGTAATGTTCTTCCAATGGAAGGAGCTTATTTCTGTAGACCTTTTTAAGGCCTTCGAGGACGTTATCGTAGACTTCCTGATCCACATCCTTGGTGGATTTACTTAACCAACTAAACATTTTCAAATCTATCGAAAATTTTGAAGATTATTATACGACATGACAAATCTTGTCAAAAATGACAGATAAGTTCGATTAGTTGAATTACGTTTAAATGCGCTGTTTACAGCAAGGCCAAAATAATTATTTTGATTAGTAATATTACTTTTAGTTATGCAAGAAGTTAGCGTTTACTGCACACGAAGTGAAGATTGTCATAAAATAAATATTTTTCGCATAAGATTTCATTGTAATCGCAGTAAGAAGGAATAATCTCTTTAATCACAAACACGAATTAATAACGGATACATTAGGACACTTCGAGTAGATAACTGTATATAATCATCACGCTTAATAATTTTCAATTAGTTTTATTTTATATTATAGTCACAACGGAATTGAAAATGGACTCAAATTGACTAGCGCACTATCAGACCTCCCAAAACTAGCAAAAGAAGGAATGCTTAGTTTGATGTGAGGAAAATTGCCACGAAGTAATTTAAACAATAAAAGAAGAGCTTTTTAAACAATTTCAACATTGACCTTGGGCCTTTTTTTTCCGACAAATCATGGTTTCATCTGAATGGATACATTAACTCACAAAATATTAGGATACTGACTACTGAGAAACTGCATGATTTTTACGTTGAAACCTCACTTCATCCGCAGAAAAAAAATGTCTGTATAGTGTGCGATTAGTCGAAGGCGAACTATTAGCCTTATTTTTTAACGATACATTAATACGAGAAAAATATCGACAATAAGTTATTACGCTATTCATTACCTTCAACAAGACGGAGCCACAGCACACAGCAAGTGAAACAATGAATATGCTACAGCTATTTTTTCAAAACGAGTTGATAAGTTTAAAACCGAACATGAGTACGTCCACCAAGATCTTGTGGTATTAGCCCCTGTGATTTCTTTTTATGACCTTTATTTATTGGGTAGAGATACTCGATCTTGCAGACTTTCAAATCAGAATTGCTGAAAGAATAACAAAATTGACAATATGGTTCTACAAAACGTTTTCCTTCTATTAGAACATACCTCGAACAAAGTGGAGGCCACTTTCAATAATTTTTATGAAATCTTACATCTTTGTTGCAAATAAACATATTTCATTCAGTTAAAAATTTTATGATGATTTTATGATGACATTTGTCATTCAAATAGATTATACCAAACAGAATTCGTATTAAGACTTTCGGCAACAAACTAAGACATAATTGTAATTTCAAAGGCTACTTTGAGGTAAAATTTATTTGAACGCACATTATGTTTTCAAATTTATGCTGTGATATAGTCTAGATTGGAACTTTGATCAATTCCTTCCTTCAAAAAGGCAAGTTAATCTACATTTGAAGTATAAGCTTCATCTTACATATAAAATAACAATTTTATATACAGTCTTTTGCAAGACTTCTAAATGATCTTCTAAACATTTGCTATCATAAACTAAAAGTTTTAAACGACCTCATGTATATTAACCACAATATAAGTTCACCTTATATCCCATTATTTAAAACGTGACGTATGAATCATTGAACATCCTACGCTTTTAGCTCTCTTGAAGAGTATTTGTAGGATCGCTATTGTTCGCCGACTTTCCGAGAACCGTCGCGGTATTGCTTTTATTTGGGCAGAGATACCTATATTATGTTACGGGAGTTGCCGGCGACTAGTTAAAATACAATAAATTACAATTAAAGTTTATTTGCATTGTTCTGTATAAATCAAACTTGCAACTGCATCGTCTCCTTCTTTTCTTTTCCGACGGTGCCCTTCGAATCCTTTCATTTCTTTCGTTTCCTGTACAAGCCGCGCTTAAAGTCAATAACTTCAGTCGTTTTATTGTTGATTGTTCGTTAATTTAAGTCCGCAAAAAATAATAAAGCCATATAAATAAATTACAATTTAGTCTTCTATTTTTGGATGCGTTTTATTAATATCTTACAACACAGTTAGTCAATGAAAGGCCTTATATACCGTACAGCTTTATTCGCTTCTCATATTGCACAGTAATTTATCATGCGCGCCGAGGTAGTATAGATGATAAAGTATGTAATTTAGTGTATGAATTTTGGTTATTATTTCTTCACTCTTGTAACGTAGCGAAAATTGAATTGTGTATTATAGTATTTTTAGTTATATTAGTTGTTATATCATCATTCTTCTTTATCTACAGAAAGCTTTAACACTGTTCTAAGTACACAATCTGAAAACATAATAACGGAACTTTAATTTAAATTATAGAAAACTTAACGCCCTATATTAAACGGTAGCAGCATAAAAATACACAAGTTTCCTCTTTTAAACGCACTGAAGTTAGAGCAAATCGTATGATAGCTTATAAAGTTACCCGCGTTTCAGTGATTATAGGTTAGATGTTCTTGTCGTGAAATTACAATGGAGCAAAGAGTAAATGTTAAATTTTGTTTTAAAATAAGAAAAGAAAATTGGTGTGGTGAACTATTAAAAAAAAGGATGAGTGCATGTCTCGTGGTTTATGCGATTTAAAGACAGTCATGAAGATTTAAATGCTGATGCAAGACCTCGACGTCCACAATGTGCAAATCGCACTGAATTGATGCAAAAAGTTGAAGAAATCATTGCTATCGATGGGAATTTCACTCTGAGAATGTTGGCTGAAGAATTAAATACAAATGCGGAAACCCTTTGACAAATTTTGATGATCGATTTGGGTAAAAGAAAGATGTGCGCGCGTTTTCCTCCGCATCAGTTGAATGAATACATTTTACAGACATTCAAACTGCTGAAAACGACCTAGATTTTTTTGATTCTATTAACACTGGTGAAGAGATATGGTTCCTTAAGTATGACCCTGAAACTAAGCGCCAATCTGCACAATGGAAGTCTAAAGGCGAGTCAAAACCACAAAAATTGCACTTTCAGAAGTCGAGAATCCAGACAGTGCGGATTACTTGTTATGATTCAAAAGGTATTGTCCACAAGGAATTTGTACCAGAAGTTGAAACTGTTACTGCGGGATAACTATATAGGAGATCTAGTGATTGACTATTGTTCGAATTAGGCCCGAATATCCAGCACAAAAATATTAAGATAGTAAGATATTTCAGGACAATATACCAGCTCACAAAATTTTTAAAGTTCGTGAATTTTCGACAAATTTGCAAATTTGTTTCATCGCCCACCCAACGTATTCACCTTATTCATCACCGACAGATTATTTTCTGTTCTCGAAATTAAAAACTGCAATGCAAGGATACTTTTATAATAATGCTCCAGCCATTCAAGCAGTTGTGGCACAGGTACTAAAGAGCATCCCACAACTCGACTTCAAACAGTCCATGTATGCATTAGTTACAGGTGTCATATAGTGTACTGAGTCTAAAGGAAGATGTTTCGAGTAAAAAACTTTGGTCAACAACAACATAAGGTTTGTTTCATTCTATATATAAAAAGTTCAATTATTTAATTGTCAGACTGTGTACATTTTTTCTATGTATATCGGGCCTGAAGTACGTTCTACCAATGCTGGACCCACGTTTCGAAAAATAAGCTATCGGGTAACTTCATTGCTGCGGCGGATGGTAGGTCAGCTATCGAAACGCGCGTCCAGTACTAGTGAAGTGTTATGGAATTTTGAGAGAACGTCTACCTATATCTTCCAGATATCTCAAATTGGAACAAGTTTTCCACTTACCTTGTATTTCTGTCATCAAATCGAGACATCATAAGGTATCACGCACAACGTTTTCAATGATATAGAGCCTCTAAATATATCTACCACTTTCCTTATTCCATAAGCATTTCGTAGTTTCTCCATATCATTGGTAAACCCCTGAAAAGTAAATTTGAAAAAGCTGTAGTCTAAATATTTCCAATACCCCTTAATAAGTCCTTCGTCCTGTAAGATTTATTACTTTAGTTATTTTGTTTTCTGCAGCAATACAAACTACAACTGAAGTATGGTCTTAATATCAGCAGTCCTGGCGTTTGTTTTATGACATTTTGTACATTTGTCAAATATACTCCATTTGTTTGACTAACTACAAACTGAGTTAAAATTTGTGAATATTGTTCTCTAGGCGATAAAGGTTATTCTAAATTGTTTTTGTATTTTGTCTTTAAAACCTGAAGTACCATTACTTTCTAAAACAAAATATTCCAACATAACAACATTTAATTTACAAAAAGAATTTTCCGTCTATAATCTATGGCAATCATTCATTCTCCCTAATTCTTTATTATATTATAGATTATAACATACTTTCACTGAAACTATCTCAATTTCTATCGTCTGAAATGTACGTATATCTAAGAGTTTTTACTGGTTCGAGTTATAAAATGATTTCTACAACGTGCAATTAAATTTATTACATTTTAACGACTATCAAAGAAAAAAATTATTACCGTTTCATACTATTGATGAGAAGATCGTATAATAACTTGCACCGACATATATCCGACGTAGAAGCTTCTAATTGCTGGACCATATTGCGTAATTGAGGGATTAACACTTAGCGTAAAGGAACTAATCTACACCCATTAATAAAATTTGTGGGAAATAAATTGTCGGTTTTATATATTTAGCACTCCTAGGCGTGGTAAACTTTCGTTTTAGTCAATTCTGAGTTGCCTCATCGATTTCAAATAGAAAAAAATTGATGGAATAAAGTCGTTTTCCAAATAACTCTAGAAGTACGAAGCTGAGGTATACGGACATAGGGTCTTAATTTTACATACATAATTCAATGAAACTGAAGAAAGATTAGATTGCTGTTTAAAATATTGAAAAATTGATATTTTGCAGATAAAAAGTTTGGGATTTTTTTCTGAACACCCTGTTTTGTTGGATAGAGTTTAGCATGTTGACAACAACAAATGACTTACTTTATGCGCAAATTCTATTACATTACTTAGCTGTAAAACGAAAAAATAATATCGACTACAAAAATTAGAGGGTGCCATTTGAAACAAAAATATTCACATACACTTCCCATATAAGCAGAAATAGAATAGTAAAAACATATTATATCGAAAGAACGTAAACTAAAATTACTACCTCCCGAATTTCGAAACGCAGGTCTTATTATTTTTATACATTCTACTAACCAAAACTCTAGTTGATACACCCTGTATAGTCGTCTTAGGTCTTCTAACACCTAATGGATGACTATTTCCAATTAGAAAATACAGCGATATCTTCATCTTTTATGTTATAATATAATATAAGTACAGCTTAAAATACGAGATATAAAAACAAATTAGCCTCTGACGGATTACTTTTTTTATTTAAAATCTTCTCTTATTACTGGTCTTCTTGCCTTGTGTCGTTTCCCATTTATTAAATCATGGAAGAGTTTGTAGTATATAATCACAAAACGTCATAGCAGCAATCTTGGATGGAAAACAGGTTTGGTATGTTCAATTGGAGAACTCTTTAAAAAACTGAAGTTCTACTCAGTTAAAATACTAAATAATTTGAATCATTTAAATAGATTTGTAAGTTAATCAAATAATCCAAATCACTAAGCTGAGAAAATGTATTTAAAGGAAACGTGGACGTTCCCTAAAGTGCGAAGAAATTGAATTGCTTGCTGCGCCCTCAACATTTGATATCGATTACTAATCCCATTATTTCAATTGATACCAAGCGCTAATGTACAATGCTCATCAAATCCTCGTGTGTCCATGACAGCTCGGAGCACAAGAGACGTAATTTCGTGAACCCCGCAACGAAAATTTCAACTTTACCCTGAAACTATACTCCGTCCTCCGTCAACTGATATCGAGGATTTATATAACTTTATATTCTTTAAAGGAGGGTGCGCGCGATATTTATTATGCACGTACTTTATTTGCATATAGCACATAAAGGGGTGGAGGTACAGTAAGAACATTTCCGCTTCGTATTTGTCTGTTACGCGACATGTGCGGACTGCATATAACGTTAAACTTGAAACCGTAGAGTAATTTTCGCTTACTTTGTACGATTACGTACCGTAAAATTTAAATTTTCGTATTATATTTATACATGAGTTTGTTTTCGTAATTTAGCATGTAAATTTCTGCAAATACTAGCAGAGCTCTAACGAGAAGAGACAAAAACGAAAATGTAGATATATCTTATGCCTTTTAAGCTGCAATACGAAACAACACGACGTATTGAATATGAAAGTAATTTATTGACAATAAAATTATAATGGCAACGTACTAGTTCACGGCTATAGTAATAATTTTCCCATAACCGACGTAATTATTTTAATAGTATTTACATAGTCCGATCCCGCAATAGGTTTTGCTTCTATAAATATCTATTTACGTATTATAGTAATTATGGTACATTTCAGGCCAATAATCGCATTAAATCACTTTGAGGTAGGACTTCGCGTAAGGTTCTTTTTTATAGGTACTCTCCTTAAAATGATATCGGAGTTTTTCATATACATACATAAGACCAATTTAGAGTCAATATCCACACAAAGCAGCTAAACTATATGCATTAATGATCACCACTAAATCTGAAATATTGCTTATCGCAATAAATGTCCTATGCAGATCAGTTCGCTGAAATAGATATACGACTGCACCGATATAAGGGCGGCAAGGGCGAAGGTACATCGAATATTTTTAGTAATATTGCATCAGTTCGTCTCATTTTATCTCAGTAGGAGCTAGGTTGTTGGGTGTGGGTTGCCGCATTATCCTATCGGTCACAGCAATTCTGTGCAAGCCTTATTTTGAGCTATCGAAATGATATTTTTCGAAGGAAATGGATGCCTACAAAACATTATAAAAAATGCGAATTATTAAATGGTTTTGTGCAAGCCATAGGCAAAAATTCAAAATTTATTTTAAAATGTACTTCCTGAAGAGCACATCGTATGTGCTTGGCCTACCATAACTGACATTAAGATAAATTTTGAAACACATGGTTGTCTATCTCCACGTAACCAGAAGAGAAAGCCACAGCAGCTAATAATGAAGAAGAGAAATTGCGACAAAAAGCAATATGTGCTTTTGCAGAACAAAATCCTAGTCGTCTATTACTTCGTACGTCAGCCTAGTTATTCTATTGCCGAACAGTAATAAAGTAGGCCAGAAAAAATCGCTTAACTGTTTGCCTCTAGTGTTAAGTCCATGCAAAGTCCTTGTTGCTGGGCAACGTAAGCTCAAAAAGTGTCAATCTGTCAATGTTATTCAAATATTTACATTAGAAGCGTAAATTATTCATGTTATTTATTACATTTAACTACTGTATCTTATTTTTTTTATTTATTTATTTTTTGTTAATAAATAAAAATAATACTACACATAAACTTGTAATGCGTAATTTAGTGGCATTTTTTTTATGGAAGAAAAGGGATGTACTATATTTGCAAAACCATCGTTACTATTGCTAAGTTATATTTGCTACCGGTTGAACAATCGGCAACGATTATTGTTGCGTAACACACGTTACGGACATAAATCTTGAATCCTCTATGAGAATTGCAAATGGAACTACTTTAGAAGCACTTACCTACCTATATTCACAGCGCAACAATGATCGTTATCGTTATTATTACATAGCCAGAATTGCATTGGTAATGCTCTGTATGGACTATAATTTTCGTAGCTATTGACTGGTCAAAGTCAGGAAACCGGCGTCTGCTAATAAGTAAAGCAAAACTATGCTTGCAAACACTGTAATCTAAACATAACCACAGTAGCAAGTATCTGTAAAAGAAAAGTGAAATATGTTTGAGATACATAAAGCCACTGAAATGATCGCAAGGCGTAACTTATTATCACAATTGTTATTGGTTTACTTATGGAATTAGTTACACGCCGAGAATTGTAAAAAACGCAGGGCTTTGTTGAGATATATACCTGCGAAGTTTATATCTGAAGATGTATATGTGATGTACGCGGTTGCATTCAGCTTTGGGCTCTTATATATGATGGGGTTTATCTCCGATAATAATTTGAGTATGTGTCCAATGAATTTAGAATTTGCTTCTGAAGCATATATGTATATTATGCAGTAACCAAGGAAATCTTCCACAACTATAGCATACCAATACTTGCTGTTATAGTGTAGTTTTGTGTAACAGGCCAGTGCAAAAGATTCACTTGTAGTAATATTACAGTTGAAAGAGTACGAATTAATATTAATAAATAATTATTAGTAATTTCATCAAAACTATAGTAGGCATATGCATTTTAACGATTTAACTAAATATAATAGAGGTACACAAAGATACCGTACCTAACATCACTTTTGTCGTTTTCTACATTTTACAATGTAATCCTTATCTCATCAAAAAAATCTACATGAGCTGTCATACTTGCGGCGAGAAGATAAAATAGAAGAGAATGCATTATATTACGACACTACTTTACGAGATCAAGACAAGCGGTGTATCTATGTCAGTAGCACGTCTTTCATGTAAATTCCGCAGAGGTTTTTTGGTCTTTACGATTCTAGACGGAGTATTTCAGAATTCTAGAGGAAGATAAAAGCAAGGGCGAGCGTTCCCAAATACTTAAAATAACCAGATAAACCGCTGAGAGCCGAAGTTATCTGAATTATTAATTATAGTATTAGTCCCTTTCAAGTGACCACCGCAAAGGATGCCTACTTTCGTAGTACAGAATGGAAACTACCTCCCTTGGGAGTGTAGTCAGGGAAGTTTTGTCAGGTTTTAATCAGACCTAATGAAATACTTCGCGTTCTAGTTTGTATCCGTTGTCCGTTCAAATTCAAATAGTTAGCGTTACTGCAACAGATTTTTTTTTGTTTTAGCCATTACAAGAGGCAACAAGCATTTATTACTAGCAATTTTACAAAGGATATATAGATTAAAGTAACTTCCGGTGATTTTTAAATGACGATTTAATTTCCTTAGTAATTTAATCTTGATACAATACACTTTCTTCAGATGTTACAAAAGAAACACCAACGTCGTAAAATAAATAAGGGTTTGTTTCAATCTTATCTCCTTTTAATTAGAACATCTCTCATTCTTTGAATTACGTACTTCTTATTTTTCCGAATGGCTTCTGAATATCAAAGAAATGAATAAATTTGGGAACTTTCAATTATAGAAATTTTTCAAATTTAAATTGGTTTTACATGTTAGGGAACATCATAAATAGGCAATTTTCATTTATGCTATAAGTTTGTTGTTCAAAGTCAAGGGAAACGGTTTAACAAGAACATACATGTCTAGAATAGGTAAAAATGACTCATAATAAAATATATGGGGTTCAAAAAAGCTGAGGAATACGTTACAACTTTAGGCCTCAACATTCTGTTATTTCGGGAAAAAAGTACATATATTGAAGTGGATTGTCGCATTAATGCAACACTGATGAACATAATAAAAGATTTTTAAACTTTCACTTAATTTTCCAATGTTATCTTTCGGGATGCTACAATGTGTGGACGACAAAAGTCAGAAATGAAACAGATAGAAATTGCTTTGCAACATCTGGATTTCCACCCAAACTGTCTAGGATAAAGAAAATATCCAACAAGTTTTCGAGTTAAAAATCTTAGAGGAATACCTTACGGTGAACGATGCTATTAACAAAACTACAACCTAAGAAGACCTTCCACAAAGTGGGCAGTGAAATTGCAGTTACAGAAACGCCAACTGATTCGGGTCGTATTGAAAGTGTTATTATTAAAAATCAAAGTCAATGCAAAGATAACGATGAAAAAATGAAGCAGCTTTCCTAAGACCTGAAGATGATGATTTGAATCAAGCTTTCAAATCATTTGATTAGTTCTGTAATTTAAATAAAATGTTCAAACTATGGTTTTTGCTTCATTAAGTAAATATGAGCTTTTTTCAAACCAAAACATTTTTCAGTAGATTTGTTCAGAAAGAGATTCCAATTTTTTGATGTCAAAAAATTGGGAATATAGTTTTTGCTATGTTGCGTATATTATATTTTTCCGTATTTTTTTTAACTAATCTTTATTTAGTTAAATGTCAAATTTTTCCAGTTTTATTTATTACGTAAGCTTTGAAATTGTAAAAGTTGTTTCGTAAATCGAAGTTCAAGTATATGGTATATGTACTTAAGATAAATCCCCCTAGTATAAGTTATTTAATTGAAGGTTATACAATATATGTCGTCTGTCACGTTCTATCCCACTATTGTAATTAGGAGTACAGTTCGCTTAATGGGAAGAAGGCATTCTCTTTCTCATTAAACGGATTTCGCATAATAATAGTTTGATGTGAGGAAAAGCAAAAATATATTCTAGCGGAAAAGAATATGTACATACACCTCCGAGGGTTTAATAAGTTAAATCAGTAAATTATTCAACAAATGTATGTATAAAACATAAAACATAAAAGACAAAGGAAAAATAAAAAATTCTAGGTAGAATAATGTGTAAGCATGTACATACAATAGTTTTGCTCTTAATGGATCAGCTACAGACAAAAACTTTCACACATATTTACTCAAACATTCTCACAACTCACCCAGTATGCTATAGAAATAAGTGGTCAGACATTCGATATGTTGAATTTGAGTGGAATTATTTAAAAACTTCAAATGAAATTGCACCAATGATAAAATTACAATTTTCTTACAATTTCCACGGTATTAAATTTCCAAGTTTGAAATTACACCAATTACTAATTTACAAAATAATCTAGAATAATCACCATAATAATGTTGAAATTAACCTTGCACGTAAAGACTAATAACTGACTTGTATTCTGTTTACAAGCACTAAATAACTAAACTTGCATAAAATGCGCTAATAAATTTGAAAACTTTTATACTCTAAATTCCCCTACCATGGTTGCAACAGCGATTATAATTTGATTTATTAAGTGTGTGCTCTATATATGTAGCTGTAAAAAATTTTGCAAGAATTCAAAATTTTCCATATCACCGTAAACACTTCAATTAATCAAGCTTGTCATACCGAAATCAATATACCAAGCAACAGTATTTGTACATTTTAAAATAACCCCTGAACAAAATCGAACAAACTGCATATTTCCATTACTGTTGAAATGTCAGGCTTGTATTTTAAAGCTCATAGCGTATTTGCGTGTCTAGCAAGCCAAGTTGACAATAAATCAATTGTGGGAATGTAATAATTAGTATTTCACTTTCGCTTCTAATGACAGAGAATATGTATACACGTTTGGTAAAAATATATATCAAGCAGGCGCCAATATTATTTTAAGGTTTGATATATTTATGAATATGATAAGCTTGATAAGGTTTACATTAATTGAAAACGCAAGCATGAATGTTAGATATACATATAGTAAATAAAATTCTTTCTACCTTTAATACGGTTACGATAATTTAGATTCGGAAAAGTGACTGTGAATGGAATTAAGTCGAGAAGTAACGCAAATTGCGAAACTAATAGTTTACCGTTTTAATTTAATTATTAAGGTCATTTTAAAACTTGATTAGAAAAGGACAAATTTGAATTCATTCACATTTGTGCTGAAAATCAAAATAAGATGCAGGTTGCTGTAAGTACATCCTAGTTTTACAGTTGTACTGCATAATCTTAGTTTTTACTAATCATTTTCAGAATTTTTAGCCTTAGTAGTGAACCACGTAAAATTTTGAAAGACGCATTGTGTTAAAGCAATTTATATTTCAAGTTTTGTTCCTCTATTCGGTCATCGAAACCATAGATATTCACATCTTTCCACTTCCCTATGTAAAATTAACTTGGAATGGAGTTACCTAGTGTTCTTTTAATTCCTTTCGTTTCCTTTTAGTTTACTCTAGAACTTGAATTTCGTGAAATATTTTCCTTTGAGTTACTTTGTCTTCCTAGATCTTCCATTTTTTCTTCATTCATTTTTCTATTAGCAAGTGATTTTATTAAGTTTAAACTATCAGTCACTATATTTATCTCCCACTCCATTCACAAGTTGTTTTGCCATAATAGTAAGGTAGAACATATGTACTGCAATGGGTGTGAAACGTTATCAAAGCTTTGTTACCAAAAAGTACATTGCAAATTTTATATCCAAACAAATAAGTACGTATTTAATACAGTTTTGAAGGTATTTATAAATTATTACAACGAAAACATATGAAATTGAAATGATAAACTTTTGAATCAACAAAGCAAACGCGAAGCTTGAATTAGTAAATTAATTTTATACAATTAATTATTTTCCAATAATCGTAGAGCTAATTCTATTTCGAATCGTTCAGAGGCTTTTTGGGTTCTCATCGTGGGAATAATGGCCAGCCTTTGTTCTGGAATTTATAGGATTAAAATGCCGATTTTTATCTTTTCCTGTACAGCACAAAATCCATTCTTATCCTGCACCGGCTGATGATACTGCTACTTACCTATTTTCTGCTAGATCATCAGTAAAATATACCAAAACCATAAATATGGAGGTTTTCATGCAACAATGTCATAATGTGCCATTAAAGTACTTCTACTATATCATGTAGGTATACAAGTCATTATTCCTATCGACAGCATTGCTAATATATAGCTGAAATGCACATGGTTCACATTAAGCCATGCGGCAGTTCAGAAAATGTAAATTATTTATATTATTGGTAATGGTTTCAATAATTTTTGTTTAATATGTGCGTTGCCCATTTAGACTTTCCAAGTATAGCAATTTGCTTTATAATCTGTTCTACAGAAAAATACGTCTGAACCTATTTGTTTTCCAGACTAAATCCTTGGTGAACCTCCCCAGCACTAAATCGTCATTATCTACTTTTCCATGGTAAAAGCGGAAAATGCTACAAATATTGATGGTGTATAGATACAATCAAGAGCTTATGATATTCCGTGCCCCGTTTTTGTAGAAACAAAGAATAACTTATAGCAAAACTGTTGCTAAAGAATTAAAAAAGGAACTTGGAAAGTTAGGTACAATTATAAATGAAAAAAAAACTAATAAATACAAAACACTTGCATAAATGAAAGATGTTCCAACAGGTGTAGGTTATCGGGGCTGCGCGTTAAGGAATAGATATTTTACTTTGCATACCCATTACCTGCCATTTTTACTTACGAGCGAGTTATATAGCCATTGCAAAAACTACAAGCTCTGTAAGGCGTCTTTATTATTAGCAATATTCTACGTTGCAATCAATATAATATTATTGTATAACGAAAGGCTCGTTAGCAACTCAAGCAGTAAAACCATTTTGTAAGATTAACTTCTCACCATACAACGTTAATCAGGCGTTATTTTGAAACTAGCGCCTCCACCAAAACTGCACATTCCGTTTTCTCGCTCCTATAAGTGCATATAATACCTCAAATTAATCCTTAGCTAGCTAGTTTTACTCCACAAATCATTTTTGCACACGAAGTCATGGCAAACTTCTTAAACAATGTTACTCGTATAAGCAACTCAACTATTAAAGATTTTGTTGGTCTATAAAATTTAACTCCAATTTCCTTGTCTCTTTGTAATGTATTCTCTGTAAGCCTTTCACAGGTTTTCCCAAAAAATGTAAATAAGCATCTTTTATGCGTATATTTTCTCCTCCTAGAGTAACGTAATAAGTAAAATTAATGCGATAAACTATATATAGAGAGAGAGAATATTAAATATTGTATGATTTTTCCACAGATCCAGTGCAATCGACTTGTAGCTTCAATATTTACAAAAGAACTATTTTCTGTCTTGTCTCCAATAATTAGTTTGCCCGGAATTTTCCAGACAATAAGCTATTTACTTTTGCCATACTCTGCGGGATAGGTCTTTGTCAATTTGACACATAAATCATCATTAGCGCGGCATTAGTGGCAACTTAGGTCAACTGTTTGTGATTCGACTTAGACGGGACGTAAAAAAATCACTCGAAATGTCGAGTTGTCCGGTATGTCCTATTTGTGAAGGCATCCGTTTGCGTAAAAGACTATCTAGCTACGTACGTATGTAAACAACATCGTAAGTAAGTCGTAAGTTTGCTCGAAGAAACCGCCTCTAATCCTGCCAGAGGTAATGGACACAACAGGAAAGCTCTATAGATGCACGTGAAGCGACATCGAACAACGTCGGCCACTTAACTTGTTCTCTTTCTGTTTGTTTCTTCCGCAAACAGAAACGAGTTCGCTAAAAGGAAGAAAAAGTTTTTTTGCCTTGAAGCCAGTACGTTGTATCTAGTTTTCGCTATCTCGTAAAGTGAAAAACTTAAATTTATTAAACTTTCTCGTTTCGTTAACGTGATCGTTAGTTATTGCCTGCCTACCTAGACATGCATTTTTACGTCAAAGCATATTCTGATTTCTCATAATACTTCGAAAAAAAAACTAAATAAAATGCGGTGGCAAATTTTGTATATTAAAACGATTTGAAACTATAATATTATTCAGATCTATATTCGAGTATATTTTTTAAAAATTAGGGAAAAGCACGCAAATCTGGAAGACCCAAAGCGATAACAGAACGTGAACGTCACACAATTTTAAGGTGTGAGTCAAACTCAGCAATGACTGTTAGACAAATAACACATACAGTAGGTGCAAACACAAATCTCCGAAATGTTAAAATGTCTGTTGAAAGCAACAGCTCATTTAAAATTAAAACGACTGCAAAGAATATCTCTAACGCGTTAGCATAAAGAAGCCAGATTAGCATTTGCAACCGCGAGTTTACATTGTCATAAACGCTAGCGAAAATCATTTTTCCTGATGGGGAAAATGTAGATGGTCCTCACTGTTATTACCATAATGTAAGAAAGGAGGAAGTAGTTCTGAGTCATAGGCAGATGGGTAGTGGTAGTGTAATGATATGACCAGGTATAGGGTATAACGCAAAAACTGAAATGAAGTTTTATAACGGCAAAGTGAATAGTGCTGATTATATGTATAAATCTTATTGACGATCAACTATCACGACATGCTGAACAGATTGCGTGCGTGGACTTTGTATTCCAGCAAGATAATGCTGCTGTCTACCGTGCTCAAATTGTAAAAGATTATTTCCCACGGAAGGAAACATCAGTTCTTGAGTAGCCGGTCCGTTCGTCTGACTTGAATAGAAACGAAAATGCCTAGAGTATGTGCACACCGTACATACAGCAACGGAAGACAATTCAATTCAATTAAGCCAGTATTTTAATGGAATGGGAGCGTATTGAGAAAAAACTTATATAAAAGTTGTTTGATACTTTGCCAAAGCGAATGCTTAAAATATTACAGAAGCGAGGTGCGTTGGACCACTCTTAAAAATTTTTTATAAATATTTAAATTATTTTACGTGTTATCATACATTAATTATTATCATTATCAATCAATAAATCATGTCCTATACCTTTGACGCACCTTTATTTTGTCAATAACCTGAAATTACCCTTATATCGCATATTTTTGTCCCAACTAGTGATCGAGATAGTGAAATTTGTTTAACATACATAGAAAAAATATCCAAACTTGATGTGCTTAATAAAACAATGAAAATTTTTTAATAAATGTAGTCTCCTATACTTTTGTCGCAGATAATCTCTTGCTTAATACTTATTTTTAAATTTAACCCTCAGTCCATCAGAAAATCGGCATATCATGAAAGTATTTTTATACCGCAAGCACTATTGCAACTTACTAAAAAAAAGGAATTTCTCTAATAAATAGTTATTAGAGAAATTCCTTTTTACAAGAATTAATTAAGAAATTATAAGCTATATTTCCTACTTGAAAGGTCTGTGAATACTATATTTGCTCTATCGTTATAAGAGGCACTTTTATCCCTCAATTTATATGCAGTCGCCCGCAATATTTTATATTTTAGTAAACTTAGTGGAAAGATATGATAATATCATTTAAGAAGTTATACTTGGGTAAAAGTAAATGTTTAGCTCTCTTTTACATTTACCTTATTCCAAATATTGAGTTACCTAGATACTTACAGTCAAGCTGTAATAAACGTGAAGGTTCATTCGAGTTGATCATGTAACTTTGCAACAGTCCTTAAATTAAGTTATCGACAGTTACTTATTATCGATGTCCTGCACGAAAAAGTTAAATTTCCAAACTTTTCTAGTTTGGCTCGCCCGTCACTTACCCTGTCCTTAACAAGTCAGATGTGCTAATGACGGTTCTCAATTGCAGCGAACGGCGGGTGGTCTGCGTGGTCATCGTGGGTGCCCTGCCGATGTCCCGGGGATACTTCGTCTAAAGTACAAGGGCATAAAAGGACAAGAACTTGTAATAACCCGCCGCCGTCTAATGGAGGAGCTAATTGCGAAGGACCAAATATCCAACGGCTGGACTGTCCGCCATGCCCTCAAGGTACAGTTATTAGAAAGATTAGACGCAAGCGTTAGAATGACGCCTGCTTGGATATATAACATGCTACACCTCTATACCTCAGCTAGCTAATACATGTTACGCCAAACACACTAGATTCGTTATTTCGTTCTCTTCTTTAGTTTCATCTTTTTAACTCAAAGTTGGTAGTATTAATTTTACATGATATCAAATTTTTATTAAAAATTAACCAAAGCTTTTTAACCAATTAAATGAATCAATCACTTTTAGAAATAAAATGTCTAGATATATCAACGTAAACGTATTTGTTATCCGTATTTTAAAAAACTTTCACTAATACTTTTAAAAACTTACAAGGGTGCACAGATAAATCTGATGAAGTAGATTCGTATTTCGATAACGAAATTATTGCCTACAACACCAATCATCTGTTGTAACGCACCAAAACTGAATGCCACGATTGTTTACCAAATTGTTTACACACAATTAAAAAGATATATACGTAAATATTGAAAAAGGCAAACGAACCCTCTGTTGTGTGAATTATATCTCACTTTAAAATATGTAAGTATTTCCAACTAAATGTATACAGGGTATCGCTCAAGTCGAATTCATTATTTTGAATGGTTAACGGTACTTGCAAAATGTAATGCAAATCATGAGAATCTTGTGTTGCTTCCAAAATTCTGTGCCTATTTAAGACAATATATATATATATATATATACATATCAATATTAATAATACAAGAATTATAACAATCGCGCATGGTTTTGTTATATATATACCAGGTGTACGTATATAAGTATGAAATACGGATTTCAGGCAATATACGACGTACCAATGCAGTTTGTGCTATAAAATTTGACACCTTGTTGTGTTATCAAGTGTCAGACGCGCACGAGTGATAAATTGGAAAACTGTGTGCATATTGTTGTGTTCACTATGTGGAAATTTATACCGAACAAGGAGCATCCGCAGGCAGCATTAATTATTTATTAATTCATTTGAAGAAGACTATCGCTGAACCATATCGATTACTTCGAGTAGGTTACGGTGAATATTCTCCATGGCAACATACGTGTGAATGATGGTTTCGGCGTTTCAAAAGTGGTGACGTTGATGCTGCTAAAAAGAAACGTGGAAAACAGTAATAAAATACAAAGATATGGAATTACAAGCACTGTTGGACGAATATGATTCGCAAACACAAGAACAACTCGCCAAGCAATTGGACGTTAACTACAAAGTTGCTGTGAATACAGCTTTTCTCATGGTATTGGTGAAATCAAATTCACGAGAGAGACATGTGAAGAGATATGAAACGCTAACATACGGAGATGTTTCTGCCTACCCGGCCTCATCAGCTTGGTTTCGAATGGTTTTATGCTCAACAAATCTAATTCCCTCTCTGCTTCTATCGCCAAATCTAACCCTACAATACAAGTGAATATTCCTGGCGCTAACTAGTGCCAGAAGAAAGAAACACTTGTCCGCAAAGTCAGACAGCGAAAAGAAGAGGATATAGTTTTCCACGCTGTCTAACTTTGCAGATAAGTGCTTCTTTCTTTTGGTACTAGTTAGCGCCAGGAATATTCACTTATGTTGTAGGGTTAGAATCGGCGATAGAAGCAGAGATGGGGACATGTGTTGAGTATAAAACCACTTGAAACCACGCTGATGACGTTGGGTAGGCAGAAACATGTCCGTGTGTTGGCATTTTATCTCTCTTCACATGTCATTCTCGTGAATGATTTCAGCAATACACTGAGAAAAACTGTATTCAGCGATTTTGTCGTTGTTGTTATTTTCTAGGCATTCCTTTAGATGTTGACTAACGTCCAATTGAACGTTAGTCAACAAGCTGTTTTCAACTGGCTAGATGGATATCACTTGAGTTTGATGACAGGCAGTTGGAAAAGCGCAATAACACAGACATTTTGCCGGTTCGGTACAAAAGGAAATTGTTTTTAGATCGTATAGTTACAGGGGATGAAGGCTAATTTATTTTAAAAACGTAGAAAATTATGGGTAGACCCCAGGCGCACTGTCCACGTCGACGGCAACACCGAATTGCTGTGGTAGAAAGACAATGCTCTGTGTTTTGTGAAACCAGTGTGACGTGGCCTATTAGGAGCTGTTAAAACCCGGGGAAACGTTACCAATAACAATTGACCGATTTGAACCGTTCGCTGCTTGAAAAATGGCCGACACGTTGGAAGCACTCAGCTGGGAAGTTTTACCCCAGGCGGCTTATTCACCAGACTGGACTCCTTCCGATTACCATTTGTTTTCATCGATAGGTCACGCACTTACTGAGCAGTGCTTTGGTTCGTACGAAGATTTGAAGAAATGGCCCGGCCAATGCCTAGCAGCAAAAGGGCAAGGTTTCGACTGGCATGGTATTCATAAATTGCCCAAAAGATGGAAAGAAGCAAGCGATGGAACATACTTTGAATAAAGCACTTTTTATTATTCTTCTGAATTTAACATGTTTAAAAAAAAATAGCATTTCATACTTATACACCTGGTGTATATATATATATATAAGTAAAGGGTATATATCAATAATATCTCTAATGTGATGCAATAGCAGCAATAGAACAAAATATAAAATTTCGCGTGTTTAAAAGAGCAGAATTTGAATTATAGTGAACAGGTGGTTCAAAAAGAAAAAAAATATAAATAATTTCTATAAATAAGCGAAGGAGATGAAAAATTCCACAGAAAACTTATTTCAGATCTCCAGATCGGTGCATTTAAACGCTTATTACTTTAATTGAAGTAAGTACTCAGGTTACCTCTTTATCCCAAATTTTTCGATGAAAAGTCAATCATTATGAAACATGATTATCCTACGCGCGAACATAACAGAATAAATTGTATACAAAGTAAAATTCAACATCCAAGTTGCATAACTAAATTTCTCAAGACATTCGAAACAATTTCTATTTATGACATTCTGTATTAAAAAGCTACTAGTAAAAAGGAAAAAGGTTATAACGCAGTTATCCTAAGCATGAACGAAAAGTGAACCATATGTGTAGGTGTACGTGTTAGTGATATACAAATTCACCTAACACTATAATTATCTTAATCGAGTGAATAAAAGCTTCAAGACACAATTTCTAAACAATACGCGAACTAATTGTTCCAAAGATATATTTAATACTTTTAAAGCTATTTTTGCCGGAAATGGCTGATATCCTTAATAAACTCTGATCAAGATTGCTTAATATTATATATATAAGATCATCTGCGACTTTAAGATATTTTTTAATCAAGATATCTCATTGATAATCGGTGTGGAATAATGGAATTTGCATTTAGTGCTATTAAACCCTTCTCCACCTTAGATCTATCTCCCTGTGTTTTTCCTGCATTCACGGAAAGTACATTAGTTTCTGGGATCTACTCATCATTTTGTAAGCATCACTTATCATCAGAAAAATACTTTGAAAATATTGATCCTGTAGGCAACACGGTGAATATTACTACATTATTTTTTAAAACATTCGTCCTAGTAGTAAAGTTGATATCAAATTTTTGTAACATATATGGGGCACCTATATATTATTTTGACTTTATCATATCTTGCTCTCCTGCTAGGTGTCGCTACAGATTTTACGCTACGGCACAGAACCTACCTTGTGAATATTCCAAAGATATTCGTATTGGTTGCATTCTTGTACAAACATTATTTTGTCATTATATATTTTATACCGAATGAATTGGCTGTAAAATTTTGAATTGTTTTTTGCCATTTTTTGTATTTATTTAGAATTACGTTATAATTAGGTTTAGTTTTGCGTAAAACATATTTCAACATACGCCTTATTAAAAAATACCGGTTAAAATGAATAAACTCAGTCTCGACGCTTTTATACGCCTATCAAAGACGTGCCGCGAATGAAACAACTTTGAGTTCGCAATCTTAGTAAGAGTTTATTTCCTACCGCCAGGTGTCGCACTTCACGCTAAATTTCCATTAAATATCAGTCGTCTCGAAGTCAGTTGGTTACTGTGAAAATTTTTGTAAAAATTAAAAGCCACCTGTCTCCACTCTGTCATTTTACAGTTTATTTAAACACAAGGTATTGCAGGTGAAAATGCACACTACCAGACTAATAGTTGTCGGACATTAACAAAAATATAATACAAGTACAAAAGACGTAATGTTACTAAAGTTAATTCGAGCAAAATATATTCGCGTTACGCTTTTTGTTGCAAAAGTATGTAACAAGTTAACTTCTTCTTATTTATTACTTTTTACTATTGTTTGTCTGTAAACACACAATATTCTAAAAATATGTAGTATAAGCTATTCATAATTCTTTGCTGAGAAGGCAAAAACAAATAGTTAGTGTTCGATGTTATTGATGTGGCCTATTTCTAGAAGTACAAACATTCGTTAGATTGAATAATTTTACAAATGTGAATTCCGGTGAAATGGAACATGCATGTAACATTAAACAAAGGATTTGTTCTGACAAAACTGTTCCAGTAAGAAAATTTATTTATTTAATTTGGATTACGTCCACAAAACCATATTTTGGTTTGTCTCATTGTAATCGCGAAAACCCGTGAAGCAAATTCTCAATTTATTTTATCTAAACACTCATAAATCTTTACTTTACAACATACTTTTTTAAAAGCCTTTAGAGCTCGATTAGTCTCTCAATTTCTATTGCAATTCCCAGCTGTATCCTGATAGCTTAATTTTCCAGGAAATTTTGACAGATTTGGATGCAATTTCGATAATATTTTATTATGAGAGAAGAACATGTTTTTAGCGTCATTTTCTGAGCGTTGATGTCTCAAACGTGCATGATTGTAATGTTTTCTTATCCTTGTATATATTTTGATGTAAATTTTTGAGAGCTTCTAAAATTTGTTCATATCTGAAATGGCGAGGATACTACTACCGCCATTGCTTTAGAAATGTTAATTTTACTTATGCTATAAAAGACATTTTCAAGATTTACAGCGCTTATGTGCTTGGAATTAAACAAAATATAAGACCCATTTCTGTGTTTTGAAGAGGGAACTTACTCCCATAAGCCCAATCATCCCAACACAAACAATAAAATGGCAACGCCCTACTTTTGTTACCTTAGATATGATATACAGCGGAGTGAATTATTACATCAATTTACTTCAACCGTCTGAGATAATCGATTAGCCTTTTCAGAATTACTCAAGCATGCTACAGTAATTCCCAGGAAACATTTGCTAAGGGTTACCAAGAATTTGAAAATACCCTACAGTATTGCCTCTAAGGGGTGGGAAACATTGCAAACCCTTGCTGCGATAATACAGAATAAATTCAAATTTCAAGCACATTCTTGTTGCAATCAGAAGCTTTTGAAGCATCAATATTAAGACGATTTAACGCATTTGAATAAAGTGACCACCAAATATAATGCACCATTAAGAAAAATATGACTTATTCTGGTAATACGAGTAACCTCTTGCATTTTTTGTACACCATATTTATATAATTAATTGTTTTATGAAGGGATAATAAAAAACGAATTATATTTTACACTTATTAACATATGACATTACCTAAAATATTTTTTAAATACAAAGGCAAACTGAACAAACATAGGATGATATTGTCTTATTAACACAAAATATGTTTTCTTGCAAAATTAAAATTCAAGAAATCGTTCAAAGCATTAAAAAAGAACATTAATTTAAATACTTTTTCATTACCCAATCTATTTTTTCTTTTATGTTCTCTTCAGACCTTTAAAAATTGCGTCTCTTTTTCCGTACTTGTTCTACATAAAATAGACGAGCACGTTGCTGCTGAATTTCTGTTATATGTCACACAAACTGGTTTTAATAATTTTGAGATGTCTTCAGTCATTCTTCTCAAAATTGGAACCAGTCGTTCAATATACTCTTGACGTTCTTCGTAAATTTGTAATGATTCCGAGCATTCGCTGACTTTTGTGGACGTCTTTATGTTTCCATACTTTCGAACAAAGCACTGTTTTCATCTTATCTTGTCAGGTGGCATGCAAATTTAGTTGCCGGATATATTTTTTTACAATATTTTAATTTACCCTCTTCAAATACATTATTTAAAAGAACTGATGATAGCTGAAACCTAAAAGGTGCAACATGAAAGGCTCAATTGACTTGAAACTACAATTTGAATGGATTTAGCTATTCGCTTGTCTACTTCTTGTTTCTGATTTTACAAAAAAGGTACTTAAAATGTCACAACTGTCGCCGGCTACCAGTATCAAACTTAAAATTGCACTTAAACCACTTAAACTGCCACCTTTATTAAAAGTTTGTTTTGCTTGTGGATTGTATACTCAATTTGTTCACTTTTTTCCTTGTCATGACGGCTGGTACTCATATATATGTTCACTTTCACTGATTTTTATTTTTACAGGATTGTCAATGATTTCTGTCAACCTGTATAACTTTGCCGCATGTTTTACAGGAAATCCAATACTCAACTGTGGTGATGACAGTTATCTTAACAACATGTTCTTGAAAATGTTAGCACTATACTTCAGCAAGTTCACAGAAGCATTCTCGACTTGTTGAAACAAATATGTTCTTAGTTTTTTACTAATTTCAGATTCTTGCGCAATATTTTATCAGTAGCTTATTTTATGAAGAATAAAATAAGACGCATATGTCAATAATCTTTGTTTAAAGTGAATTAATTTTATGAAATTCGGTTTTTTTTTTCGAAAATAAGATTTGTATCAACTCTTTAGTTATGTATATATTTCTTTTCCCTTTAAACCCTGGAAACAGTCTTCAGGAAACCTTTGCCGTAATATACACATATACATAAATATAATTTTGATTTCTATCCTAAATTTTAGAATTGGGCTCGTTTTTGTGTATTTAGTAGACGAATTTTAAAAATAAAATACATGTTTGAAATGCTTAGCAAAAGTTATCATATCTTGTACTAAAGATTTTGAAATACAGCAAAAATTATAAATAAAATTTCTCCGAAAGCAATAAACCATAAAGAAGCAATATTGTTAGTGGCACTATAAACGTGCCCACGTTTGAAATTTTGAGACTGCCGTTATGTGGATATGTGCATAGGTATGCTCTCACACATATACACACACGCACGCAGGTATGCACCTTTTATAGACACCGTGTTTTATAGTTACGGTACGATTTGCTTCATTATCTGTTTCTTGAAGGTAGACGCATTTTTAAGAAATTTAGCATTGTCCGGTTGTAAGATTTCTAAATTATTTCTAGGAAGCAGATAAATAAAACCACTCTGTCTTACTTATGTCCTTATAAGATGCAACACTACGATGTAACTCACTGTCCTTCTAGTTCTAAATACTGCTATTGCAAATATGAAGTTGTACTGTATGTAGATGCCGACAATATTTTACACTACACCCACGTTTCGGCGTACTCATGAAGATATACTAACAGCAATGAGTCATTCCGTGCATTCCGCGCTGTTATGCACGTTACATCACAATAAATAAAGAGTGCTATCTTGCAGGACAGTGCCATATATCCATTTGTCATTATATTGGGATGTCGTAGACTCAGTGTAATGATAACAAAAGCTTTGTACAGTAATAAAAACGTATATTGTTAATCGGAGCAGAATAATTACAATAGAATAGTTTCAACATGTCTTATTTTTTGTCTTTTATTAAGCTAAAGCATCCATATCTGTAAAATGAAACCCAAATTCAGCTTATAAAATTAACAAGACTAGTGTCTTTTTTCTATCGTAGTTATGTGCACGTATTCATTTCTTTTCGGACCAATTTCTTTTATAGCATTATGCTAATTGATTACTCTAATGTCATATACTTGTATATGTCTAGCTTTGATAAATAGTGATGGTTTCAATGTCCATATGGAAAAATATTAACATAAATAGTTTTTGTATAATCATAATTATAATAAGTAAGATATTTTTTTAACACTCTATTTATCAAAATTTATTGGCAGAAAAAAAATTTTCATCCCGCATCGGCGTGTCCAAATCGAATGAATTACGAATTAGTCTCCTATCCTCCATATTCACTGAACCTAGCCCCCCGCGACTTTTTCCTATTCCCATACCCGAAAAAATCACTGGGAGGAGGAAGATTTGCCTCAATTGAGGAGGTCATCGCTGCTAGAGATGGTTATTTTGCAGATCTCGAAATATCCTACTTTCCCGACGGCTTGAACAGATTGGAGCAGTGTTTGAAAAAGTGTATTGATCTTCGAGGAGACTACATTAAAAAATAAAAATAATAAACCACACCAATGTCGATTCCGGAAACATTTCAGGTCGCCCTCGTAGAAGTCTGCTTATATGTGATTTATAATAAAATATACGACACATT